>JAWRVZ010000012.1:1025000-1547500 GCA_037043235.1 Rhodeus uyekii | reverse complement strand
AACGTGTGGGGTGAGCACTTAAAATATAATATAAACTCTGAACTTGAGTCACATTATAATGTATAATATAATTGTTTCTCTTTCTCTCTCTCTCTGTTATTTGTTTTCCCCCAGTTCCTCCCAGTATTCGTGGATCTGATGAGGTGTCTTCTCTGACTGTGATTGAGGGCAACCTCATAACCCTTGTATGTGAGTCCAGTGGGATCCCTCCTCCCAGTCTCACCTGGAAGAAAGGCGGTGAGGCTTTGAAAACAGTTTTACTTATAACCATCCTCCCGCAGATTATAATACTTTTCATGACTGTCCTCATCACATTTATTGTCATTTTTAACCTCTCTCTCTCATAATTAGTCAATTAATTAGTAATGCTTTGGGTATTTCAACAAATCGTACTCTAAGTTTGTAAATAATTTTTTGTGTCTCAGGCTCAGAACTAAAGGGAGATTCACGTGTGCGGGTTCTTTCTGGTGGACGGCAGCTGCAGATTTCCAGTGCTGAGAAGACAGACGCTTTGTCTTACACCTGTCTGGCCACCAGTGCAGCTGGCAGTGCGACGAAAGAGTACAATCTGCAAGTCTACGGTACAGAATATTCTCTCACATTACAGGCATTAGCGCTCAATCTTGGACTAGGTGATAAATGAAATGAACTGACCAACACAAGTTTTATTAGTTAATTTCATTGACAATGGTTAAAAAGAAAAACTACGGGGGAACGCCTCTGTGTGACTGTCGTCAGAAGATGTGTGCAACAAGTTTAATCCTGATTGCAGCTGCATCACCTCATGACGACAAACCTCGGATGCTATAATGCGAAGCCTGGATAAGACAGGATTAGCGTCTGATAAACTTAGGCAAGTCGCTCATAGGTAGTGTTGGGCAAAGTTACTTTGAAAAATAGTGCATGCCAATATTGAGCTACTCCCTTAAAAAGTAACTAATTACGTTAGTTACTTTTTTAGAAAAGTAATGCATTACGTTACTTTTGCGTTACTTTGTGTGTAATAACAAAAAAGTAAGATTTTAGGACAAATGTAAAGGACCTTTCACACCAAAATTTAAATAATAAGCAAGAAGGAAATGCAAATGTATGCATCAAAC
Source organism: Rhodeus uyekii (assembly GCA_037043235.1). Lineage (NCBI taxonomy): Eukaryota > Metazoa > Chordata > Actinopteri > Cypriniformes > Acheilognathidae > Rhodeus > Rhodeus uyekii. Next base: position 1,546,400 of record JAWRVZ010000012.1, on the reverse strand, counting down.
TAACTTTTTCAGGTTTGCTGCCATTCTGGATCTTTGGATTAACTTCAACAATAAAATGAAAAAAAAAAAAATCTAAAGCAATTTTTGCATTTTGCTTATGGTTTAGCTGAATCAAGAAAGGTTTAACTGAGATGTTTACTTTCGAGGGAACTCGTGCTGTGTCGAATGATGACTGTGAGGAATGGAGTATCCACTGGGCCATACTGGCAAATGCCTGGCCTGGTATGAAACTGTACGGCAAAACTCATGATGATAAAACTTGAGATCCAGGTGCGGAAGGCAGGTCCAAACTGTAAAACCTTATTTTTAGTCCCACCCCGCTACATTACACACCTCTTGGAGAGAGACACCTGCCAATAAGGCCTTAGAGGTCACCAGTGAAGTCTAACTAGCAGAGGTACTGATAGTTTGTTTGGAAGTCAGGGATCCCTTCTTTGGTTACCCAAAGCAAACCAGTAAGACTTCCTCCACCAGGAGGACACATGAGGAGGAGGATGGATTGCCTGCAAAATTGTAGACCGTGCTACATTAGTTGGCACTTTAGGCACATTCCCAGGTCACGGGTGTAAAAAGGCTTTGACCCCACCTGGTGCAACTGACAGGACTTGGAAATCTTCTACCCTGTTAAGGGAGTTAATAGACAACATGAAAGCCATTTTAAATTTGAGAAACTTCTCTGAGCTACAGTCAATTAGTTCAAATGCAGCCAAGGACAACCTTTCTAAAACCATAGCCAAATGCATTCAGTCATAGTCTCGGCCATGTTTGCACTAATAGTGTCCAGCCCCAGCAAATTACGAGACCACAGGCATATTGTCTGTTTGATCTGGAACATAATGGCCTCTAAAATCTAGGAGGAAGTACCTCAGAGCTAGAAGTACAGCCAACATTTCTAGGGAGTTTATGTACCAAGTGAGATCATGCTCTCTCCACAGACCGTATAATGAGCAAACTTCTATGACCATTCCCCAATCTGTGAGGGACGCATCTGTTGTCACTGTTTTTCAGAATCCTAACATGTCAAGGGTACATGAAAGGGGTCCACATGACAAGGGTGCTTTGCATCCAGATCTCTTTCATGCGTTCCTTGAGAAAATAACATTCCTCAGTTCTGAAGATGACAGTAGGGTATAAAGGAGGAAGGTCTTGTCCTTCTCTTTGATGCCAGACATGTTTAGCCTGAGGTGACTCTTTGTAGCTAACAATGCTGCCATGCAGCGGCTGATGGCATAGGCTCCTTGGTAGCCAGTCGACTCAGTTCATTAATGGCATCAGTCCTGACCCCCATGACCTCACCAAGGTCTCTTAACTGGTACGCTTGCTTGATGGCCAATTCCAAGGTTCCAGCATCATGCTTTCACACTGTGTAGAAGAAGCCAAAGAGTGGGCTTCCTGAGCGAGACCCAGACCCAGGTTAGAAAGGGCTGAGACCATCTTGAACTCCTTTGCTTGCTTCCACTGCAACCTCCACAATCTGAGATGACAAGCACAAGCCTGGCCGCTCTCAGCAAACACAACCAGGCAGGAACTAGAGCCGCCCGTACATGCTCTCCTCCTAAACAGCTCACACATAACTCATGTATGTCCCCATGATTTATGATTTATTTAGGGCAGCAGGTAGACCCACACAGTCTGAACTGTTTGTCATTCATCTTATCTTTTTTTTTTTTTGGACATACACAATAAATCAGGGGTCGGGAACCTATGGCTCGCGAGCCATATATGGCTCTTTTGATGGCTGCATATGGCTCTTTTGACGCCGCCGCCCGTCGACAGATACTTCCGCGTTCGGAGAACAGGCAGATCGCGCCGCCGCAAGCGCGTTACTTCCGCGTTCGGAGGACAGAGACATCGCGCCGCACACCTAAACACCCCCCCCCCCCCCGGTCGACAGATCGATCGCTTCGGACTATGGCTCTTCACAGCTTCATATTTAAAAAAAAAAAAAGGGTATATGGCTCTCTCAGACAAAAAGGTTCCCGACCCCTGCAATAAATAATACAGACAGTCTTATTTAAAAGTCTTATTTGCTGAAGAACAGACGTACAGACGTACTGTCTTTTGCCAGCTTCCTTTTATAGCTTCACTATTGGTTCACCATCACACATCACAAGGTGATGCAATGTCAATCAGGACTAGTTGCACTCGTGCTTCAGATGATAGTCACGCATAGGCGTTCCCCATAGTGTTGTCTTTCAATGCAGTTCCCTCGTAAGGGAAAACCCTACAGAATTTGGGAAAAATGTCATTTTAGAATGCATTTCCTTCTCCATTAATGGTATGAAATGAATACTCTGATAAATAGTGATATTGAATGATATGAAGATCTCAAATGTACAATAATTATCTTTATTCCACTGTTTCTTCCTTCCATCACTTCAAACAGTTCGTCCCTCCATAATCTCCTCAAATCAGGAAGAGACAGTGGCACGAGGTGGAGATATCACTCTGAAGTGTGAAGCAGACGGGGTGCCCAGACCTGCCATTTCATGGATGAAAGACGGAAGACCCCTGAGTACTGGCAGCAGGACTCAAATACTTAATGATGCCCAACTTTTACACATCCAGGATGCCCAGGTAGCCGACACCGGACGATACACCTGTATTGCCATCAATGTGGTGGGACAGGCTGAGAGGAAATATGACGTCAATGTTCATGGTGAGAAAAAAATCTAAGTTTTCTGTGTGTAGTTTCTGAGCCACTACAGTCATCTAATGGATTATCCTGAAAACCTTTCTCAATTTCCACTTGTCTTTTTATTATTTTAATGATTTTAAAATATTTTATAATATTTAAAGTATTATAATTGTATTCAATTATTAATTATTATTTTAGTATTAAATCAATTCGACTGTAACTGTGGTTCATAATACTGACAGAATTCAAAGTAATTGTCAAATTTCTAGTAAAGTAATATGTATAGTTTTGTTGTTGTTGTTGTCATCATTCCTTGTATTATCTCTTCAGTTCCTCCCACAATCGTCGGTCAGACGCAGATGCCTGAGAATGTGAGTGTTGTTGTGAAGAACCCGGTTGTTCTCACCTGTGAAGCTTCTGGAATGCCACCGCCAGCCATCACGTGGCTCAAAGACGGCCAGCTGATCAGCATGTCTAGCTCTGTTCGGGTCATCTCAGGTACCAAGTCCTTTTAATGACTGCATTCATCTTGCTCTAAAATGTCTACACCACTGAGTCTAGGTAAAGAGTCCAGTACCAGTTAATAGATTAGGTTAACCAGGTGTAATAACTCAAGTAGGTGAAACAAGATCCCTTAAGTAAGCAGCCAAACACCACAGATCAGTGGGTAACTGAAAAGATGAATAGCTAGACTCATGTGGTCATATTTAAACATGCAAACTCTCCATTATCAGCTTCCAGTGTAAACACAGACCGATCCTCCGCTAGCAGCAAGTATAAGGTAGATCCATCACTGTAACCTTAGACATCATAAACCACCAGGGGTCACCTGCATGAATGAACCACATTGTAAGTAAATCTGTGCTGAGCTATTCTCCGACTGTCCGCCAGTATGCCACAGACAAAGACAAGGAGCTGGACAGAAAACAGGACCAGGATGTAGGATGAATACATTATTGATCACAATTTCAGTCGGTAATATTGCCACACCATTGAGGATTAGAAGTGTTGGTAGCCTTATTGCCTGTATTGCAAAGCTCAGCCAAAGATACTATATATCATTTCTGGCTAACCACAAACTCCATTCCTCATTGTAAGTGAAAGGGACACCAGGGAAGAAAAGAAAATGATGTATTTGTTCAGGTGATCAGCTTAGCACTCACCTGGGGAGTGATAATTATTTGTTTAAAGAGTGAAAATGGGACATTTGACTTGTGTTGATGGGTTAAGCTCTGTTTGAACAGCTGTTAACTTGAGGTCTCCTGTTTTGTTTTTTTACCAAAACAACAGGGACATTTATGAAGCCTGTTCTTTCAAAGACAAAGTGAAACTCTCTATTCTTTCTGCAGATGGAATTCTCAGGCTCTTGATTTATAGCTGATTAAGTAATTCCCTAAGAGAAGTACAAACGGCCTATCCTTTTAATTCAATGTGCGGAAATCATTCCATCATTCAACCACTTGTGCTGTTGCCAGTTACCATGGCAACGGTTGAGTCTGATATTGTCTGTAATAATCTCAGGAGGACGAGGTCTGCGTTTGATGCATGCTGCAAGTGAGGATGCTGGAAGATACACCTGCGTCGTGTCCAACTCTGCTGGAGAGGAGCGGAAGAACTTCGACTTAAATGTCCTGGGTAACACATCACTGTACAATGGATTTTACCGTTTAGATTTGGATTATTGTAGAAAGAAAAAAAAGCTCTCTGACCAACACAAGTTCATGATACTTTTACATTTTGATCTTCAAGATAGTATTCACAAATGAACACAGCACTTGTTACAGTGGAATACGGTTATCTCGACGGCCTCAGGGGTTGCAAAACAGCGTCGAGATAAGTTTATCGAGATGACCTGCAGCCAATATGGCGATTTGTTTGATGAAGCAATTGGCATGCTATAAAAATGTACATATACTGTATATGTTTGCTAACAACAAAAGGCATATGTGCACCAACTAACAGCAGAGATTTACCAGTTTACAATAAAAAACACCTTCAATTCTCGATACAAACTTTTAATTATATTCTCCAACATTGCAAACACAATTTGGCTCACAGGGCAAACAGTCATAACATATTCATGAGGTCATCACGCTGTACTAGATTGTATACTTTCTTGCGTTCTGCCTGCCTAATGTGCTTTCTCAACAAATTCGGCTTCGTCCCGTCTTTTAACAACCTGGTTCCCGCTGCGGCGCTGAGCAGAGCGCACTTCAGAACAAAAGCAGGATATGTTTGTGTGTGTCCGTTCAGCTAAGCCTCACACTCATTGGTCGTTACCGCTCGTTACTGACCAATGTCAAAATATTTGAGAAAACCAATCAAATCAGAGAAGGCGGGCTTTATGTGCACACAGAAGCGGATGAGGCTTTAGGATGGGGGTGGACCCACGACAGCTCTCGTAAGAACGTGAATGTGTTTTCACTTCAGAGATCGCTGTGAGTAAAGCGTCACTGACAGAGCGACCAGGACCGCAATCCACGTGCAACGCAAACTCAGCGCATGCGCAGTGAACTAGGCACGCTCATGACTCACGAGATAACAACCATGTGAAGTGGCGAATTTGACCGAGATATTTGCTCGAGATATTAGTGTTCGGCGACATTAAGAAATCGACATTAAAGAATCGAAAATGCTAAAACAAATAGGGAGTTTGGCGGTTCCACTTCAAAAACGTCAACATAATAGGGTTGGCGAGTTAACCGTGACTCGAGATAAGTGAACTCCACTGTGTGTGTGTGTGTGTATGTATGTATGTATGTATGTATGTATGTATGTATATATATATATATATATATATATATATATACACACAGTGGTACCTCGAGATACGAAATTAATCCGTTCCGAGGCGGCCTTCGTATAATGAGTTTTTCGTATCTTGGAACACATTTTACATGTAAAATGGCTAATCCGTTCCAAGCCCTCCAAAAACACCCCATTAAATTTCATAATAAAGCTAAATTGACCTATAAACAATGAAATAACGTAAAATGTCAAAGCTTACCTTTCGAGTGAGGCTATATCCGAAAGTGGCGGCAGAGGAGGAGGAGGACAAACGGCAGATAATGCATTTATGTACCAGGGGTGTCTGAGCATAACGTTGTCGGCAGGATTCGAACCTGCGCGGAGAAACCCCAATGGATTTGTAGTTCGTCGCCTTAACCTCTCAGCCACGACTGGTTGTGATGTGCTTTCACTTTAGTTATCACAGTCGCGATTTTAAACAATTGAAAATCTGAGGGGGCTGGACATGTAAATGAGGTACACTGGTACGTACATACACTTAACTTTACGAAAACATAAAAAAAATTTAGTTTCGGTTGCGGAGTGGCTGAGCTAAAGCACGCCAGCATGTACGTATAGAAGATGCATGATGGGAGGGATGCTGTCCAATTAGAGAGAAGGATCTCATGGCTTGGCTAGCATCAGGAACCAATGGGAGAGCAGGAGGATGGTGGAGAGTCTACTATAACTAAGATGGTGGCGTGTGGCGCGAGTTTCAAAATTGTTATGGGCAAATCTCGGACTTTCAGAAACCTTTCGTATCTTGAAAGCTTTTCGTATGTAGAGCAGTAAAAATTTTCGGCTTTGCTTTCGTAACTTGGATTTTTCGTAAGTTGAGCCTTTCGTATCTTGAGGTACTACTGTGTGTGTATATATATATATATATATGTCGTTCAGTCAATAATACAGAAACGTATCTTGAACTTGCCTGAGCTTGACTGTTTGGAACTATTTTTGCAAATACAAAAGTACTGCTACCTACTGCTTGTAGCATCTTTCAGTCAGGAGTGGACATTGATCCTTAAAATGTTGTTTAGGAATCTCACTAGACTTTGAAACGTTTATTTTCGTCATTATTCTTCTGTCATCTTCAGTGCCGCCCAGCATTGTAAACGAGGGCACAGTGGAGGATGTAAAAGTGAAGGAGAGACAGAACGTAATTTTGGCCTGTGAGGTAACTGGTAAGTGATACAAATGACAAGATTACCTATCTTCTATTTTGATCTCTTACCACTTATTAACCATTTGTTTGGGCTGTCTAGGTAATCCGGTTCCAGAGATCATGTGGCTGATGGATGGACAACCATTGGCTAGTGACGAAAGGCTGCAGGTGATGTCAAATGGGCGTTTCCTACAGATCAGTGAATCGCAAGTGGCAGACACAGGCCGGTATAGCTGCCTGGCCTCTAACAGCGCTGGAGACAGGAGCAGACACTTCAACCTCAATGTGTTAGGTATGTTTGAATGGGACGAGTTAAAATGTCTCTTTGTGATCTTGTGTACGTACTTATTTAAGTCTCTGCTCCCAGTTTCTCCCACCATAGCTGGTTCTGGTCCAGAAGGTTCAGCTGAAGAGGTTACTGTGACACTGAATAGTCCTACGTCTCTTGTTTGCGAAGCCCAGTCGTATCCCCCCGCCATTATCACCTGGCTCAAAGACGGCACACCCTTTGAATCCAGCCGTAATGTCAGGGTACTTCCAGGTCAGAATCAGATTACCTGTTTATCAGATCCAATATTTGTTATGCAACCAGCTCGCTTACCACTGTATCTTGTGACAGGTGGTCGCACTTTACAGATCTTGAATGCTAAGGAAGAGGATGCTGGGAGATATACATGTGTGGCAACTAATGAGGCTGGAGAGACGCTGAAGAACTATGAAGTCAAAGTGTTTGGTGCGTGTGAGAACTGAGCTACATCGCCACCTTTTGGTGTAGAGGAATATAACACTTTTTGTGTGTCAGTTATTCGTACATATTTATATAGGTTCCTTTCTTGCAGTCCCTCCAGTCATCAATAAAAATGACATCCCAGGAGAGAGTCTGTCCCCTAAAGAGGTGAAAATCAAAGTAAACAACACCCTTACTTTGGAGTGTGAAGCTCAGGCTATCCCAACACCTTCACTAGTGTGGTACAAGGATGGCCAGGTGAAAAATACATACAGTATATGACAAAACTGTGCTGGTTTTCACTCTATGAGAACTCAGAACTCCACAGACATTTCCACTGTACTGTTTCTCTCTCTTCAGATCCTGAAAGCAGATGGTCACCTCACTATTACAGCAAACGGTCGCATAGTTCAGATTAAACGCACTCAGATGTCTGATACAGGTCGTTACACCTGTGTAGCCACCAACATCGCTGGAGAGGATGAGAAGGACTTTGATGTAAATATACAAGGTGAACAGGGTTTTACAAGTTCAGAATGCATAATTAAATAAACACTATATACACACTGATTTGACATGATTTAAAAAAAAAAAAAAACTTTTCAGCAGTGGTGCATTTAATTAATCAAAAGTGAGAGTAAAGACATTTAAAATGTTACAAAAGTTTTATATTTTTCCATTTCTGATTGAGGACCAAATCAGCATATTATAATAATTTCTTAAGGATCATGTGACACTCAAGACTGAAGTAATGGCTGCTGAATATTCAGCTTTTGAGAAACACCAAAATAATGTGTGTATGTCTGGATCTCATTTTCAGCTTGTTTTAAATCTTTTATCTGTGGATTTTGTTCAGTTATCAGGCTTTATTCTTGTTTATAATACTAAAATCCTGTCTTTTTCTCAGTTCCCCCTAGTTTTCGAGGATTTGGAGACTCTGGCCCTGGTTATAATGGAGACGTGAAGGATGTGATACTTAATAATCCCATCTCCCTGTACTGTGAGACCAATGCTGTCCCCCCTCCTGTACTCACTTGGTACAAAGACGGGCACTTGCTGACCTCTAATGATAAAGTACTCATCCTTCCTGGTGAGAGGCTACATTGCAACAATTGATTATTAATTTGTTAACATATTGATACTTTGATAGTATGTCGTGACAAGAATCTCATGTTTTTTACTTTATTTTTCACACAGGCGGAAGAGTCCTTCAGATTCCTCGAGCTCAAGCAAAGGATTCTGGGAGATACACCTGTGTGGCTGTGAATGAGGCTGGAGAAGACTCAATCCAATATGATGTCAGAGTGTTGTGTGAGTCCAACCTGAGTATGAACCTTTTTTAAATGCTAAACATTATAAGGGCAACAACTGAAAGTATTGTTTGTTTGTCTTTTTTGTCTGCACACTTGGATTTTGATAGTGCCACCCTTGATTCGTGGAGCTGATGGGGACCTGCCTGATGAGGTCACAGTGCTGGTTAATAAGACCACATTACTAGAGTGTCAGGTGGATGGAAGTCCAACTCCTAAAATTAGCTGGATCAAAGACAGTCAACCCCTCACCCCAGACAACAGACACAGACTTCTGTCCAATGGCAGGACACTGCAGGTGAGAGAAAAATCAACTGTGATACATGCATGTATGTATATGTTATTTATTATATATACAATATTTATGTTTTTTTTGTGCATGTGCTATAGATTTTGAATGCACAGGTGACAGATACAGGACGCTATGTGTGTGTGGCTCAAAACCTTGCTGGAACAGCAGAGAAAGTCTTCAACCTCCAAGTGCATGGTCAGTCTATCTTTGAGAAAGACAGGGGTTTACTGTAGAGTTTGTGTTATTGTGTTTTAATTTACGTTTATATTTATACATCTGGCAAACACTTTATTCCAAGCGACTTTTATTGCATTTAATCAGTTCATACATTCCCTGGGAATCAAACCCATGACTTTGTGGAAATCTTTCAGACTTATAACTAATAATTGGTGACATCATGTTTGTTTGTATTTGTTGTCAGTGTCTCCCTCTATTGTTGGCGTCAGAGAGGAGAATGTGACAGTGGTGGTGAATAATTTCATGTCTCTAAACTGTGAGGCCACTGGACTTCCACCTCCCATCCTCAGCTGGTTCAAAGACAGGAGACCTGTACAGGCCAGCACCAACGCGCTGATAATGCCGGGTACACATACTTAATGAAACATTATAGTGGGACTAAATAGTGTACACTGCGTACATATTACACATAAATCTCTCTTCCTCCACTTCACCTCTAGGTGGTCGTACTCTCCAGATCCTGAAAGCAAAGATGTCTGACGGTGGGAAATACAGCTGTGCAGCCATGAACCCAGCAGGAGAAGCCCAAAAAATTATTTATCTTACAGTATATGGTTAGTATGTACATTACTTAAATGTATAATGTACCATGTTTTATTGTTATTATTATTTGCTTGTTATAAAAACGGAGTAAAGGATGTTTCTGCAAAATAGTAAAAAAAAAAATTTGGTGGAGTAAGGCAGACAATGTTTGTTTTAACATGACAAACAAAATGTTTAATATTTCAACATTTTTGGAAAGTCACTGATCTATATTATTGGTGTCCGATTTCCCAGTCCCTCCCAGTATCAGACACAGCAGTGGGGATCTTCCAGTGGTGTTAAATGTACTGGTGGGCAAATCTGTTACTTTGGAGTGTGAATCTAATGCAGTGCCTCCTCCCATCATTACCTGGTACAAGAATGGACGGGCCATCACTGAAACTGCCAATCTGCGTCTACTGGCTGATGGTCAAATGTTGGAGCTGAGAGAAACAGAGGTGTGTGTGTGTGTGAGAGAGAGAGAGAGAAAATGAGCAGACGTTTTGGATATTGTGGATGTATGATTTTGGTCTAGTGATTAAAATGAGTGAAAATAGACCTGAGAACCTGTAGAAGACCTAGGAGCCACCTAGCAACCAGTTCATGGTGGTGATCCCTCTTTCCCTCTCAGGTGTCAGATACTGGCCAGTATATCTGTAAAGCCACAAATGTAGCAGGTCAAGTGGACAAGAACTTCCATCTCAACATCCATGGTGAGAAACAAAACAGAAACTCCAGTATATATGTTCCTATGGGAAAGCTGGTGGAATGTAGACCTCTAAAACTACGATTATAGTGTTCTTCACAATTGACATTATGGTTTTGTTCAGCCTTCTAGTGTTTATGTTAAGTCTCTCTTTAACCTTTTTCCAGTTCCCCCGCAGCTGGATGGCCCAGCAGTGGAGCGTGTGGTGGAAACCATCAGTAATCCTGTCTCTTTCGCCTGTGATGCTACAGGGATCCCTCCTCCCTCGCTCACTTGGTTGAAGAATGGCAGAGTGATTGGTGAGATAGATGATCTACAGATCACTTAAGCGTTACATTTCACATTTTAAAATCAAATTACGCTTGTTTTTGTTGTCTTTCTAGAGAATTCAGAGTCTCTGGAGATGCATATCCTGTCTGGTGGGAGTAAGCTGCAGATACCACGATCACAGTTATCGGACAGCGGCACTTACACCTGTGTGGCGTCCAATGTGGAGGGCAAGGCCCGCAAAACCTACCACCTTATAATACAAGGTACAGAAGAATTATTGAACAAACATGCATTTTATGTAGTTTTACCAAATTACCATCTGTATTGTCTGTTCTTCAGTCCCACCAGTCATTGTAGGATCTGAGTTACCTAGTGAGATGAGTGTTCTGCTGAATGACAGCATCCAGCTGGTGTGCCGTGCTGAAGGAACTCCAACCCCTGAGATCCAGTGGCTGAAGGATGGAAAGACACTGAGCAGAACTGCCCAGAAGAACATCAAGTATGAGCATTGTCAGATTTTCGTGTCATTATTCTGTATAATTATCCAGTGTCATGTTATCCAGTGCTCTTTGCATTGTACTTTTGCGGAATAATTCTTATCATAAGGGTAAATGTAGGTCAACCTTTCCTCAGAATTAGCCACAACGGCAGCACACTGACTGTGACTGCCATTCACACATCTGATAGTGGAAAGTACACTTGTGTGGCCACCAATCAGGCTGGAGAGGAAGACCGAATATTCAACCTGAATGTATATGGTGAGTTTTATCCTTACAGAACTCGTTACTATTGAGTTAAGTGGAACAACATTTTTCACTACACAGCAGTAATATTTTCCCTGACATTTGATAGTTGCATGTCCTGTTCCCAGTTCCTCCTCTGATCCAGGGGAATGGACCTGCTGCTATGGAACTGACCGCGGTGCTGGACAGCTCAATAAATATAGAGTGTGTAGCTAGTGGTTCTCCACCTCCACAGCTCAACTGGCTAAAGAACAGTCTGCCGCTTCCAGTGTCGTCTCAAATCCGTCTGCTGTCTGCTGGCCAGGTCCTCCGGTAAGAGACCTAACGTTTAAATCATGAGTTTTCCACAGGGTGGAAAATAATTTTTTTGCCTCTCAGCCACACCTTGTCTAGGCTTACATTTTACAAGCTATTTTTATTTCAAACATATTAAATAACTGAATTATAATTAAATAATTTTTTTATTTATTTATCTAGTATTATAGTATATATTAAATTGAATTGGCTTTTATTTTTATATTTTCGGGTTTCGTTAATTCGTAATTCATTTGGAATTCTTTGTACTTTTTGTGCTTTTGTTGTCCTATCAATGTTTATATGTGAATAAAAGCCTAAAATCAATTTGTTGGGTTTGGATTCGTTTTACAATCTCTTTATAAACTTTTTAAAGCGTCACAGAGGGAGTTGCGTAGCTGTCCATGGAGGGACAGAAATCACTCAGATTTCATTAAAAAGATTATTTCTTCATTTGTGTTAAGAAGTTGAACGAAAGTCGTTTTTGGGTGAACTAACCATTTAAACCTATTTAAGTTTACTTTTTTTGTAATATATATTTTTTCAATTCAGCTTTATTTCAATTAGCAGAAATAATTTGAACAGTTTTAATTTTAGTTAACCATAAATACACTGAATTGCACACTTGAACAATGTACCGAAACTTCAAAAAGAACAAGTGCAAAACAGTCCATCCCTTAATTTTATTCTTATTCAGTATGTAGTCCAGCTGTAGTTATTTACAGTGGTAAGCAGATAAGACATGTATTGAACATGTATCCGCATTTTGCTAGTGGCAGGTGTTCATATCCCACAATGAATGGAGCTGATGGCATTCATAGTACTAAATGCTCGCCATCTGATTGTCATTTTTGGTGTTAGCATTGCTCGTGCACAGGTATCAGATGGTGGGAGCTACACTTGCATGGCCTCCAACAGAGCTGGAGTGGACACCAGACACTACAACCTTCAGGTGTATGGTGAGTTAACCTGCCTGTGTATTTTCAGAGGTAAAATGTAGGTGCATTTACTGTGAAAACAGTCTCTTTATTTATTTAGTTATATATAAAAAAATGATCTGATAATGCCATGAAGTATTAAACCTATAATTTTACTGTCCTCCTTCTCAGTTCCTCCCAGTTTGGACGGGGCGGGCAGCACAGAAGAAGTAACAGTTTTGAGAGGAAATACGGCCTCATTCATCTGCATTGCAGATGGGACGCCCAGTCCAACCATTACTTGGCTTAGAAATGGTGCAGGAGTGCCTAAAGATGCTCATCTGTTGCTCCTCAATCAAAACACCACCCTGCAGATTTCCCAAGTGAGAGTCAACCACACTGGACGCTACACCTGCACTGCACATAATCAGGCTGGAGACGCAAGCCGACACTTCAGTCTCAAAGTACTGGGTGAGAGAAAGTGTGACAAAATAAAACAAGACCAAATTGACTTCTTCTGTCACAGACTCATTGATCTATCCATTTCTCAGACCCACCGCAGATCAATGGCTCTGGTGTGCCTGCTGAGGTCTCTGTGGTTGTGAATCATGTCTTGGAGCTGGTTTGTGAGGCTGACGGCATACCTTTACCTACACTGACCTGGCTGAAGGATGGGCGACCGCTGCCTCAGACAGACAGCATACGGCTCCTCAGAGATGGAGAGGTGCTAAGAGTTGCTTCTGCTCAGGTAAAAACTACAAATGTGGTGTAAAAATCGTCAGTAGCATTCTTGTTCCTTAATGTGACAAAATCCTAAACCATCTCCCGTCTTTGTACAGGTCGAGAACACTGGAAGATACACCTGTTTGGCCACCAGCCCTGCTGGAGATGATGATAAAGAGTTTCTAGTCAGAGTACATGGTGAGTCTTACAAGCAATTACAAAGTTTCCCATCATATCTACATTACATTTACAATTATTCATTTAGCAGACACTTTTATCCTTAGCGACTTACAACTTGAGGAATACAGAAAGCAATTCATAATGAAGAAGCAAAAGTACACAAAATTGCTTAGAGTAGTGTAAGCCAGGAAAATGGAGGTACTAAAAGGAAAGTGAAATGATAGATACATAAACACCTACAGTAATTTGCCAAACAACATTTTTGTTCCAACAGTGCCACCCAACATCGCTGGAAACAGAGGTGTGGAAGATCTGTCTGTCCTGCAAAACAGACAGGTGACCCTTGAATGTAAATCAGATGCGGTTCCCACTCCAACCCTCACCTGGCTTAAAGATGGTGCACCACTGAAGGTATCCAATGATAACCACATTTAATATTTTACCCTAGCGTGAATTACAACATTTAATAAAACCCTGATGTGACAGATGAGATGTTTTTTTTTTAAGTGTCAAAAGCAAATTGCTGAATAAAAACATCTGTATGATAAAATGCTTATGTTCCTCATTTCTAAATCACATCAGTTAAAAACCTAATGTACAGTAATACCTTGAGATACGAGCATCCCGACGTACGAGTATTCCGAGATACGAGCAAGCCTTCTAGCAAGTTTTTGCTTTGAGATATGAGTAAATATTTGAGATATGAGTAGCTTACAAACGTCGACGCTAGATGTTCGAGCACTCGGAGCAGTCCAAGCTGCCTTATTTATGGGGTAATTGTATATGATCTCTATTGGAGGGCCACCTTGGTTTTACAGCGGGAGGTTACCTGGGGAGACGAGTGATTCACGAGCAGATTCATGAACAATTATGCTCATATGTCAAGGTATTACTGTAGATGTAATCTAAATGTAGACCGATTATCTTTTCTTTTTTTAAGGCTTTCCTGCTTATACAAGTATTGAATGTGTTTAAGTTTATTTTATCTTCTATAGATTTTATCATTTTCAGCAGATATTACTCTAGTCTTCAGTATCGCATGGTCCTTCAGAAATCATTCTAATATGTTGATTTGGTGCTCAAGAAACATTTCTTATTATTAATGTTGATACCAATTGTGCTGTTTCAAATGAACAGCATTTATTTGAAATAATAGATTTTTTTGTAACTTTATGAATGTCTTTACTGTTACTTTTGATCAAAGGATCTTTAATTTTAATCTGGTGTATATAGCTAAGCAGCTTATACAATGCTTTCTCCAGATGTCTCCACGAGTGCGTGTTTTGTCCAGCGGTCGTTACCTGCAGATCAACAATGCAGAGCTTAGAGATGGTGCCCTGTACACTTGTGTGGCCAGCAATGTTGCTGGAGAAACCAGACGCCACTTCAACCTTAGTGTCAATGGTGAACAGTTTCTACATATGTTAAGGCACCTGTGTTCCTGAGGAAAATATTGTGGGCTTATTTATGCGTATGAGCATATGATTATGCTAATTAAAAAATTATCTCCGCAGTCCCTCCCACAATAAAGGATGGTCTTCAGTCTGTGTTCGTTCATATCAATCAACCAGTGGTTCTGGAGTGTGTTGTGAATGGAGTACCTGCCCCACGCATTACCTGGAGGAAGCATGGATCCATCCTGGCAGGAAACAACCCCAGGTCGGCAGCATAGATAATTTCAGAACATTTCACAACTTTAAATTATGATCATGGGAATTAAAAAACACCCTATACATGTAGGTATAGGTTTGGTGAAGATGGTTCACTCCACATACTCTCAGCCCAGGTGACAGATACTGGCCGCTACCTTTGCATGGCCACCAACCAGGCGGGAACAGAGCGCAAGAGAGTAGATCTTCAGGTTTATGGTGAGTCTTGACACATGCACATTCATTAAATATGATAAAAATCAGTGTTGTTATTGTAACTAAAACTATTAAAAATGAGAAGAACTTTTAAATTGTAAGAACTGATTAGAATGTTAATGTGTACCTTGAGTGCAATACGTCGCTTTGGATAAAACCGTCTGCCAAATGCATAAATGTAAATGTTAAAAATCTTTATTTTCAGTCCTATATTTTCAGTCTTTTCATGTACATTTACAAATTCATGAATTTGGCAGGTGCTTTTATCCTATACAACTTGCACTAAATTCCAGATATGCATTTTTTATGACTTCATGCATTCCCTACTGAAGCCATTACCTTGGCGTTGTTAGCATCATGCTCTACGTTTTGAACTTCTTTCACTGTTTCATAAATTGTACAGTAATATACAGTAAAAACAAATATTCTCTCCTACTCCAGTGCCCCCCTCCATTGCAGAGGGTCCCACTAACATCACTGTGATGGTGAACGTCCAGACAACATTATCCTGTGAGGCCACTGGCATCCCTAAACCTTCAGTCAGCTGGACCAAAAACACCCAAGCCCTTAACACTGACCAGAACCAGAATATGTACAGGTTCAGCCAGGTTTCCTCCCTCTCCTCTTATCATCTCTTACTGTATCACCAACCAAAACCAAATGAGCATTACTACTGGTTTGGGTCACAATATGACCCCGATGCTTAACATTGCACAATAAGACATTTAAAAATTCATGACTGTGTCCAGTTAATCAGTTTGCAATCTGTCCTCAGGCTGTTGTCCTCAGGCTCTTTGGTTGTCATCGCACCTACAATAGAGGACACAGCACTGTACAAGTGTGTTGTATCCAATGAGGCAGGCCAGGAGAGCCGAGATATTCAACTAACTGTACATGGTGAATCCCCTTCTGCCATATTTGACATCCATCTACATGTGTGGTTCCATTTGAAATCGCATACTCTCTTGAATAGGTACTTAGTATTTACTTTGTTGGTGCTAAAAAAGTATGTTATATTTATATGTAGTATTGATGCATAAAATATGAATCCAGATGGACTACAATTACCATGTTGTCACTGTTATGTGACCTACAAGTCAGTTGCATCGCTTCACTACTATTAACAAATGGCCTCATGGAATAGTAATGTCTCCATTGTATGCCCAGTTCAAAATCTTGCTGGAAGAAGTAGGTCAACTTTTTTTTATCCACTCTTTTATGAGTACTGTAAATTCGGACATTCTTCTTTTTAAAATATAGTAGGGAAGTATGCGATTTCGGACACAACCAGCATGTGCATTTCAGAAGGATCTAATATTAATTTCCTTCTGTAGTTCCTCCTTCTATTGCTGATGAGGCCACAGAGCTTGTTGTGAGCAGACTGTCCCCGGTTGTCATCAGCTGCACTGCATCCGGAGTGCCTCATCCTGTGCTCTACTGGAGCAAAGATGGATTGAGACTAGCTAAAAACGGAGACGGCTATACAATACTGCCGTCAGGTTAGCTTTGTGTAGTTAAATTGTAGAAATAAATGAACGATTGAAGTTTGAAGATAATCTAAATGTTACACTTCAATTTCCTTGCTCTCTCTCAGGTCCTCTTGAGATCACAGCTGCAGATCTGAGTCACTCAGGCCGCTACTCTTGTGTGGCCAAAAATGCTGCAGGCACCGCACACCGACACGTTCAGCTCACAGTACACGGTATGAGATATGTAGAAACACTCAAACCTATGCTTTAAAATATGCCTCTTTATCTATTTTTGTCTAATAACATCAGGGTTGGGTGAAGGGATGAGGGAAGACTCAATAGTGCAATGAGGAAGGGATTTTATTTATAATGAAAATCAAACAAAAACACAAACAAAACTACCCCGAGGGGGAAAAGAAGACTTGACTGTCTTGACTTAACTTGACTAGACTGGAAACATGATGACAGGAGAAAAATATGACAATGAACCAGCACAGGACAGCAAACACAGGGAGAATAAATAGGGAACCAACATGGCAGGGAATGAGTATATGTGGAGCAAATCAAACCAATAATGAGGAAACAAGACGGGTGGGGTTACACAATTGACAGGAGAGCACATGAAACACAAGTGACAAGCCATGTGTTCACACAAAACAAGTCTACATGAAAGCCCGCAGCCAGTGAAAACACAAGCTGTGTGCTACACAGCACAAGACAAAACATGACATGAAAGCCCACGGCTGATGTAAACATGAAGCACTTGCTACACAACAACTGACACGGACAAGAAAGTGCGCAGCCCGAGCGAAGCCTCTCGGCTTCAGAAGCCACTCACATAACAGCGCACGAGAATGAAAGAACAGTCATCTTGTGTGCTTACAAGAGCAGACATACACAGAGCATAAATGTCTGAATCCAAGACTGCAATCGGGATCCGAACACCACGCCCCGCACATAAGACAGATCACGTGGACAGGAAAGTGCGCGGTTTCACACAAAAGACAAGACATTATTTGAGTGTCCAGAGCTCTGTCACAAAACCAAGAAATAACTAGACCGAATGTGACAGAACCCTGACAAATAAGGTCACAAATAACAAATTCCCATGTGAGGTTACCCATTCATTTCTCTCTATACCATTTTTGTCATTTGGACATTTCTGCAATGCATAATTGTCTGCATTTATATTTTATAGAACCTCCGGTGATACAGTCACACCCGTCAACGCTGGATGTGATTCTGAATAATCATGTTACTATGCCCTGCAGAGCAGTGGGCTCCCCTCAACCAACTATCACCTGGCAGAAAGAGGGCATCAACATTGTTACTGCAGGTGAAAGCAAAATTCTGGCATGTCATGGAAATAATTGGCAAGCTTTTCATATATTCAATGCCATTTTATGATAATTTTGATTAATTTCACTAAGAATTTTTTTTGTAATTACAGTGGTACCTCGAGATACGAAATTAATCCATTCCGAGGCGGCCTTCTATAATGAGTTTTTCGTATCTTGGAACACATTTTACATGTAAAATGGCTAATCCGTTCCAAGCCCTCCAAAAACACCCCATTAAATTTCATAATAAAGCTAAATTGACCTATAAACAATGAAATAACGTAAAATGTCGAAGCTTACCTTTCGAGTGAGGCTATCTCCGAAAGTGGTGGCAGAGGAGGAGGAGGACAAACGGCAAATAAAGTAAAGTTTCGGGTGCGGAGTGGCTGAGCTAAAGCACGCCAGCACGTACGTGTAGAAGATGCATGATGGGAGGGATGCTGTCCAATTAGAGAGAAGGATCTCATGGCTTGGCTAGCATCAGGAACCAATGGGAGAGCAGGAGGATGGTGGCGATTCTACTATAACTAAGATGGCGGCGCGCGGCGCGAGTTTCAAAATTGTTATGGGGCGAATCTCGGACTTTCAGAAACCTTTCGTATCTTGAAAACTTTACGTATGTAGAGCAGTAAAATTATTCGTCTTTGCTTTCGTAAGTTGAGCCTTTCGTATCTTGAGGTATTACTGTAGTTTAGTTTTTCTTTAAATTTGTTTTTTCTTTGTAATTTCAAGATTATTTGATGAATAGAAAGGTCAAAAGAACAGGATTTGTTTGGGGAAAAAGTAACATTGACACTTTTCAATTTAATGCATATAAAAGTATTAATTTCTCTCTCTTTTTAAGACCTTACTGACCCCACACTTTTGAATCCTAGTAATTATTATTTAAATGTAATGTTTAGTTATGAATTTATTCATTTAATTACTCTTTGAATAATTTGACACCAACTTAACACCCTTCATCGTCAGGAGGTGGGTTTACAGTGCTCCCCAGTGGTGGTCTGCAGATCTCGAAAGCCAGAGTCGAGGATTCTGGAACCTACATGTGTGTGGCTCAGAATCCAGCAGGCACTGCACTAGGGAAAACCAAACTCCGAGTGCAAGGTTAGGCTCACACATAGGCTGTGATGAAAGTCTGTGGGAAATGGTCTTTCAAATGTTATACATTTCACTTCTCTTTCAGTGCCTCCTGTCATAACATCATTAATCAAGGCGTACACTGTGACACTGGATGCATCTGTAACTCTGCAATGCCACTCAGAGGGTTTCCCCACTCCTTCTATCACCTGGTACAAGGACGGGCAGCCACTGAGCAAGTCCGTGCACCAGCGGGTCCTCAGCACAGGGGTGCTGCAGATTGCCTTGGCCCAACCTGGAGATACAGGCAGATACACCTGCACTGCTGCTAATGTGGCTGGAACCACCAGTCTAGAAATGAGCCTTACTGTACACAGTAAGTTATGGGGATGCTGAAATAGATGGATTGGATTGAATAAATAGCTTCACTGTACAGAGTGATTTAGAGTGCATTGATAACTATTATCAAGTAGAATATTGTTAGAATATTAAGTAGTAATTTAATAATTAAGATTAATAATTTTATAATTTTTTAATTAGTTTATATATGCTATTAGTAATATTAATGTATATGATAAATAATAATAATCATGATGATCTGGTAGAATAACTTTTATTCAGTAAAATATTTGGTAGAGTATTTTTTTCTTTTTTTTTTAATTATTTGATTAATGTGATTTTATATATTTATATATAAAAAATTAACTTAGGATTTATGTGAATTATAATAATAAATAATGTCATACATTTATTTATTGTTTCTCCCTCTCTATTTCAGTTCCTCCTTCCATTCGTGTAGGAGACTCAGAGGTGTCTGTGGTGGAGAACACCCAAGCTTTGCTGACATGTGTGGCAGACGGGGTCCCACAGCCCACCATTACCTGGGAGAAAGATGATATTGCACTTACAGACAACACTGGAGAATACACAATCTTGCCAACAGGAGAGCTGCTTATAGACACTGCACAGGTCAGAGTCCCAGAGTTTAAACCGCATGCATTCAGAGTGTTTACATATTGTGACAGTTTGTATATGTAGGCTGAGGATTCTGGGAGTTACACATGTGTCGGAACCAACTCAGTTGGGCAGGACAGCCGCACCATTGGTCTGTCCATCCACACACATCCAGCCTTCACCGAGCTCCTGGGGGATGTGGCTCTCAATAAAGGAGAGCGCCTCCTGCTGACCTGCGGTGTCACTGGCATCCCTCCACCCAAGATCACGTGGGCATTCAACAACAATATCATGCCTGGTATAGATCATCCTTCTAATTGAGCCTATAGATATTCTCAATTTGTAGTCCTCACTATTATTTATCTATTAGTTACTATTATGTGAGAATCAGTAAAGTATTGTTTCTGCCTACAGCCCAATATGATCATATAAATGGCCACAGTGAGCTTGTGATTGAGCGTGTGAGCAAAGACGACTCGGGCACTTATTCCTGCATGGCTGAGAACACCGTGGGATCCATCAAATCTCTAGGATTTGTATATGTTAAAGGTAAACATCTGCGCTTTTGTTATATGATGACTCGCTCTGCTTGTATAATCAAAAGTAAGTCCATTGTGAAAAACTTGATTATCTTGTCTAATTTCTCCAGAACCGCCAATAATAGACGGAGATGTTCATTCAAATCGCATTGAGCCCCTGGGAGGGAATGCCATACTTAACTGTGAGGTGCGAGGAGACCCTCTGCCCACCATCCAGTGGAGCAAAAAGGGCATTAATGTCCAGATAAGCAATCGAATCCGCCAGCTTGACAACGGATCTCTAGCTATCTACGGCACAGTGGTACACAAACACAACACAACAGTCCTGACTGTACAATACAGTTGCAGATACAGCCATACAAATTAATTCTTTTATACACCCAATGTAGTTCCAGAAAATACTATTAACTCTTGCAACAAAACACTAATCTTATTTCAAAGCAAATTATATTACAATGAAAAAGAGTGTTTGTGTTTGTGTGTGTGTTTGTGTGTGTGTGTGTGTGTGTGTGTGTGTGTGTGTGTGTGTGTGTGTGTGTGTGTGTGTGTGTGTGTGTGTGTGTGTGTGTGTGTGTGTGTGTGTGTGTGTGTGTGCAGGGAGGCACATAAAATTAACCTTCAAAATCTGCTTTCAACCTCAAGCAAAAACAATATTTATTTAGCACCTTACAGTCTGTGGGGAAAGATTGTGACAGAAAAAACTGTAGAATATAGACTTTCTTCTACAAGAAGATAACAAATAGGCATTATTTTTACAACAATAAAATAACTTTTTTTGTATTTTTAATATTTTGTAACTTTCATAAATAATTCATTTTACAATTTGTAATTTTTGTAGAGCGAAGATGCTGGAAATTACATGTGCGTGGCCACAAATGATGCAGGAGTGGTGGAGAGAACAGTTACACTGACCTTACAGAGTAAGTCCACGGTTCAAAACACAAATAAAAAAATTTAAATTATTGATTTGCAGTAAAGGTCGCATAGAATACTCAAACAGAAAATAAAAATCTTAGTAATATATATATTTTTTAAAGCACTTGCTTGTGTTACTGTAATAACATCAGTGATATTCCATAGGTTCTCCTACCATCACTGTAGAGCCAGTAGAGACGGTGGTAGACGCCGGTTCCACAGTGGTGTTAAACTGCCAAGCAGAGGGAGAGCCTGTGCCTGTCATTGAGTGGTCCCGTCAGGGACGCCCTCTGTTGAGTAATGAGCGCATCACCACACTGAATAATGGTTCTCTGCGGCTCAGTAGTGCTCAGAAAGAGGACACGGCTGAGTATGAGTGTGTGGCCCGGAATTTGTTAGGCTCTGTGCTGGTACGTGTGACCCTCACAGTTCGAGGTGAGCTTTGGTCTTTTGTAAGTATTCAGATTGTAATGCAGTCAGATGTGTTAAAATAGCTGATTGAATCGTGTGTGTTTTTCAGTTCACGGAGGTTTCTCTGAATGGATGGAGTGGGGAGCCTGCAGTGTTTCCTGTGGTGCAGGAGTGCAGAGGAGACTGAGACAGTGCAATAACCCATTTCCTGCGAATGGAGGACGCCACTGTATTGGTTCAGGAACAGAAACGCGCAGCTGTCAAGGCAAACCTTGCCCAGGTAAGTTAATTGACCTTTTCATCCCATTTGCTACTTTTTACTTTTAGTAATAATTGTACTGTATGTAAAACTGAACAATTACACACCAGTGCAAGTGATTATATATCATCTATGACGTTTAAGTGCACATAAATTATATGTTGTTAACATGTTATAGCTGTCTTTAAAACTTTAACGAACATATTAGTTAGATTTATACACTACTGTCATACACTACAAAAGTTAGTCTAAAACTTTTTTTATTAATAGTTTTATTCAACAAGGACACATTAAATTGAATAAAAAATAACAGTAAAATCATTTAATGTTAAAAATATCTCAAATGGTGTTCTTTTGAACTTTTTATTCATAAAGGAATACAATTTTTTCTAAAAAACGTTTAGCACAACTGTGTTCGACATTAAGAAATGTTTTTGAGAACTAAATCAGCATATTATGATGATTTTTGAAGAATCATGTGACTGAAAACTGAAGTAATAATTACATTTTAAAATATATCAAAATAGAAATAAATATAAAAAAATTACATTTGTAATAATATTTTACAATCTTATTGATTTTCTGTATTTTTGGTCCAATAAAATATTAATATAAGAGACTTTTTTCAAAAACATAAAAAAATTACCAACTCGTATCGTAGTTTTTACATATATTTACTCGTATTTTTACATATATTTATACAAACATAAAGTGTTTGGCTCTTCTTTTAATTTTCCTCATAAACAAACATGGAGAACAGTATAAACATGCTGACTCTTTGTCCCCATAGTGGATGGTAATTGGTCCGAGTGGTCTTCCTGGGAGGAATGCTCTCGCACCTGTGGTCAGGGTAACAGGACTAGGGTGCGGACTTGTAGTAATCCTCCTGCTCAGCATGGGGGCAGAGTCTGTGAGGGCAGAGCAGTGGAGGCCATCATGTGTAGTATAAGGCCATGCCCAGGTGAGTGGAGAAAAACCGATCAGATCTTCTTCTGCTTACGCATGAGCATATCTGTCTTTATCGGTCTGAGTGGCTTTCTCTCTGTCAGTGGCTGGTAACTGGGGTGCCTGGTTGCCTTGGAGCCCATGTAGTGAAACGTGTGGCAAAGGGATGCAGACAAGACTCAGACTCTGTAACAACCCTCCACCCTCATTTGAAGGACCATCGTGTGAAGGACCTGACTCACAGACACAAGTGTGCAATGAGAGGAATTGCCCTGGTAAGTGTTCTAGTGAAATTGTTTTTTTATTTTATTTAAAGACAAAGTCAATAATATGGAATGCCGTGAGTGTGAATCTAAAATCACTCATCTTTTCTTCTCTTCTTCATTAGTGGATGGCAAGTGGTCGTCCTGGGTAAGCTGGGGGGCATGTAGTGTTTCTTGTGGAGGCGGTACAAGGCAAAGGACGCGTATCTGTGCAAGCCCCACCCCCCAGCATGGGGGCCGGCAGTGTGAGGGAAATGATATCCACATTGATTTCTGTAACAATGAACCCTGTCCCAGTGAGTAAACACATTTCACATATGTTAAACACATACATATTGGTATGATGAAAAAGGTTATAAATACAAATAATCTCTCTTCACAGTTCATGGTAACTGGGGCCCATGGAACAGCTGGGGCAGTTGTAGCAGGACCTGCAATGGTGGACAGATGCGTCGTTACAGAACATGTGACAATCCTCGGCCAGCAAACGGAGGCAGAGCGTGTACTGGATCAGACTCGCAAATCCAAAAGTGCAACACAGCCAACTGTCCTGGTATAGCACTAGTTTGAGATGTGCGAGAATGGTTTTCAAAGAAGCTTCTTATGTCTTTTTATTCAAGATTTTCATAATATGCAAGAAAGTACAAAGAAAACCTGAACACTGTACAAAGATGGGTAGGGAAAAAAAGATAATTCTGGTAATAGCAAGTAACGTGAATATTTGTAAAAAATAAAAATAAAAATAATGAAAGCACACAATTGAGCAAAAAAAAACCTCACTTATACATATTTTGAGACTCTATTCCCTACTCTAAATTTTCCAATAAATTACAAGAAGGGTTGTCAAATAGCATAAAATCCCTGGGCAGATTTTACCCTGCAGAGAGTATCTTAATTTTTATAAAAAATATTAGCATAAGAATTATAAGTATGTTAGATGAAATGAAAATAGGAAGAATAACTTATCTATTTTAATATATTTTAAAATGTTATTTATTCCTGTGATCATAAAGCTGATTTTTGTACCTGACAATACTCTAGTCTAGCCAGTACTTCAAATCCTTCTAATATACTGATTTATTGCTCATGTAACATTTCTTTCAGCATAGAAAGTTCAAAAGCAAGAGCATTTATTTGAAATTGATATCAATAAATTTCTAGCAACAACAAAAAATATTTTACGGACCCAAAAACCATTGAACTGTAGTGTATATTGTACAACAAATGCCTCTATAGTTGAGAAGCTATCTACATTTGTGATTATTATTGACAGAAACCTGAATGGAGGATGCAAACCACAACTGATTATGACCATAACTGATTTACATACCTTTCTGTGCTCTGTCTATGTATGTGTGAAGTTGATGGTAAGTGGCGTTCATGGGAGTCCTGGGGTGAATGTTCAGCATCCTGTGGAGGTGGAGAACGGATACGTGTCAGACATTGTAACAATCCATCACCTAGCAACAGCGGCCGACCCTGCCCAGGAGACGCTACCCAGTTAACAAGATGTAACATACAGCCATGTCCAGGTATGTGTACAATAATTATTTTAATGATTTTACATGGAGTGTCAGGAATTAATTTATTTAAATTTTTATAAATATTTTGTATTCATTTTATTTGTAAATCCTTTCAGAAAAATTATGACTAATCTATAAAATCGAATCAAAATACAATTATAGATAAATAATAATAAATATAATATATTATTATATAATATAATATATATAATATATAATAATAAATAATCATGCAATATCATAATAACACAATATTAATTGCTTGGCAGCTTATGTGAGAATTTACAGCTCTCTGCTGTCTGTCTAAGTAAATTGTCATTTGTTTTCACTTAGCTATTATTAGCTACATTGAAACCAGTGTTTCACTTCTACACTGAAACCAGTGGAGAAGTTGCTTTAATAAGTAATACATTACAATATTGATTTACTCCCTCAAAAAGTAACTAATTGTGTAGCTTGGTTACCTTTTATGGAAAGTAATGCATTACTTTTTTTTCTCACCTTGGCTGGGCTTACTTGTTTAGTATATAATAATAAAAGTTCTTTTATGGCAAATGTAAAGGCCCTTTCACGCCAAAAGTGAAATGAAGCAGGAGAAGAAAGTTATGCTTCAGCAGTAAAACAAAAAATGTGCTGTTAATGTAAAGTCATTTTTGCTTATTAGTATGGTGAACTGGATCATTAAAGAAGACATTTAACATTTAATTACTGCAGGTTTGTGTAATATAACTTTTCCCTGTTTTTATTCATTTTGATGAATACTGAATCTGGAAGTGAGATGGGTAAATGTCTGCTCACATTAAGTCTAGAACTACAATAAGCATCATGTTTACATAGCGCACTTACGCACGCACTTATTGCCGGCAGCAATGTCACCCTCTAGCCTACGACTGGTTGCTCACAAAAGCTAAGCGGGGATGTGTGTGGTCTTTTCCTGGATGGGAGACTGATTGCTGCTGGAAGTGGTGTTAGGAGGCCAGCAGGGGGTGCTCACCCTCTGGTCTATGTGAGTCCTACCGCCCCAGTATAGTGACGGGGACACTGTACTGAAATGAGCACCGTCATTCGGATGAGACGATAAACCGAGGTCCTGACTCTCTGTGGTCATTAAAAATCCCAGGATGTCTTTCGCAAGAGTAGGGGTGTAACCCCGGCATTCTGGCCAAATATGTCCATCATGGCTTCCTAACCATCCCCTTTCTCTGATTGGCTGCATCATCACTCTGTCTCCTCTCCACCAATAAAGCTAGTTTGTGGTGTGCGTTCTGGCGCAATATGTCTGCCGTCGCATCATCCAGGTGGATGCTGCACTCTAGTGGCGGTTGAGGAGATTCCCCCTTCCATGTAAAGCGACTTTGAGAGACTTTGATAAAGCGCTATATAAATGTAATGAATTATTACTCCCGATTTCAACATGGGGACAAGGAGAGCTGTCGCTCAATAAATGGGAAAATAAACTTAATTTACTTATTTGAAATAGTAACTCAGATTTGTTATAAATTTAAAAATACCCTAGTGCATAACGAAAAAAAGGGATCTGATTATGTAACTAACTTTATTTGTAATTTGTTCACCCTCAACACTGGGGAATAGTGGAAAAAAAACATATCTTTATATAGGCCAAGAAAATAATAAGAGAACTTTATTAAACACATTTTATGCAACTTACCTAGATTTTAAGTTAACTAAACAAGATATGATTGTACTCATTGTCAAAATTGTTCCATTTTCTCTCTAAGGTGGCCCTCAGATAGCGAGAGGAAGCATCCTCGGGAATATTAATGATGTGGAGTTTGGCATTGCCCTCCTCAATGCCACCATCTCTATCAGTCCCAGTGGAGGGAGAGTTATACAGGCCACCATCACTAATATACCCAGGAGTCTGGGTCAGTCTCTGCTACTCAGTTTTTGTTACAAGCAGCAATGCATCATATTTAAAATGCCAAATGTAAATTATTTGGCAGTATATTAATTATTTTTTTATTTTAACTTATTTATGTGACAGTGGTGTTGTAGTTTAAACATTATTAATCAAAAAAATAAAACTTGTGTAATATTTAACTGTAATTTAAGTTGGTGCTTGTATATGTTCTACTAAATTATCCAGGCTCTGCCATGAGGAAGTTGATCTCCATCCTGAACCCTATTTACTGGACCACAGCACAGGAGCTGGGTGAAGCTGTCAATGGCTACACTCTCACAGATGGCATTTTCAGACGTGAAACTCAGGTGGAGTTTGCCACAGGTAAGAGGAATCAACTTGAATTTTTTTCATTAAAGGTTTCTTTGTTTAATTGGTTTGTGTTGACTATAGGAGAGGTTCTGCGAATGACCCATGTGGCAAGAGGGCTGGACTCAGATGGAGCGCTTCTGCTGGACATTGTTGTAAACGGTCACATCCTGCAACTGCCCTCTAATGCAGACATCAGTCTCAAGGTAGAATCTCCATCACTGAATTCGTCAACTGTTTTACATTTTTATAGTTCGAAAATAGAATGCTTTACAGTATAAACTTTATCACATTAAAATATATTTTCTTAAACTCCAGGACTACACTGAAGACTACATCCAGACCGGTCCTGGTCAGTTGTATGCTCTGTCTACACGTATGTTCAGTATAGACAGGGTGAGCGTGCCTTACTCATGGAATCACACCATCACATACGGACCCTCCAAAGGAAAGATGCCCTATCTGGTGCAGACACTCCACGCTTCGGCTATCAGCGCTCTGTACCGTCCACTAGAAGAGATGCTGGAGTTTGCCATCCATGCCACTATTGCTAAAGGTAAGATACACAAATTCATTAGGTAATTGTTTCATTCAGTATTACTGAATTTGATTCTGTGCTGAATTTTAGAAATACTAAACCTTTTTCATTTTTCTTTCCGGTTAAATAGTTTTTATTTTTTCATAGCGGTGCATTCATAAACATCATAAAATTCTAGCCTATCTTTATGATTTAGTTTTGTTTTATTTAATAGTTTATATGAGTTGTAAAAGCTATCCCTCTCCAAATTACTATATATTTTCATCCTCAGGAGAGCGCAGTAATCAGTGTCCCAGTGGTTTTCAGCTGGATCTCGCTGGGCCATATTGTGCAGGTACAGACAGTATTTACTGCTTTTAATGTATAATACAGATATTAGTCTCCATTTGTGGATATACAAGGAGTTCTTTCATTGATGAGATTCTCTGCTTGTTCTTTTTTGCTGATGAAGATGAGAATGAGTGTGTGGAGAGAAACCCCTGTTCACATGCCTGCCACAACGCAATAGGCACATACTACTGTTCCTGTCCCAGAGGACTCACCATCTCAGCTGATGGCAGAACATGCCAGGGTACGAAAGTACATTGCACTATATTAGTGTTTTTACTGTATTTTCAAATACTTACCAACCTCAAACTTTTCAATGGTAGTGCATGATCTGTTATTTCTGTCATCTAAGCTGAACAGCTGCTTTCATTTCTGTTTACCGTAGATATTGATGAGTGTTCACTGGATGGGCACATGTGCCATGATGGACAAGACTGTGAGAACACCATTGGCTCTTATCGCTGTGTGATGCGCTGTGGACGGGGCTTTAGGAGGAGAGCAGATGGGCTGAGCTGCTTAGGTGCACATTTGTGCCTAGTTTTATGCATTTATGTGTAATGTTTATCTGTGTACTTGTATACGGCATACTGCATCTTATATTAATGCTTTCTATTCATCATTATATTCATCCTAGCATACATTTCTATTGATTCTACAGATGTGAATGAGTGTCAGGAATCCAACCCTTGCCATCAGCACTGTCTAAACACCATTGGCAGTTTCCGCTGCGCTTGTGAGCCGGGTTACCAACTCAGGAATCGGCGCTGTATTGGTACATTAAAAACTTGTCTCGTGGTTTATACCTTAGTCTTGGTGGGTTTTTAAAATTATGCAATTGAAACTAAAGTGCTGATTCTTTCTCCTTAGACATAAATGAATGCAAACAGAGAGTGTGTCGCTCAGATCAACAGTGTAAAAACACACGTGGTGGATACTCTTGCATTGACCTCTGCCCTACGGGCATGACCAAAGGAGGCAATAGCACATGTATAGGTTTGTGAAGATTGTGAATGCTTATGTTTTGGGCAGAGGGCCATTGTGTTGCACAATATATACGTGTGTGTGTGTGTAAAACTTTAAATTTACAAGCTTTGTATATATATATATATTTCGAATAATAATTTTTTTTTAAATAATTGTATTACTTATAATTCTTTTTATTATATAATTAGATTATGCTCAAATCAAATAATACAAATTTTTTTTGCTTGCAGATATTGATGAATGCCTTGACGGCACACATCAGTGCAGGTATAATCAGATCTGCGAAAACACCAGAGGTAGCTACCACTGCACTTGCCCAAGGGGGTACCGCTCTCAGGGTGTGGGCCGCCCCTGCCTTGGTACGTAGTGTCCCCCACACCTAATCCTCTCCAATAATCCAACATCCCAGGCTGCCAAATGCCAACCTGCATCCCTCCCTTCATCTTTACCTACCTCATTGCTTTGCTACAGTTCATTTCTGTTAACCAAACCTCACCTAAACAGCATTCAGAACCTGTGATGTTACTTCCTTTCATACAGCTTGCTTATATTGCCACAGTGCTTTTAATTTAACCAACCTATAATCATAAGTAACAAAGAAGGTACAGATCCAAGTCTCTCTGAGCTGCTTCATACGTAATTGTGAGTGGTGTTATATCGGTAAGTTGGTTCACACTCACAGCAAGGCCAGCACGACTATAATGACTCAGTTCTTCCTCTTTCTGTGTCTATCATCTTTGACCTTACCCTTCAACTTCCTGCTTGGGATTCTCCCCAGAAGTGTTATGCTTTGCTATGGCATTTCTTTTAGTTTTTCTTCAGTTCTCAGTTGTTTCTGATGAGTCCTGAGGATGAACCATATATAAAATATATGAATATAATGTATTAATAAATACACAATATTTTACCACAATTTTTTTTTTTTTGCATGAGAAACATGCTTTTGAGGGATAGCTACTCATGTCCAGTATTTTCTTTCTCATCCCCTTTTTTATTATTTTCTTCTTTTGATCTGCTTATTTTAATTTCAACTCTTATTTCCTTTATTTTTATTTTACCTTTCTTTTCCCAATTCTCTTTCTCTGTGTTGGCCTTGCTGTGAGAGCAGACATAAACGAGTGTGAGCTGGTACCAGTGCCCTGTGCCTATCAGTGCGTGAACAGCCCTGGCAGCTACAAGTGTCTGTGCCCACCGGGGCTCCACCTCCTGGGTGATGGCAAGTCCTGTGCCGGACTAGAGCGCTTGCCAAACTATGGGAGTTTCTCACATGAGTACAGAACATCACAGTCCTCCTCTGATCGGAGCTCCTACCTGCAGCGCTACCATAGCCTGACTTCCCAGAGTTACAACTCATATGTCCCCATCGGGGGGCGTCACGTGACCAACAGACCAAACAATGGCCCTTCACGCAGTCGTAGGGATACTAATACCTGCCCCCCTGGTTTTAAGGCAAAAAATGGCCAGTGTTTAGGTAACTACAAGAGTAACTGCTGATCTGTAGTGGAGTTTGGGTTCCATGTCAAATGCTACATGTATGTATATACGGTATATATGATATGACAGATCATACTATATTCTTGATCTTTAAACGTTTAGAGTATTGTGAACTGTTTCTATTACAGTAACTAATAAGCAAATGTCTTTAAAAGAATGAAGTGTGCTTTTATGATACTGTGTGAATATTGCGGGAAAAGGGACAAGACCGTATTGTACACATTTTAAAAGTTAATTTAAAAATTAATCAATTAATAGCCAGTACTTCGGTCTTCAGTCTCACATGATCTTTCAGAAATCAGTTTTAGCAGCTTAATTTATTTAAATATTAAATAATTTAGATTAAATGTACCATGGTACTATGAGATAATACAATTTTGAATCTCTTAAATATGATGTATGAAGATACAAAAATGGGGTTTGGAGAAATGGGTTTAACACTGCAGAGCCCCTAAGAGGACATAATCATGGGAAAAATTTGATGTGAGGATAAATCATATTTCAATATTTTAGCGTTAGAAAAATCAACATAATGATAGCATTACTTTTATTTTGAATTAGTTGAATTTATATTATAGTTGAATTCATATATATATATAAACTATGGATTTTGTTTCCCCTTAATAATAATAACCTTCATTTAAAAACTGCATTTTGTGTTTACTTGTGTTATCTTAATTAATATTTACATTTATTTGATGATCTGAAACATTCAAGCGTGACAAATGTGCAAAAAATAAGAAATCAGGAAGGGGGCAAACTCAAACGTAATGATGAATGGTGGCATGCAAATCAGCGTTTATACTGATTATTTTTTCATTTTAGTAGTTAATAATAGTCCCATTAATAGCGAAGCATGTTGTCACTTGCATTGCACAATTTCCAGAAAATAGCCCATTAATTATTACCTATCTTGTGTTTGTAGATATTAATGAATGTGAACAGAGGGATACATGTCAACATGAGTGTATGAACACACCGGGCAGCCATAAGTGTTTGTGTCCCAACGGCTATCGTCTTATGGCCAATGGCAAAACCTGCCAAGGTAAGAAAAAGATCATCTACCGGTACAATAAAAAACGTACAATACATGTGCTAGCTTCTCTAGAGAGTAACCTAATGTCTTATTAAGTAAAATCTAAATATACTAAACATAAGAGGTTTGTACTTCTCACTTTTGGTATTTATACGGACAGACATAGATGAATGCCTGGAGCAGAACATTCAGTGTGGTGCAAACAGAATGTGTTTCAACATGAGAGGGAGTTACCAGTGCATCGACACACCTTGCCCTCCCAACTATCAGAGAGATCCAGCCACAGGGTGAGACTCCCACTCTTTTCTTTGCAATGGTCTGCTTTTACTTAGTTGAGCGTTCTAAATAAAGTGAGTTCTGCTTCTCCTTTCAGGTTCTGCCTGAAGAATTGTCCGCCCAATGATCTGGAGTGTGCCCTGAGCCCATATGCACTGGAGTACAAACTGCTGTCACTGCCCTTCGGCATCGCAGCCAATCAGGACCTGATCCGGCTGGTTGCCTACACCCAAGATGGAGTAGTCCACCCCCGCACTTCCTTCTTAGTGGTCGACGAGGACATGACTCTGCCCTTCGCCCTCCGGGACGAAAACCTCAAAGGTGTTCTGTTCACCACCCGGCCACTGCGCGAACCTCACACGTACCGAATGAAGGTACGAGCCCTGTCTTACAGCAGCGACGGAGGAATAGAGTATCAGACCACCTTTATTGTCTACATCGCTGTCTCAGCCTATCCGTACTGAGCACTTTACTACATCCCACAGCCTACGAAGAAAGGGAATGATCAGAGGTTGCGCATTTTTTTATTTTTGGTAATTTCACTTATTTTTGACAAATAAAAAAAAGAAAGAAATGAATGTCCCTACATTAAAATATATTCCTATATTAATTAAGTTTTAAAGCACCCCTGCGAAAATAAACCAGAAACATGAGAGAGTATTTTGGGAGAGAAACAAGAAATTACCAGTGAAATAATCTGAGATATTAATCATTAAATCAAGTGACCAGATTCTGAGATCAAAGTAGAAAAGGCCCCCAAAAAATCAGCCATATCAGTATTTTAATGACATTCAGGATAAAAAAAAAAAGTACAACCCAGGCCATCTGGATCAAATCTTTTAAAGCGCAACCTCTGAGAATGGTGCAGTTTTTGTACATGCATGACTGAAAAGTGTTCGTCTTTGTGTGAGAGTGTATATGTGTGCATGAGTGCAGATCCGCCACTTGAAGAGATTCTCACAGGCCATGCTGACGTGTAAGGCCTTGTAGGCTGGAAGAGCCGAGTGCTGCAGACAAATGACGTTTTTAAAACCAGTTTTAGGACTGTAGGCGGGTTAACGGTTCAGTCACTCCGCAGGCTGCAAGAATCCTTCATCAGAATGTACAAGACTTTGGGTGGTGTTATAGAATACATTTGCATATATGTCTACCTATTAACTTATTAGGAATTGCTTGAATATATGAAAGAAACTCAGTTCCCTCCATTGCTTTCTATGAAATGAGATGGGGAAGATGTTATTGGGTTAAATTTGTTTTTGTTAACATGATGATGAGGTTTGGGTTTGAACCACATCTGCAGTAAAAAGAAATGGACGTCCACCTCAGGTAATCACTACCTTTACTCTAGAAGAGAGTATTGTCAACCAGTAATTATGCACATAATAGCAATGTCTCATTATCATTACAGGTTCATACACATTTGGAGTATTTTTGTTTAAACTTTTTCTGTAATCAAGGTGTATTCTATTGTCATGATATGTATATAAGTTTTTTGGGTTTTTTATTTGTAATACTGTTGTATTCCCTTTTTTACAAAATCAATAAAATGTACATCTATTCATTTTGAAACTTTCATTTTACAGCTTTAAAAGTTTAAGGTCTGAAGCTTAATTGAAGTGTTCTGCTATGGTGATTAAATGTTCCCTTAATTGTTTTGAACAGTATGTGTGTGTGTATATATATATATATATATATATATATATATATATATATATATACACTCACCTAAAGGATTATTAGGAGCACCATACTAATACTGTGTTTGATCCCCTTTCGCCTTCAGAACTGCCTTAATTCTACGTGGCATTGATTCAACAAGGTGCTGAAAGCGTTCTTTAGAAATGTTGGCCTATATTGCAGTTGATGGAGATTTGTGGGATGCACATCCAGGGCACGAAGCTCCTGTTCCACCACATCCCAAAGATGCTCTATTGGGTTGAGATCTGATGACTGTGGGGCCATTTTAGTACAGTGAACTCATTGTCATGTTCAAGAAACCAATTTAAAATGATTCGAGCTTTGTGACATGGTGCATTATCCTGCTGGAAGTAGCCATCAGAGGATGGTACATGGTGGTCATGAAGGGATGGACATGGTCAGAAACGATGCTCAGGTAGGCCGTGGCATTTAAACGATGCCCAATTGGCACTAAGGGGCCTAAAGTGTGCCAAGAAAACATCCCCACACCATTACACCACCACCAGCAGCCTGCACAGTGGTAACAAGGCATGATGGATCCATGTTCTCATTCTGTGTATGCCAAATTATGACTCTACCATCTGAATGTCTCGACAGAAATCGAGACTCATCAGACCAGGCAACCTTTTTCCAGTCTTCAACTGTCCAATTTTGGTGACCTCGTGCAAATTGTAGCCTCTTTTTACTATTTGTAGTGGAGATGAGTGGTACCCGGTGGAGTCTTCTGCTGTTGTAGCCCATCCGCCTCAAGGTTGTGCGTGTTGTGGCTTCACAAATGCTTTGCTGCATATCTTGGTTTTAACGAGTGGTTATTTCAGTCAAAGTTGCTCCTCTATCAGCTTGAATCAGTCGGCCCATTCTCCTCTGACATCAAGTTATTTTCACCCACAGGACTGATACTGATTGAACAGGTGTTCATAATAATCCTTTAGGTGAGTGTGTGTATATTTGAGTGTCTTGCAATGATTCATTTATAGGAATTAATCTATTTATCCTTCTATATATTATATGATATTTTACTTATAGAAATTGCCAGTCTGATGTGTGTATTTGTTATCCGTTTAGTGACTGAGGGTCTCTTTAGCCATGCTATGAATGCAATAAGTGTTTGCTCAAAAAAATATAAGAGTCAAGTCATCAGATGTATATTTAACAATTTATTATTTAATCACAAAAGCACAAACATAAAAAAAGGAATATATTGTAAGGCAGTCATTATACCGGTTTGGTTTATTGAGTGTTTGCACTTTGTCGTTCTGTATTACTGCATTGTAGAGGCAGGTCCCTGATCAGATGATATGTCTCAGATCAGACTGGATCAGTAATGATCTGCGTAGAGGCAGTATTCAACACGATTGGCTTTAAAACACCTCCTGACATACAATGAATACAGACATATGCATTCTGACACATACAATAACAATGGTCCATGGCAAGAAGTGCTTTGGAATGCTGAAACATTTACATTAAGACAGGACATTATAACAGCATTAGTGAAAGTCACGGATTAGTACGATGATTTAATCTACAAAGAAAATCAAACAGCTGTTTCAGATTATGCATAAGATCAGCAGTGTAACTTTGTCTTATAGGAATATAAGAGCTAATGCGCTTTGGTCATGAAAAAATAAATACTATGGGATAATGTCTGGCAATTTAGAACAAACAAGAAGGGATCAGTGATGGGAAGGTTTAAAGCACAGGAGAGTATTATTCCCAATCCGACAGTCAATGCGGACAGACGTTGTGACAGACCAATCTGTGACTATTCATTTCAAGCCATTCACACACATGCAAACGAAAATAACAGATGTTACATGGTGGAAATTACTAGTAATAATAAGAGGTTATATTTATAAAACTCTGTCAAGAGTTTTGCTGAATACAAAACAGAAGAGCATAGAAAAGTATTCCTGAGAGAAGCTACAGTTAGTCTAACATACAACTGATGGCACGGTAATGCGCTTTTTGACTATGTGAGTGAAGAGTGACATAACAGAAGAGAGTGAAAACGCATTGCAATGAAATGAGAGTTCCTCTTCAGTACCCTGTGGAAAGTCATCGCTTTGTTCCGAGCGTCTCGGCAGGATTTCCCGTTGTTTTCTGTGCTAATCGTCTCACGGGTTACACTGTTTTCCTGGCTGTTAGGACCCTCACGATGCAGCCCATTCCACCTACAGAGAGAGCCTGAGGAACACTGAGAATTGAGCAACTGACACAACACACACGCTCCGCTATTAAAACAATTACGCGATTAAACCTACCTTTTCATGCCACTGAAGCAGGACAGCGCTGCTGTTCTCGGACGGCCGCTCAAAGCCCTTGTAGATGTATTTCATGAGAAGGTCCACTCCATTCTTATCCAGAGACTGAACCCCCTTCTCTATGTCAGTGCTCTTGAAGGAGCTGAGCACCTTCAGCACCAGACCTTCAGCACGATCCTGCAAAATGTCAGCAAAAGCTAACTCTCACTTGGTTTCTATCACTTCAAAAGTGTGATGCATTAATAGAGAAGTTACCTGCATGTTTAAAGCACTTTCATATTAACGACACCAAGCAAAATGTCATGCTCAGCATATTTTTATCATTAAATGATGTTGAATTGCATTTTTTTAATGATTCTCTATAGCCAATCAGAGGAAAATATGACTCACCTTGACGTTCTGATTCTTTGTGCTGATTGGTGGATTTTTTAACACTGCCTGCAGGGCATCCATCAGGTTCCCTTTGCGGAGTGGACTTAAGAAAAACACCATAATAATCATTTCTAAATCTATGCGAGCTGTGAACAGGCTGCACTTGAGGTTTTACAAGGCAACCACATGGACAAAAAAAAGAAAAAAAAGGAGGAAATAAAGCTCTGGGTACTCCAAAAATCGACATATAAGGACACGAGTTCAACTTCCTTATACTAAAATAATGCACATGTTTCAAAAGTCAGAAAAGTTTTTATAAGCCCCACACAGCCTGAATATAATATGTTGTAGTTAATAGATCCGCATATTTTTGCAAAAACACTTATTAAAAACAACGTCTGGAATGTCAAGACATGTCTGGACAGTTCAGAGCACAGGATTGTGACTCTCACTTATAAACGATAAAGAATATAAATGTACATGCATAGAATAATGCACACATCCCAGGTCTTTTGACGTACGGAAATCTGCAGGCCAGCTGGTGTATCAGGCAACTCATGAATTATGAACATCCAAATCAATGCATGTCATGTTAACGGAAACAAAACATAAATGGCCTTAATGCTTCTGCTGCTAATAAGCACTTTGGGTATGAGTTTCAATTATCTGTATTATGCACGCTTTATAGAGCAAAATATTGAATTAGCCGTTCAATATCCATTACAGAAGTCATAATTACCCACTCAAGCACGCGGAGATTATTTAATGAGCTGGAGGCTCTAAAAATGCAAGACTTGATCAGATCATGCACACACGTTGGTGGATTAAAAAAGGATATTGTCTGATGAGAGAATCCACCTCTGCCTCATCTGGACCCAGCTGGTTTTCTCCTCCCTCTTCTTCGTCTACAAACTTATTCTCGTCGTATTCATCCACGTCCACTTTGCGGAAGCGATCGGACACCGTATTCTTTGACATGATGAAGGCAATTTATTCCCCGTCTGCGCGAACACAATGTAACAGTCCTCTATGCTAAACGAGCCCGACTGTGCCTGCAGCCTCCTGTCTGGCAGTCAGGGATGGATTCCTTCACTTCCGCGTAGAGCGCCCTCTATCGGGTTCCTTCGGTTGTTCAGTTCCTAAAACACTTCTAGTGTGTAACGCTTCAATCCAGAGAAGCAAACACTAGGGGACCTCAGCAAACTTCTAACGGTTCCTGCTCATCCCTGATCATTACGTCATGTCAAAATAGCCCAACTTGCTACTAACAGTAGAGCGTGGTGCTTGTAACGCCAAGGTCATGGGTTCGATTTCCAGTGAAAACAAGAGCTGATTAGAAAGTCAATGTGTTCCGTGAATGCAATGCAAGTCGCATTGGATAAAACCGTCTGCCAAAAGCATAAATGTAAATGTAGTGCAAATTAATTGACAATCTTATTTTAACGTGTAACAGCTTATTGAAAACGTCTTGAATAAAAAAATTAAATAATAATAATTGTGGTTGTAGCTATTTACCCTTTTGGTTTCAAATAATGCCTAAAAATGAAAAGAATCATATTAAAATGTAATTGTAAATTATAAACTTTTTTTATTATTATTATTAGAGTGCAAAATGTATATTTTAATATGCAGTGGTGGTGACGGTAGATGGCGCCAAAACACTTTCTTGAAATACTAAATGGGTTATCTTGTGTTGGATGGTAAAGAATTAGTTCGGCAGGTTTCAAGATTTCACACAGTAAGTGTAAACGCTAGAGATTAACCTTCTCATTTGCATATTTATTCAGCCAATAAGTATTAACTGAATGAATGTGCTTTCCAATGGCACGTGACCTGATTTTTTATTACTGCAGGTAATTTATTACTTTCATTTGTGAAAATATTTGCAAGTTAACTTTGGTTGTACAGGATTATGTCTGAATGTATTATGTATCAAAGTCAGCTTTATTGTCAATTCTGCAATATATACAGCTATAATATATACAGTATGCTTATGAAGTATAAATAAAACTAATTATTACCATCTCTTCAACACTCCAGTTAACTCAACATTCAACATTTTAATTTCCCTCAGATCTGAATACCCTAAACTGCTGTACGGGAGTTCCAGTAAACACAGAATGTTCCCCTAACGTTCCAATATAGTTCCAGTTTGGGAATTCATTATAAACAATATGCGATTTGAGATTAAAATCGCATATTGACGTGAAAATTTGACGTGCATAAACTTTCCACAGTCATTCACAAAAATATAGTTAAATACTCGTCTTCTTGTGGTGTAAATACATTTATGGCGTAATTGCATATGATCTCCACTAGAGGGCCACATTGGTTTTACAGCGGTGGTTACCAGGGGCACCGAGTGATTCACGATTATTTTGTTGGGAGTAATAATAAATATTACTCCCAGAAATAAAAAATATTACTCCCAGCAATAATAATATGAGTGTTCAATATTAATAAATATGAGGTTTGGAGGCATACACTCAATCCAATACACTACACTTCCATATTTGTGTTTGTATTATATACGTAATCCCTCCCTCTTCCTCCTCCGCACATACCGCTACTGTATCGTCTGTCCCGAAGGTAAGAACTCATAATTATAACCACATATTAATTTATATCACAGGAATCCTTATATACTATAATTTGTGTGTCTATAGCAATACAAAAAAAAACATATTTTTCCATTGTTATTAGCACTAATAAGAGAGTTTTTTAGAGGAACAAATTTCGGAACAAATTTTTTCACCTGTTATTTCTTATGGGGGGAATGATTTGAGATACGAGCAATTTGAGTTACCGGCTCGGTCCTGGAACGGATTTTTTTTGGGCCTGCTAAACTGCGCCAAAGTGTCTGCACCCGTAGAAAGTGCATGGATGTGTGTTGACGTTAGCACTATAGCAGTTTTTTATTTGTAAAATTCTGCACCACAATTCATACTTTGTTTGACCGAAGGTTTAAAAAAAAGTGCTTGTAAAAAATATGCAATACCTGTGTAGGAAGCGGATGTTTAAAATGGGAGGTTCATACTTTATAATAGTTCGCTTCCTGTCACAGACATAAAGGCATTCCTTATGACATTACTCATTAAGTGAAACCAAGCATCATCAAGTCTAAATAAACAACCTCCATTTTATCTACAAGTTTATATGTCTGTAAACATTAGCAATCTCTGAAAGCTGAAACCACACCTGCTTTCTTATTGACCCAACAACTGGATTTGTCAACACTTTCTTTGATATATAGTACAACCCACGATAAGAAATCAGATGTTAGTGGTGATGTAATGTACAGTATGACGGATTCTGTCATAATATTTGTGAATTTCAAGAATGTGTCAATGGAACCATTAATCATTTTAATTTCTGTTGCCTGAGTGTAGGGAACTAGACATTACGTCAAAGCTGACGCAGTGAGGAAACATCCTTTTTCCGAAATGCTGAAGTCTGATTGAATCATTCTACTGCACCTGCAATAGCCAATACGGGTGCTTTCACACCTGCCCCATTTAGTTTGGTCGAATCGCACTAGAGCACTAGAGCTCATTGTCCCCTTTGCTCCAGCCTCGAATGCCTCAAACTTTTGCAAAGGCATGCTGTCTCAAAACATTAAAATGCATTTTAAGGACAATAACTTGTTTTATTAAGTGTAAACAATGCATACAAATCATTTGTTATAAAACAAAATTCGTATTAACATAAGTATTCATGGTTACACAAATAAATAGTAAATTAATACCCAGTCAGCATGAGTCTACAAGTACAAACTACATATAACATGGTCAATACATCTCATGATAAGTTATACATAAGAGGGTCCGTTAGGGTATAATGTTCATAAATGTTAAAATGCGCTCTATAGTATAACATCTGAACATGACACTTCATCAGAATCGATGTAGCAGGTATAGTGGAGCAAATGTTGTAAAGTCAGTGTTTTTTGTGCTACCTGCATGATCCAATGGGATTGACTGCATGATTGTACTGTGTAAAATGAATATATAACAACATCCAGAGATTGGATCGTTGATTTTTGGATTAACTGACACCTCCTCTCCTCTCCCTTCCCTTTCATTCATTTACTAACAGACTTTAGTGGTTAAGAGTAAAAGGAAATGACTCAGCTAGAAATAAAAACTATCTCTGCATCTAAGCTGAAACTTAAAAGAACAAAACAGGGCTTAAAAAAACACCTATTCATCTCGAGCAAGATAGTGGTGGGATTGCCATGGTTTCATATTCTGCTTTGTACCTCCGGATATTACTTTTTCATTGAGGCACTCCATTAGTTCATACAACTTTAATCAGTACTTATATGACGTTCTTTTAGCAGGTGTCATTAATCCATACACAAACACTGCAGTAGTGCAGTAGGGGGGGGGGGGGGGACACTTCCTTTTTTAAGTCTTCAAGAATGAAATCTCTCAGCACCTAATTAGACATGTATCTTGAAAGGATATATTTTTTGTTCGTTTATCTACTCTGGCTCGTCACACCACACTCTCAGGAATTGTTACACCCACATAACCAAATGACAACTATTTTGCTGTAAGTGCTATTTTCGTGGAGTCAGGCAACAGTTCTCCCTTTCTAAAGGCTACATGGAATTCCGGAGACCAAACCAGACCATCTAGTTTCACAGTCACAGTTATTTTTCAGTTTAAAAAAAAGTTTCCATGACGAGATGTGTGACATCTGTAAACTTCCTGTGGCTAGAATGCCATCATACACCCCCTCATTGTTGGCACGCCTGTCCTTTGGACTCCTTCTTTAGGAGTTTCTTATTTTGTACTTCACTGAGAGAAAGAGAGACAGCGCAGCGAGATGGCATCTCCTTCCTATACAAGATACTGTCCTTTATGCCTTCTTTGATGACCTAGATAAATTGTGACAGAAGATGTAAAACGTGACTTACATACACAAGCCTAAACATAAAGCAAAAGAAGCTGCACAAGAATATAAACTAGCATGAATCTGAGCTGGACTGACCTCTATGTTGTTTAGCGTGTTAAACTCCATGAGATCATGCAGCTGGGTGAAGGCTTGTTTGGAATACTGGAAGTTAAAGGTGGAGTAGGGCGTCTCTGGGTCATCAAAGATGTCAAAGTCTGCAAATTCTCTCTCTTTGTCTGTTTCACGTGGAACACCTTCAAAACAGAACACACTTTTGGATAAAACGTACTTCTTTTTTTCTCAAAAATAGTTTGAGTGATTTGAAATGACTGATCTTTCAAACGATCAAGTCACCAGTCTGTTGATCATGACATTTTTCAATGTTACATCATCTTTGTCTTCCAAAGCATATAAACAGATTGAATACATAAATCTAGAAACACACCCACTTCAGGCTTTTTATAAAAAGGAATGTAAATGAACCAGCTCATAAAAGTGTCAAACACAGACCTTCCTACACAAACAAATCTACAAATCAAAGGGCAGTGTAAACAGATAAAGACGCTCCGGAAAGATCTCTTTTTTTCTTTTTCTTTTTTTTAGAAAGGAAATCCCGGGACTTCTGCAAAGCTGACTTCATTAAAAAAAATCCCTATGTTAACAGACGCAAGCACAAACAAACGAACACACACCTGGGGCTTTAAATGTCCTGAATGCGATATTGACCAGGACGAAATGGATGACAGTAGGGCAGTTCCTTTCTCCTTTTTTGGGTTTAAACACATAACACTCCTTCAGTCCCTCCCGGTCAAACACCTTTGGGTCAATCTTGGGAAATGGAAGTTTGTTCATTCGTGCCCATTTCTCAGCTAGCTGAAGTTCCTACAAAGGACCAATCATTACAGAACCTACATGTGATCATGATTTGACATGATATGCTGATTAATTAATCAATTAAATAAATCACATTTGTCAGTACTTAAAGTACATACTAACAAACCGATGCATGGATAAATGTTTTATATTTTTTTATAGTGCTTTGTTTATATAAGGGATAATGTACATCCAGCCAGTTGTTGTCGCAGAATAAACTCAGTCTCACATTACCCTTAAGGATGTAATGTACATCCAGCTAGATGTACATTATCCTGCTTATTACACGGCTACTTGCCACATAAGTAAATAATTAGACTCAAAATATCGCTTCGAGTGCAATATTTTATTTGGTCTTTAAATGCAAATCTTCCGTGAAGAAAGCAGTTACTAGAAAACAAGTTCATAC
Organism: Rhodeus uyekii; assembly: GCA_037043235.1. Lineage (NCBI taxonomy): Eukaryota > Metazoa > Chordata > Actinopteri > Cypriniformes > Acheilognathidae > Rhodeus > Rhodeus uyekii. Next base: position 1,503,932 of record JAWRVZ010000012.1, on the reverse strand, counting down.
TAGACGGACATACAGTCATACCACTTATTACATGGCATTTCACCACATATAGAATTATGCGGCTAAGAGATATTGATTTGAGATTAAATCTTACCCGTTTGTTATCTTATAATCCATTACAGTGTACAAAACAATCCTTGCAAAATGGCAACAGCTGCATTTGTATGAAACAAGAGAGTGAGCCTGCGATACCCGGATGACATTAATAGGCTAATTGTACAAAATAATATTTTATTAGCTCACCCAAAGCAAAAACTTTTTGAAGAAAAATTATTCCTAGCAAGCGAAGCCTATAGCGCTGATTTCAATATCCCGGATGAGCCTGTACTATCAGTTTTTGCCAGTTGTTATCCGCGCGATTGACCAATCAGAATCAAGTATTCCACAGAGCCGTGTAATAATATTATTTATCACACTAAATTAAAATGTTAAACTGACAGCTTTAGCACTAACCTTAAATGGAGGACTTGAGTCACTCGGTCGAGCAGAAAAGTCAAAGGAAATTATTAGGTCAACACCTCTTTGTGGCCTTAGAATCAGAGGATAAGGGAGGTTAAAGGTCAAGCCACTGTCCACCACGTGGATCTTCTTGCTTTTAACGTCTAATGGCTCGTAGATACGGTCAAATTCAAAAGGGTCTGAAAGTGTCCAGAATCAGAAAAGCACAGTAAGGCAACACTTGGAAGTGAAAGGGTTAAAGCATACAGTAAATGACTATTACAAACATGTACTCTGACCTGTGACCGCATCAATGTCATCCTCAGTGGGAGTCATGGTCTCATAGAAAGTAGAAAGTGGCACGTCGTTGTTGAGGCTTAAGCCCAGCATGAAGTTGTATACTTTTCCTGCTCTGCCTTCTCGTGTTTTAAAAAAAACAGAGTCACTGAATAGAGAGCTAACCATGCGCTGCATCCAGCTGGCCTGATACTCGTCCTCTGTTGGTGGAAGATAAAACCAAAATCATTGTATTTAGTGATTTGCATTGATATTTTAATAAGGACTTATTAATGTCATGTAAAAATGTTGTTTTTCCCTAAAACCTAAAGGCATTTGCTGTTAAATGGTTGCAGTTTTAATCAGGGTTTTCTCTAAGGCCGCAATAGTATACATTTTAATTATAATATTTTCCAGATAATACTTTGCACATAATTATATTTTTATTACATGCAAATATATAGCTGCTTTTATATTTTGAGACAGTCACCCTTTGGGGGACATTTGGGGTCTGTGGCATCAAAATGTTTGAAACCCTGTGTTCTAACTAAGATACTTACTGTGTAATGTTCAAAGTCTAAAATCTCACCTTTGTGTGAGTCTTCATCATTATCTAGACTGTCCTCTCCCACAATATGTTCCGGTTTGATTTGTTCTGTAGAATAAATGTGAAAACACAAGCCACAGTGTAAACCATCTCCAAAATTTGTTGGCTGAAATCATCACAATCTTTCGGGTCATCTATCAGAGTGTGTGTGTGTGTGGCAGGATGTTTGCATGTTCACAACCATAATCACAATTTGGTGTAGCTGCCTGATAACCATCAGTTTTATGAGTCATCAGACATGCAAACACCAAAGGCACCATCATTCTGCAACATCTCCTTCCTCTATCGCTATTCTGACAGGGCATGAATATTATTATTGATTATAACAAACACGGCACAAAGAATATGTAGAATTTTGTGAATGAAGGACATTCAAATTCTACATAAATCTGGAAATTTCCGTGGCATGCAGAAGAACTCAAAAGAATAGACTAGAAATGTGAAACTGGCGATCATACCTAGTTCTTCCTCCATGGTGCATCCTTTCGTCACATCATTAAATCCCAGAATTCTGTTGAACAGGATGGAAAAGGCGCTGCCCCACACACCTGTGCAACATATACAAACACACTGTATCCCATATACTAAAACGTGTTACTGTATGTTTGATTACATTTGATTACAGTTACATGTTTCTTAGCACAATTTCTAATTGAAATGAAATTGAAATATAATCCAGATATAGGTATCTTTTATATTTGTAAAATTGAAAAATGTGAGAAATAAAAAAGGAACAGTAGAAAACAAATACTTTTGCAGATCTTCACGTCACTGTTTTAAAAATGACTTTATCTTGTTATACACCCTTTCAAGAATGTTTCTTTACAGTCACAGCAGCTATTTTGAGTTTGCGCCACTGAATCACTGAACACTAACCTGTCTCGCATTACAATACAGTAAGGATTGGATTATTGCAAGCGACTGAACCAACACCCTTAAATCAGGTGACATTTGACTCTTACAATGAAGATTCCAACAACGTGGCGTCACTATTTCCATAAAATTGTTGACATTTTCACTTTCTTATCACCACTTGCTACTAAGAGAAATCTAGAACAAGAGCCCGTACCCATAAGATAGTGAAGAGGGTTCTCTTTGTGCTTTTTGACCACATTTCCTCTGAAAAACTTGCTTCCAAAAAGGTCAGGGGTCATGAAGGTTCCATATTTAGCCATTCCGATCTCATACGGACTGAACTCCACCCAGTCTGTCAATTACAACAAGCCAGTCAAAACAATCATAAGCACAATAGAAATGTAAAAACAATCAACAAAAGTCTGTGAAATATGCCTATGACAACAAATAAACATGAAAAATGTAATTTGTATAATTTTTTTTTTTTTAATCATTATCGGCAATATGCGAAAGCAGTGTTTCAGATTTCAGTTTTCTGTCACTTGACAAAGACAGATGTATGGATCAACAAAGAAAAAAAATTGCTCACAACACAAAAAGGCCTTTAGAAAATCGACTGACGTTTTTTTTTTTAAGTAGGAGTGGTTCAGATTTTTTTCTTGGAATACGTTGGAACTCAATGACGTGCAGGTGATTCCCTTGAGTGTCTCTGTGTTTAAATACTTGCTTTCATTCAGCTGAAGTTATACTGTACAAAGTGTATTGATGCATGTTTATACCAAAAGCTTTGTTTAAATTTTTTTTAATATATTACTACCGTATACTCTATTGAATATGTGCATTAAAATGCAGCTCGCCTGTAATGTAAAACTTTTCTTAGGCAAGATGAATGTTTTTACAAGTCTATAGTACCTGTTCAGTCATTTTGATGAGTCAACAGAATTAAGAGAATGTCTGTGGCCTATATTCAGTTACAGACAGATCTTTAAACATCTACAACCTGTGGCGCTACAGAGCTTTTGAAAAACAATACAAGTATTTCTTGAACTTAAACAAAGCTTTAAATTGTTATTTTAAATAGTTGTCATTTTTGCTCTAATCTTCTGACGTAATCAGGTTGTCCCCAAGCAATTCAAAAGGTCAGACTACTATAAATGGCATCCACCTTCATTGATTCAGTGAATAGACTGACAACAATGAAGCTGATAATGGTCTTTGTATATTTCTATAAGTGTAGCATTACATTAAACAATTACTTGGCTCAATGGAAATTAATTTCTGAAGCTATGAAGAAGAAAAAAACACTTATCCATGACATTGTAATCATAGAAATTGTAAAAGTTTGGTATACTGATAACATGATTTTTAATTTTTAAAAAGTGCATTAAGAAAGACTCATTTAAAAAGACAAGAATAGAGTTGTAAAACACACTTTTACCTGCAAACTTAAGCTCAGAGACGTCTGGTTTTACATGCAGGCACGTGAACAAGGGCAGAGGAGCCTGTGCTTCATTTATCTTTTCCTGCAGTTCACTCAACTTGGTGTCCATCCTCTGTAGAGAGAGCAGAAAGAGAGGCCTTTTTATTTCCAGTTGTGCATTGTGTATTTGTGAATAAGTAAAGGCTAAAGCAAAGGAAACTATCTCCAAAAGATAAGATGCTCACAGCGGGAATGAGTGTCTCTCCTATCAACATCCCAAAGATATCTGTGAAGGTAACAGGTTGTCCTGAAGCCTTCTTGCTCCACAAGGCATGTACGTATTTAGTGATGTGTTTGGGAAGGAGCAGTCGGAGAGGGTTACTATTCACACGGTTCATCAGCTCCTTGTTGATCTGCTCTGGCCCCGTAGTGGGGAACTCTGGATGGGAGTACAAAGTGGACATGTACCTGTGAGAGAAAATAAAGCAAAAGTAGGTTTGCACCTTTGAGTAGGAATTAAAAGATGAGGATATAAAGACAAAGCTTAGTTAAATGTCCTCTTACCAGGTGGATCCGGAGAGTCCAGCAACATATGTGGTGCAGTCCAGAACTCCAGACTCATACAAAGCCTTCATAACCCCAGAGAAACCAACCATTGCTCTGAAACCTCCCCCTGAGCCCAGCACAGCAATCACTGGAACCTGCATGCAAGAAAACACAAATATTAGCAGCGCTGTAGAATGCTAAAGAAATACTAGCAATTTACCATTTAAAAGTAGCTTTTAATAACAGCTAAAATTATTTATAATTTACTGCGAAGAGTAATTTGATTTCTTGAATTTGGATTTCAATTATTTATGCTATGTTCACGTCATGGTGGAGTTATTGAAAATGCAAGATGAGAACTTGTTTAAAGTTAATTTAAAAGTGTGAAGTTTCAGTTCAAGTTTCATTGAAGTTTCAAAACGCTCTTGCAGAATATTACAGGTGATGTATGCCGGACTTTCCCAATCAATTTTTCTGCTTAAACACATTCAGATCTGCTTCCTGATGGACATAAACAAGACCCACCATACATTTTTCTGTTTGATAATCCATTTCACTCAGATGTACATGACAATACAGAAAAGAAGTTGCTTTCAGAACATTTTCAAAACAACGAAAACACACCAGGTTTTGATAAATGACGGCAAACTAAAATGTGTCTAATGTCGACACCAAAGAAATGTAGATTTTTTTTTTTTTTGCCTGACTAAAAGTTAAATGACAGAAGCTGAAGCTTTCAGAAAATCATAATTGTGCCACCAAGATGTGCAGCATCTTTAAGTTCCAGATCCGTAACCACGATTTAAATGCAGAAAAGCAGTTCAACTGTTGTAATTTCCTGCCTTTTTTAGTTTTTTTGGCTTATGAAATTATCCAGTAATTCACCAGCCATGTGAGTTCTCACAAGTCTTAGCTAACACTTCCTCTTTATATTTGGACTATTGGAATATGTCCATTTTCATAAAAGCCAAGACTTAACTAGCAAAGGCAGAAAAACTGTGCCAAAGAAAACAGCAACTTGATAATGCAGGGAGCCTGTGACACAAAAACATTATCAGTCCCTATCACTATCAAATTGCTCTTTATATTAAGAGATTGAAAGGTGACCTATTTTGCAAAATTCACTTTCTCAACTACCCTATAGTGGTAAAAAATCCCCCCACTCCTCGCTTTTAGCATAGACTTTTAGCATGCTATATATTTTAGCCCTATTAGCATGATTTCAGTGTAATACACAGACGTAATATACACATGTGATTTATTTGCTTGCTGTTTACGTTCGCATACATAACTGACTGTGTTTATGTGAACTCTGTGTGATTTTAAAATAACCCTGAGTGTATATGAAGTGGGGTGGAAAGCAGCAGCTCCTTTACATTTAAAGATGCATGCAAATGATCTGTGGGTTATTTTGAGCTAACACTTCACAGAGACATACTACATCTTGTTAAAAGGGGTATAATAGGTCCCCTTTAATGGTTCAATATTTTGAGTATTTTGTAACATCTGCTTAATGTAATCAAATCTCTTTTCGGGTAGATAATAACTTTCCTAAAGTTATGCGGAAATCTGAGCTGTCTGAGGGAGTTTTGTTTTAGCAGAGCTACAAAGCTGTCTATGAATGTCTTGGCCTTCAGCTGTACTTCATTAGGTGTCTCTATCTGCATGAAACTGAGGTAACATCAAACACGTATTATATCTCATCCAAGTAAGTAGAGAAAGTGCAACAGAGGCCAGCTAGTAAGAGTTGTGTGAATAAACCTCACTCCTCAAGCGGCACACTAGCAACCAACGATAGAGACTGCCTCATTTATTGGAAACCCTGGTTCAAATCCCAGTCGGTGTAAGACTGGAGAGGTTACAAAAGCAGTTGGTAGTACCTCATGAGGAGAAGAAGGGAGAGAAGACGGTTTCTCCATGTGCAGCAGTTTCTTGATGCCCAGCATGACTCTGTCACGCCGATGTTGTCTGTAGAGCTTTTCTTTAGGGCACAGATCCAGATTGAATCGCAGGTCCATCGTTGCGCTGAGAACAGTTATAAAAAAAAGTCATATTTGTGGTGCTTCAACTATAAAAGTTCTTGTTGTACACAACACACAGAAGGCAGTTTTGTTCATTGTGATACATACCACTCCTCCAAGGAAAGCTCTAAGTAAACATTGGTCATCTGTGAAAAAACAATAACACACATTATTACCACACTCAAATCAAGGAGGGAAGGAAAAAAAAGAAATGTGACATCAGCATACAAGAAAAGTCATATCAGAGGAAGTACATTTTCATTTAAGATTACAAAGACAAATGTTTTGTGTGTGTGTGTGTGTGTGTGTGTGTAACATGCACCATTGAATTGTTCACAAACTGTACATTTTAATGTTGAATTTCTAGTTAGGTGAGAGTCATAGCTTAAAAAAAAGAATTAAAGATATTTGTGATTCCCATCAGAATCCTTGCTGATATAATAAGCTAATTATTAGTTTCATGTTATGGTCAACTGAAATATGGTTGATATTATAAAAATGAAAAATAAATAAATCATTAGAATTTGAAATTATTACAAAATGTAAATATTAAAAAATAAATGTATAGAAATGAATAGTATGATTGTATGCTACAACTGAGTTTAAGGGTCGCAGCATTAAAATATACAAAATGTTTTTACAAAAATGTCTTTGAAAATATAGGCAACGCATGTGTCTTGCTCTTAAAGGTAAAGTGCTCCTCAAATAGATACAACTTACTTTTCCTATAAGAAATGACACCAGTACTGTTTGTCCAACTTTGAGTTTAGAGATGTCATATGAGGCCGTACCCAACATTTCATCGACAACATAGTTAGCATCCATTAATGTCAGCTGGAAACAAGAGACAGAAACCATTTCATTGACTGTGCGTACATTACTAAATAGGAACAGTGTGTTAAAAAAAAGACTGATCAGCATAAAACATTTGAAGGAAGGTTTAAATTACTACACGTAGTTAGAAATAGCAAGACCTTACTAAAGTAACCTGAATTATGAGTCCATTGCTATCAGGAAGTGTGTAATTTCTGCAGTGTTAAAAAGCATTCTCCAATCCCAGTTTTATATGCGGAGACATTTCAAAGTTTTTTAGACATTCCTCTGGCTCTGGTTTTTGGGAAGCAGCCCCAATATGCCATCATCTCTATAAACAAATACTGTGAGTTACAGTAGACTATCTGGTTTCAATAAAGGTAGACAAAAGCACTTTCATCTGTTACAACTAGTTGATCAGAAATTACACACTTTTAGACTTTTAATGATCAATTATAGTGGTAAATTTCAATACTATATTTACAATTTTATATACATTTCTGCTCCTCCGCTGCATTTAAATAAAGAACAAATCACCCAAGGAGCTGAGTAAGTTTAGCAAGATTAGGAGTGGAAATTAATTTTCAGTTTCTCTTTACCTTTAGCACGTTGTCTTGGTTTGGGTCGAGGATGAATTCAAAGGTCTCATTCCACTCTGGATTGATGTCGTTATCAATGTGTCGTGTTTTCTTCCTGCTCTCAGGGGCAGTGGGGATGAACAGCGCCACGTATGGATCAGGGGTATCCACTACAAACATATTTAGTGTGTTAGGAGCATTCACGACTTATTCTTTGAAGTGCATAAGTCAGATCTCATTCCTTTAAGCTTATTTACTTCAAATTTTAAAAAGCAGTGCATGATGCTGTGTAATGTGCAGTGACTGTTCTGTAGATACATAAACTCAATATTTAAAAAGTATGAAATATAAATTATACTCACACAGGTCTCCGAGAGCTCCTTTGGTGACATTTTCAGCCCTCAACACTTTCACTTTGAATTTGTGTGAAATTTGCTGTTCAACCTAAGAAATAAACACTTAGTTTTTATCAGTATAATCATCATTATATGTGTAAATACAATCTTTCACTGACTTAAGAAATGAAGTCTTAATACAGGGAAAAAATAAAGTGCTGATAAATGTGACAAAGCTCATAAGTAGTACTGTGGCAGGTCAGTGTGATTAACATGTCTTTTTTTACAACAACACGTACACATATTGAGGAAGTTAACCAGCAGGATGCAAATATACAAACTTGATATGTACAAACTTAATGCAAATCTTAATTTAATATTTAGTAGAATTTATGTGAAGGCTGATAGTAAGAACAAATCAGAATAAATCCCATTTCCTCATTACTCATGAAACAAACTATATATGCACAAAGAGTCTATCCAAAAATCCTATGTATGATCATTAGACAACCAGAGACGGTTCATGACATTCGCACTGATGCACATCAGCTTCCCTGGTGTCAACGTAACAGAAATACAAGTTCTTAGAAACCAAGATAGTGCCTTTCCCAAAAACACATCATGGCTCACCACTTTGAAAACCAGACTCCTCTGATTTAAGATTTTACTGCTATTCTTAGTTATAAATGTGAGATTTTCATCCTACTTACAAAGATGTGATGATCTGTGAGTGCCATGGTGGCTTCAAGTCCAAGAACAGGCTGGTTATCCTAAAACCTCTTCAAAGGAATCTTCTAGCAATGCTACTGGACATCTAAATGCACTGAAAAAATAAGTAATATAAATTAAAAATATATATATATTCTTCAATGACAAGGTATACTTTACAGTGAAATTATTGATGCCTATTATATATCTTTCTTTCTTTTTAATCATTTAACTGTTTACCATTTCTATGTTTTTACAGTTTCCTTTTTGGAAGATTTGCATCAAAATAATACAAAATTTTATTCCACGTGATGTGAAAGAGGGTCTAAAATAAAATGTGCTGTGAGATCACATGTGACGGAAAGAGAATGTTATACTCACTTTCTAATAACATTCATAGAACATCACATACATTATCATAATACATCTAACACTATCCTGACTAGATTCATGGTTAGGATGGTAGATGATAAATAAAAAAGGACGCAAAAATTACCTTTAAGTGTATCTTCCTCTCCTTCCACTGTAGGAAGTCATTTGGTGCATGTTTGTGTGTGTTTTGTATATATTGTGTATGTATGAAAAAAAGCAAAGAATAGGGGCAGGCTTTACAGATAGACAGAAAATTAGCATATTTAAAACGGGAAGTGTGCAACCAGTCATCCAAGATATTGTATCTGTGGTCAGGATGAAATTGTGAATAGTCTGATGAGTCTGAACTGCTCATACACTGTGAGCAAAATAACAGTGACTAAATTAATTCAATCAAAAACATTATTCAGCTTATTATTTGCTTGTATTATGTAGTGAATATTGCGCAATCCAGCATGAGCTAAAATAGCATAAGGAAGAATGTCAGCTTCTCTGATCAGCAGTCCATCCATAAAAACGATGAGTAGAGAAGACATACAAATCTGAAGTTGCCCAAACTGGCTCTTGGGACCTTGAGTGACACATGACGCGTTTAAAGCTCATCAGCGCGTGTCATTTTCTCGCTGTGCCAGAGCACGTTCATCTCGCAGCAGAATGAACATCGTCACGTAGACACATGAAGCCAAATCAACAGGACAGTGTCTCGAAGCTCGAATTATTAACATTAACAAACATTATAATATACTATATTGCATGGCGATCGGTTGAGCATATGTTTGGTAAAAAGTTGCTTTAAATGTAAAACGTCAAACACCTAACACTCATGTCTCGCACATTAGCCTATGATATCACACACAAAAAAAAATGTAATAAGTTTTTTTTTCTTGCTTCTCATGACTAAATACCTGAGACAGATCTGTCAGCTGGTTGCCGATCTTTCAGCAAGAATTCAAAGTCCCAGATTAACTGAGATATTATTGTGACATTAAACTTGTGGCTTTTTTAAACATGCAATCGCACTTAAAACTGTCCGCAGATCAGACGCACGGAGCTCCCGTTTCCCTCGAGCTTCGCACCGCTATTTTCACGTGACACGATGTTATTTGAACAACGTAGTTAGTTTACCTGCGGCAAACTACTAACAGACGGAGTAATCGATTTCATCTTACCCTGGGCTGGTGTGCACGCCAAACCAGAAATCCAGGTGGGGGGGGGATTTCAGTCCTTGTTTTCGTTCTATGCAGAGACAGCACTTCACATAGACTGTCATTTTAAAGAGGAGAGGAGGAGGAACTACAGGCTTCCTCTTCTCTGTGTGCACCGCTTTCCATTCTACTGACCATATACACGTCACTTGATTGTGATTGTATAGTAAATGTTTTATATAGGCTATGGATATATAACATCATTTTAGAGACTGGAAAAAGGGTTACATTTGGGTGGGTGGGGATTTCGGGTAGGGTGGCACTTACTGTTAAATTCAGTGCAAAACAACCAGTAAGAATGAGTAATGGAGCTGATGAGGAAAACAGGTTTCTTCAGCTAGCGGACCTAATGAGAGGTTGAGTCATGTTTCATTTTTACCACAAGGGGGCGTCTTATTACATGCGATATGAAATATCAAACTGTGATCGCAGCAAACGGGTGATTAAAAAAATATATGTATAAGAAAAAAATAATTCTTTTGAAATGCTCGTTTAAAAAAATATTGTGCCATGGTAAATCTTTTTATTAATTTTGGTTTCATTCACTTTTGAGAAATGTTTATTAAACATTTTCATAGTGGTTAATGTAATAACTTACATTATTACAAGTTAATGTAATAATTATTTTATATTAATTTAACAGAAGAATGTTTTCACGAATGCTTTCGTGTTTTCAAAATTATTTATTCATTTAAATGTCCAGAGGTTACACAAGCGCCCCACAAAAAAACTATTGAAAGGAAAAGTCTTTTAAACACATTTTATAATAACAGTTTTGTTTTGCTTTCTTTCTATAATTTACAATAAAAAAATTATAAATTAACAAGACATAAATAAACTATAAGGGCTATTCGATTGCCTTCGATGTATTAGTTATGACACAAGATAAGCAGACCAACAAATGATGTATCCTCTTACAGTAGACGACGTCGATGACGAGTCAATCTCGTTGCGTCACATTTTTGGCTGCTCATATAACTGCACCTCTCTCACTCGAAAGTGAATTCATCCTCTATTCTGAACTGGCGAGGAAAGACCCAAGACATACCAATACACGCCACTGGAATGAATAGTTTGATAATACTTATTCTTTTGCACCTGGGGTTCATGGTATGCCAAGGAGGTAAGCTGTTTTTTTTCATTCATTTCTTTTCATATTGATATCTATGATTTTATGATGAAGCTACTTCTATGCTATGAATATCCAAGTCAAGCGTTTCTTCTTTTTTGTTTTGGTGATGCAGGCAGCCCCTGTTGCTCTCAGCCATGTCAGAATCGCGGTGTCTGTACTGAAATGAGCTCCGACTCGTATGAATGTGACTGTACACGCACTGGATTTTACGATCAAAACTGCACAACACGTAAGTAGACTTCTGTCAAAGAATAAGCTCGCTGTTCTCTGTCAATACCCAACTAACGTTTTCCTTTGGTGTCGTTTTTACAGCCGAGTTTCTCACACGGGTTAAAGTTTTTCTGAAGCCTTCTCCCAACACGGTGCATTACATTCTCACACACTTCAAAAGCTTGTGGAATATTATCAACAATGTGTCGTTTCTGAGGAATGGCATAATGCGATATGTGCTGACCTGTAAGTTGTCCCTTTTCATGCCTGAAATAATTATTTAATAAAACCTCTAATTTAACTTTGACATTCTGAAATACCTTTAAATAATAACTGTAACAGTAAACAAGCTATAGCTGAAATTATATATTTTTATTTACAATTAAAAATTAACTTTCTTAACTTTCTTTCTGTTTCTCTTCTTCCTGATCCAGCACGTGCCCATCTGATTGAGAGCCCCCCTACATTCAATGCTGACTACGGATACAAAAGCTGGGAAGCCTATTCCAATCTCTCCTACTTTACACGTACTCTTCCACCTGTCCCACATGACTGCCCAACACCAATGGGAGTCGCAGGTGAGTCTCATTCTCCTCAGACCTGTTTTCTCACATTTCTTACATCACAGCTTGACAGGAAGCTTGCGGACTCAACCTGCTTGAATGCTTGTCTTTAGTGTGTGGATTAGAAAAGCACATGTTCAGAATGTGCATATGACATTATTTCTGTCCATCATTTAGTCCACTTTTGGGCTAGTGTGTAACACTCTGATTTATAACACTATAACGCGAATGAAAATGTAAATAGATGGTTGAGGTCTTTTTCTCATCGGTTGTTCTGTCTTGCCAGGCAAGAAAGAGCTGCCAGATGTGCAGCTGCTGGCTGAGAAACTGCTTCTCAGGAGGAAGTTCATCCCAGACCCTCAACGCACCAGCCTTATGTTCGCTTTCTTTGCCCAGCATTTTACTCATCAATTCTTCAAAACTGACATGAAGAAAGGTCCAGCTTTCACAAGAGCCCTGAATCATGGGGTGTGTATCTTATACATACTTGAAGTGGCACTTATTAATGGTCCTCTCGTGTTCACTTTAGTATCTGACTGATTTTTCTGGTGTCTCTAGGTTGACTTGAGTCACATATATGGACAGGAACTTGAACGCCAACACAAGCTGAGGCTTTTCAAGGACGGCAAACTAAGATATATGGTAAGGAATGTCTCCACCCAAGAATTAACTAAAATAACTTCCTCCAGTTCACCAAACTCCTAGTCACCACATCCTCCCTCCTGATAAGGCAAAGAATTGATATGGTCACTTATTAATTTTTCCCTTGCTCTCCCTCTTTCATATCACAATCCTCGTTGTCTGAAAATGTGACTATATTCTTGTACATTGCTTTAACCAGGTTCTGAATGGTGAGGTTTATCCTCCGACAGTCAGTGAGGTTCAAGTAGACATGCACTACCCTCCTCATATACCCGAGTCCCGACGTTTTGCCGTGGGTCACGAAGCCTTTGGACTGGTTCCCGGACTCATGATGTATGCCACTATCTGGCTGCGTGAACACAACCGAGTGTGTGATATATTAAAGCAGGAGCATCCTGACTGGGATGACGAGAGGCTATTTCAGACCACACGGCTCATCCTTATTGGTAAGTGTCCTGTAGAAAAGGAAATTTAGAATCAGTTCGATATGTAAACTAGACATTTGAATGGATGTAATGTATTAGAAATAGTCAAAATACACTTACAAGAGCTCTTTTGGTTCTAACGTTTGTTCTGTATTCTGAATTTACAGGCGAGACGATCAAAATCGTGATTGAAGACTATGTCCAGCACCTAAGTGGATACCATTTTAAGCTTAAGTTTGATCCAGAACTTCTCTTCAACGAGCGTTTCCAGTACCAGAACAGGATCTCATCTGAGTTCAACACCCTCTACCACTGGCACCCTCTTATGCCTGACAATTTTCACATCCAGGATGATATCTACAATTACAAGCAGTTTCTCTTTAACACATCTATTCTGACAGACCACGGTGTCAACAGCTTGGTTGAGTCCTTCACCAATCAAGTGGCTGGAAGGGTAAGCATTCATGTATTCTAAGACAAGAAAAATAAGTTTAGTTTACCTTACTTTGGATTAGTCTGTTGTAGATACTGTTGCAAGCTGCTGGTGGTGGTGAGGAATTTGGTGAATCGTAAATCTTCTCTTTTACTCCAGGTGGCTGGAGGGCGTAATGTTGCACCGGCTGTATTAAAGGTGGCCATAAAATCAATTGAAGACAGCAGGAAAATGCGCTACCAATCCATCAATGCCTACAGGAAACGCTTCAACATGAAGCCATACAAATCCTTTGAAGACATGACAGGTGAGGTTTAATATATTTATCAGGTCCGAAAATAGATGTTTTCATTCGGCACTGGCAGCTGTTTTAGGTCTTCACAATATTAAGGATAAATGCAATATTTATTGCAGTATTTAGTGTGTGTTTATATATGCAAATACACACACACATAAAATTGCATATAAACTTTAGCCCAGATGTATTTTAAAACCATACTACCCTGCAGATACAATAAAATCAGTGGTAGAAAAATCGACTAAATTGACTGAACTTGTTTTATGTTTTAGGAGAAAAGGAAATGGCTGCTGAACTTGAAGAGATGTATGGAGATGTGGATGCTGTGGAGCTTTATGCTGGTCTGCTGGTTGAGAAGCCCAGGCTCAATGCCATCTTTGGGGAGACCATGGTGGAGATGGGTGCCCCCTACTCCCTCAAAGGACTTTTGGGAAATCCCATCTGTTCTCCTGAGTACTGGAAACCTAGCACATTTGGTGGCAAAGTGGGCTTTGAGATTATCAACACTGCCTCTCTGCAGAATTTGGTTTGCAATAATGTAAAAGGGCCCTGCCCTATGGCGTCCTTCTATGTGCCTAATGTAAAAGATTCGGTACCAACTACTATTAATGCAAGTACCTCTCACTCGGATCAAAACGTCAACCCAACAGTTTTACTGAAAGAACGGACATCTGAGCTCTGATAGATGTATTTTGTACGAAAAGTTATTGATGAATTATTTATTTATTTATAGGATATTTATTTTTTATTTATTGTACTGAGAAAATTACCGTTTATTTGCTATTTTTGTATTTGTATTAATAGTTTTGTACAACTCTGATGCATATGGAATATTTATTATGTACATTGTATGTATTGTAAAAATGTTTACATTAGACCTCAGCTTTCAGAAGCGCCATAATGCTGATTAGCTTATTCTGTTATTTTACTTGAATTCCATTTCTAGTTGTTTACAAGATTTAACTTATGCTGTTTGTTTGTTTACTGTCTGCTCTTTTTCTTCCTGTTTTTCTCAATTTCCATGATGAAATATCTCAAGATCTCAGAATACTATCTAAACAAAGTTTCTAACAAAATGTCCCACACTGTTTTGGTTTTTTAAACACTTGTTTAATATAAAATAGTATTTATATTTTCTTGTTTTATACTTGAAATGTGACTATGAATTAATAAATCTAATATTTATATCCTGTGTTCTGTGAATTCTTAAAAATGCTACATTTTCAAAAGATTTATTTTGCAGCAACATCATATATTTTAAATATTAGCATAAGGTTTATCATCAACCTGAACAATTTCCACTAACAAAATACATCATTTGCAATTCCAACAAAACTGAGTGGTAATAGTGGTAATAAAATATAAAAAATTTCAACATCCACACAGCTAATTCTAAGGCAATATATTGTGTCTTTATGATGGCGGATGCTATTATTTTTCCTACAGAGAATGCTTTATGACTTACAGTGATATTTTCACACACAAATGTGTCAGAACCAGCATTGAAAAATGTGGATATTAAAGTATTACAATGTGAAATGATTTGCAAGCCAGTATAAGAAATGACAGATCATTCAAGCAGAACAGTTCAGAACTTTGAGAATGATCATCTATGACATTATCAAGGATGAACAGAATTAGTGCTCTGTCCAAGAATCATTCAAGCTCTGACTGACATCAGTCTTGTCCTTCGTGAACTTCCTGTCTATCATGTCATTTGTGCACTTCCCGTCTGTCGTGCACTTCCTGTTCCCTTCTGTGTTCTCCCATGTGTTCCTCACCTGTTGCGTCTTCAGTGACCTCGTTTGTCTTGTCAGCTGTGTCCAATCCCCTCATTACTGCCTCTTGTATTTAGCCCTCTTTCTCTTTATCATTTGTTGAAGTTGTTCTCATGTGTGTGGATGGTGGGCCTTATTTTGCCATAGATTGTGGTACTCTTGACAAACCTCATTGAACAGAGATGTGGTGATAAATTGCTGATCTGGGGTTTGTTTCCCAAAGCCAGCTGGGTTTGAAGTTCCAACATTACCAACAGAACTTACTACCACAATTGGCCATCAATGCTTTTGGGAAATGTACCTCTGGCTGTGAAGATGAGGAGCTCTGTCTTCACTAGGATAAACTTGATGTGGTATTTGTTTTCTCAGAATACCTATTTTTATCTATATATATATATATATATATTATCAACATACTAAATGATAGTGAACACTGATCACTCTTATTTCACCTCAAATTGTGGTTCATTTTACTTATTAAAGGGATGTGTATAGTCAAATTGATTTGAAAATTGAAAAAAAAAATAGCGTCTTATTTTAGTCACAGAAATAATCTGCTCAGCTGAAATTAATTGAGGACTTAAAGTATCAGGATGAAATAAATCTTGAGAGATTGAAGAGATGAACATCCCTCATTCCGTAGTATAGGCCAACTTGATATACTAACATATATCAATCAAATGAATTTGATCAAACATTTAGCACACGTTAAAGGAGAATTCTTTTTTTTTTTTTAACAAAGCAAAAACTTGTGATGATTTCTGCTGGTTTTTGGATGGCTTGATTTATGTTCTGCTTATGATGGACATAATCCAAGGATTACAACAGGAGATTTAGAATGCACTCCAGCTCTTTTCACATTATTTCTACGGCTGTAGATGTGTCGGTTCTCATAAAACTGAACCACTATTTCAAAGTAAAGAGATGCATCACAATGAGTAAAGCTTTCGACGAGAAGCGTACGATACAGCCCCATAATTGTGAAAGTGATTATGACTTCAGGCATTCGTGCTTCTGGTCACCAACGACCCTGCGGGAGCTCTGATTTTCCAAAGCTTTACTGTAAGAGCTCTAACTAGCTCACTTCTGTTGGCAAACTAAAGGACAATCTCCCATTCTCTGTGATAAATTGGCATGAAGGGGAAGAGAAGATTGTGAAGCGCATGTTTCCATAGCCTCAGCACAGACTGTCTACTCAGCTATTGATAGTGTTTTTTTCTCTCTTTAGCCAGAGGACGTGCCACTGGGAAAGCCTGTGTGGATGTGAGCCTCGAGAGGAGATACGTGCCATTTGACAAGTGATGAAAATGCGGGGCAGTTGGACTCAGCCCCTGGTCACTTCTCAGTGTGAGAACTTGGCAGAGAGAAATAGAATCGGAAGAAGCACTTTTTAACAGTCAGTTTAACAAGAAATACAATGATCTTATTAACTAAAAAAAAATTGGTGTAGAAATACTTAGTTGCTAGTAAATCTCACTAAGAAACAGCAAGAAATAAACTGAATTAAGCATTACATTTTGAAATATAAGATTGAATTAATACTTCATACTTCACATATTGTAATAGTCTGTTTTAACATACTTCAATAATCGTTTTTTGTTTTTTTTTGCAAAATAATTTTTACAGTGAATGAGCTGCCATGAGCCACATTACATGTTAAAGGTATAGATTGCCCAAAAATGAAAGATAAGTCATAGTTTACTCCTACATCTTTTTGTAGAACACAAACAAAATATTTCCATCTATAGCCTACATTGAAAGTCAATGGGGTTAAAAATAACACAGGTTTATTGATTATATAATGGTAGAAATTTAATTTTTGGGTGAACTATGCCTTAATATTAAAGCCTAAACACTGTAGCACACGCACACACTGTAACAAACAGGAATTTGAATGCAGATGAACATATTTGGAGAAAACTATATAACTTTCACCACTTGCTATACATCTGACACATATGATGTAATTGCTTAAAAAAATTCTTTCAATGTCTTGAGCAAGATGACAATGTTAACTCCTCAATAATGAAACTATACTGTGCCCTGAGGTTTGTGGCCCTCCATAAAAGGAGAGATAAATGTTGAACATCTGCGGTATGTGCCACTCGCCTCATGTAAACTCATTGGGTCAGATGGCATTGCACGTCGTTGGTTATTTTAAATTTGTAATAACTTTGTTTAAACAAGGACAGCGAAGAAGCACCTAGGGTAGGAAACTTCCCTTATGCCTGTGCTTATAGGATAGTGTGACTGTGTCTGGACATGCGTCTGTTACATATTCAAAATGATTTCACTTTCCTTAAAGGAAGAAGAAAGAATTCCCAACTTACTCAAGCAACCTAAATTACAAAAGGCCATCTGTGCCTTACAGATAAATCCACTGAAAGATGAATAATCTATTGAGTATAAAATGATTGTTTATTTTGAGCTAAGACAATCTTTATACTTTATAAATGCTGCTCACACTTCAAGTCGGAATCAAATAGTTTCCGGTTCCCTTTAAACTTCCCAGCACAACTAAAAAAAGAACTAAAAATAAATGAAAGTTAAACGCAACAGGAAGTTGGCATTCAAGAAGTAACAGACATCCTTACATCAATTAAACTGCCTCAAAAATTATTAATTTTCTAAACAAAATTCCATACTTCATTCTCTGCGTGGTCTCCTTAACAGAAGATGATGAACATAAAACGGATTAAACCAGGGACTTTGCCAAAAATGCACTTGACCTAATAATATAAAATTTACTTCACTTTGCTTTACTACAAAGAACGCATACTAAACAATAAATAAAGAAGACATATTAAACCATACTGTGTTATGTTGCATAGTCATGCTCATTCATTTTATCTGTGTATTTCCCTGATGCTTTTCTGTTTTTCATCTGAAAATCTTGTATTATATTAAATATTGTAAAGCAACATTGATTCATCATATGTCTTATAATTGAATGTGAAGTGGCAAGTTTGAATGCAAGATCGTCAGTTAAACAATGAATTAAATTTCAGTTTGTTTCCTTACCCAAAAAACCTGGCACAATAAATCATACTGTTTACAACGACTTTCTATGCTATTTAAAGCTTGTTTTAGATCGATGTCAGAAACAACAGGAATGAGGATATTTGAGTCAAACAGGGAAACCCCAGCTAAAATCATGAATGAGTTAATGGATTCCTTAGAAAATGTCTTCCTTAAGTGAACAATTGTTTATGTTTTTTCCATACATTGGAAATTGTGTACAGGCCCTTTGTTTAGAGACGTTCTGGTCATAAAACCTGTGTAGCTTTGTGATGACATCCACATGCATCAGAATCATGACCTGATAAGGCTACAAGCAGACTTCTCCATTCAAAGTTCTGCCTAATTCTAGCCCAGACAGTCTTTGCCCAACAGAGGAACCAACTTGTATCGATGTACACTTTATGTCACAACACTGTCACCACACACACTACTACTCTGCAACTCTTGACACATACATAGCCATCAGACTACATGCAAGTCATATTAATAAGAACCATATAATTGATGATTCCACTGAGGTTCTCAGTATTAACTTAAATATATGGAGGCAACGATCCTATTGCATTTTGGTTTAGTTTTCACTCTGTTTACCCGAGTTCCAAGTAACTTTCCGTGGCCGTTAATTAGTTTCCACACACCTGCTTCTGTTCTCCTTGATTATAAATGAACCTGTGTATTTAATCCTTGAGTTCTTTTTTGTCTGTGTCCGGCATCGTCTTACGGTAACGTAGTTCTCTTTGTACCATTGTTATATATTTTTTTAAGATTTTTATGCAGAAAAACTGCATTTATTTCAAGGCTTAAGAGGAAATTACATCATTTGAAGTTTACTAGCATTAACACATTTTCCTTTTCAACCATTTCAAACCATTTTCAAAAGAATGGGTTATAAATTAAAAGAAAAGCTAATGGGCTTTTATATATACATGCACAGACACATGTATAGAATACATACAAAGATATATTATACTTTTTTATTTAATTGATTTCTTAGAATGACCACAAATTAATGTTTTGAAATATCTTCTAAGCATGAAACACCCCCTGCAAAATACCTCGAACATGACTAAGTATGTGTAGTATAATATGCGTCAGTGAGTTTGTAGGTTTTACAGTATATTCTAGACAAGAATGAGGGCTTGCAACAAAGAGATACCACTTGACTTGACTTGATAGTTTCTGTCTAGCTTCTTTTGAAATTAACATGGCACACCTTTTCGACATACTCTTTCTTGTCTCTAGTGACTCAGTCACCTCTGTAAAAACAATTTGACATATTTGAATATCCTTTCATTTTTAACATTATATGAATGGGAATGATTTCCTAAATTATGTGGTTAAAGTGCTCAGTGATCAGACATATTTCTCAAATTCAGGCACTAAAAAAGCTAAAAACTCCAATAGATTTACACAAAAAGTGGTCATATACATAATTAATAAGAGAAAAGGTATGAAGATTGGTGCATGCTTTTGTAACTTTCCTAATGAAGATCGCTCACTGCATCCAATCATTTTTGTTATTCTATCATTTTAAAATATCCTTTTACTGGGATATATGTTTTTCTATAATCTATTAAACAACATAGCTTTGTTGTTATACTCATTTTAAAGAATTCTGTTTTCACAGTACTTGAATTATGTTACATTTCTTTTTTAAATCCATCTAGCAGTAAGTTAGAAATCTATTCTCATGGAATGACTAAACAGATTTGCATGACAGATAAGGTCAGATTCAGAACCTTAGATGACTGTACAGAAAATAACTGTTAATTAAAATTTAAAATGTTCACGTACTGAACGTTTTTGTCTAAATAATTATACATACAAACACTCCGACACACACACACATACTCCGATCTGATTGTGACTGTTTAATTGCTAATATTTGGCTTGCATCTCCAATTTTGTGATCAGTCCCCTGAACTAAACTAAAACAAAGAGAAGGAAATCCCCATTCATACATCAATTTGGAAAAGAAGTCATTGGGAGAACAACAATGTCACATTCATTTTAGGTCACCTACTGAGGGACAGCTTCATTTAGGCTATTTTCAACCATTATTTGCAGCCATACATTTCAGGAACTTCTCTGGCTCAAATGTTTGACTTTGTTAATATTTTTTGGGAAAAGGATAAACAGAAACAGTGATAAAAAGCCCAAATATTAAATGACATGGATGAATATTTACGGATTAATTGACCATAAAGTCAATTAAAAGTCAAAATCAGTAAAATATGTTGACTTTAGCAATCTTTGTTGCATTATATGCCAATGATGACATTCCAAAAATGGAAAAGCACTTCTTGTTTTCCCCCGTGAAATGTGTATGTCTGTAACGTAATGTCTGAATTTACCTTAGTGAATTGAGTATACCTTAACCCTTAAATGCATGAATGTTTTCCCAATAATTATTACATATTCGGGTCTTTAGCAACCTGGGTCTGTATCTAACATAGATGGAGCTTTACTTGTTGCGATAACATAAAACTCTCCTGACATTAAGAATAAAATGAAGCATATTTTATTATCTTTTGGAGCTTGGAAGGGTTCAGTTTGAGGAGATGATTTATACCATCATACATGTCCTCATATGAGATAATTTCCCAGTACATTCAGCATCTGGCTCAAATTCTCAAGCATATTTTCAAATAATTTTTCGAAATCAATATTTTGATCGCTGATCCACCATCAAGTGACAGTGACACTGATATTTGACTACGTTCATTACTTGCTCTGCAGTAAATCGCTGAGCCATTTCAAGTTTTGCTGAACTTATTCTTTGGTTTAGTAAAACAGTTTATCATTGTGTATCAGACATTGCCTCCTTGTTAAATAAAGGTGAATTACACACATTAATCATTTAGTCTCCAAAGATTAAATTATGGTTCTGCTAAAAAAAAAAAAAAACATACTTGCACTGTTACACACTTTGGGTCATTTGCGACCCTATATATTTTTTACAAAAATGAATGGGAAAACAGACATTCTTTTATATATGTATTTTTCGTGGTATATTGCTAAATCTGTATATTGCTAAATCTAAATGTCATATTGTTTATAATGAATTGATTGAGGAACACTAAGAAGGTTGATGTCTAACTTTAAATAAAAAAATAATGAGGAGGACTTTTTTATTTATTAAATGTTTAACTAAAAACTAAAACTAAACTACATTTTTTTTGGTTAATGTTTTTTACTATTATGTTTTCCCTTGCTCTTCTAAACTGATTAGAATGTCAATATGTACCTTGAATGCAATAGTCGTTGTGGATAAAAGCATCTGCCAAAATCCATAATTGTAAGATAAATGTGAAAAAAAAGAAAAAGATGCTTCTTATGTCAATTTCACCCCCTTGTAATCTGGCTACAAATCTTAGTTGAAAATGGTCATTTTGACCTCCTTCACAAATTAGTGGATAAATGTTCATTAATGCCATTTCATATATTAGCTTTCTTCTTCTTTTAGGTATTTCTTTATTTCTTTCACCAAAAAACATTATCAATATTCTCATTTTTAGCCGGTAAGCTCTACTTGAGTTGACATGGAATTACCCAGTTCAATTGCTCTACCCATAATCTTTTATATTTAATTACAAAAAAAAAAGAAAAAAAGATTTTGTTTGTGTATTCCTATAAAAAATGAGAGGGAGGAAGAAAGAGAGATTCAGGGAACGTGACATCAATACCTTAATCAAGTAATTTGGGGGAATTTTCCACAGACTACATCTCTGATACAACTGATATCTTGGTTATCAAAGGAAAATCTGAAACAGAGAGGTTTTATTGGAGACTCATACAGGGACAGCACCAGCTTCCTTGATACTTCCTGCACTCTGTTTGTATACGGGGGAATGTTTCCATTACACTGATACACAGGTCAGCATAGCATCTTGACATAGTCATAGCTTGAGCTGCCAAATAATGCATGTCAACAACAGACATATTCTCTAAATATTAGGTGTTTAAAGGGATAGTTCACCCCAAAATTCAAATTTTGTCATTACTTACCTTCAGGTTGTTACAAACCTATATGAGTTTCTTTTTTCTGTTAAACCCAAAGAAGATATTTGGGTGAGTAAGTGATGATAAAATGTTCATTTTTGGGTGAACTATCCTTTTAAGTGCAAAAAATGATAAAGCAAAATGACAACAATCTGAGGGTATCATAACGAAATTTGTTTAATTAAAAAACATTTAAGTAAAAAAAATAGGCCACTAGATAATAGACTAATATTATTTGCTATATTAGCACTTGCATATGCACATGTATATCACAGATATTTCTATTTGATTTCTGCATTTACATCTGCAATATGTCTCTAAGTCATAGGGTAAAATTCATATGAAATATGACATTCATCTGACATTTTTGGCTTAGTATGGCTGTAAAATTGAACTATAATCTTATGAGCAACTTATACTCACTTGTTCACTTGTTTACCGCATGTAAACAGGGTGACTAAACTGATTTAGGCTATGTAAACATTTTGAGGAGAGATAGGAGCATGTTTAACAGGTGGCATGTAGTCAAGATTTTTAGTTGAAGCAAATGGTTGGCCGCCTGTGGCAAGACTGAATTTGATTTATTCTGTTTATTTATCATCGCAAACACAACCAAAGATATGCACAAAACACTAAAACAACCTTGAAGAGTCATGAAGGTCAACACACATATGTGCTGATGTCAACACAAGTACACATAAACAAGGACCTACGTTATATAACTCACACCCATGACAAACTGTATTTTGGTGATAAGATTTTGAAAAGGCAATACATGGATGTATTCTTATCATGTTAAGATCATCAGAAACTAATGTAACTAATGAAAGTATGTGGGTGTGAATCAAAATCAGTGTTCAACAAAATATCATATCAACTAGTCGTGGTCTTCTTCATATGCGGCTATTCATAATATTTAGTCAGTTTTAAAAATAAAGGCAAAAAAATTGAATTCTGTCATCCCTCCAAACCTGTAAGACTTTTGTTTATCTTCAGAACACAAATGAAGATATTCTATTATGTAATATTCTGTACTCTCCATTGCTTTGCAACATATCACTGATATGTGCATTAATGAATGTTTATATGAACAAAAATCAAACCTATTCAGAGTATAAAGCGATCATGTCTCCTCTGAAAATTTTAGATAAAACCCCTTCATTCATATGGATTCGTTTTTCGATCTCTTTATAAACTTTTTGAAGTCACAATGTTAGCTGCGTGACTGTCAATGGAGGGACAGAAATTCAATGTAGGGACAGCTCAAATTGTATTAAAAATATTTTCATTTGTGTTCTGAAGATGAAGTCTCACGGGTTTGGAACGACTGAGGTGGAGTAAACGATGACAGAATTTTCACTGTTGGGTGAACTAACCCTTTAAATGTTATCCATGACAGGGATGTTTTGACCTTTAGCAAAGGTTCAATAGATCTAAATGTGCGACAGCTAAGTGACAACCCCCTGGGGGTTAGGCGAAACGTCTAAATTCGTCATAAATCACCTGTGAAAAACAAGTTTTTGAAGTGAATCATTCAGGAAGTGAGACGAGAGTGAATAAATAATGACTACGGCTGAACCCGAAATCGCCCCCAAACCCTCAACCTCTATTTCCTGCGTTGAGTGTACATTGGTTGAAGGCTCACTCTCGCAGTGCAATGTGAAATAGAATGAGTGCACTCGATTATGTCCACTATAGTTTTGGACACAACTACAAATGACTATCCCTTCAAATCATGCCCTATTTGAGGGTATAGGGGCGACATCGGATTTAGCCCATATTTTTCTTTTTGAGAGAAATATCCCTTGTAAATAAGCCTTAATAAGTGTTTCCGTTATTGTGGATACAAAATCTGATAAATGACTACTTACGGTGTCATCAAATTTGTACCCATGGTGTATGGAAGTAAAATAGAGCCAAATGTGTTTGAAACAAAAAAAAAAACTTGTTGAAGTGCAGAATAAAAAATAAAATTAAAAAAAGCATTGCATTGACCGTGCTTGCATTTTTATGGGATGAAATTCATCATGGTTGTATATTTAAGCTGTGAAAATTTCAGTTCAAAACCTTTCAATCACATTTTCATTATTAAAAATTCAATAATCCAAATTCTCCTTTCAGATTTAACTTGCGTATAAAAATACAACCTATAATATTCGACAGGCCATTTTATTTTACTTTTCAAATTAGCTTCCACAAAATCAGTGGTTTAAATTCGATACAGAATTCAACATGGCATATCCGGGAATTGCAGGAAAAGCAGAAGAGATCTCCATCTGCTGTTAGTTTGCTCACCAGCATGTGGAACAATCAGGTGATGACGAACAGGTCATTCATTCACAAAAGCTGATTTACAGAGATGGAGCAAACTGTAGGTAAATGTGATGATTATCAGTGACAGTATTTATGCAAAAAAGCTGATTAAGACACAAAAGCTGTGATTACATTTAATTAAATGTCTGTTTGTTTCCCTGTATACATGTAAACAGCTTTCCCTATACTACGAACGAGTTTAAAACATTATTACCCCGATAATGATGTGCAGATCAAACAAATAATTTAACAGCAGATGGAGATCCTGCAGTTTTTCCAATGTGTGCTGTTGAATTAGTATCAAATTTGAACCACTTTACTAATATGCGAAATAAAATGGACTTTTGCCTGTCAAATATTATAGGTTGTATTTTTAAACGGACCAAATATTTTGGAAGTGAAATCTGAAAGAGGAATATGGATTATTGAATTGTTAATAACAAAGTTGTGTTTTAAGTTTTTTTTTAAATGAAATATTCACAGCTTAAATATACAACCATGATGAATTTCACCACATAAAATGCGAGGCTTAAAATACAATGGATTAAAATGCAAGTACGGTTAAAGCAAGTGTCAGCATGGGGAGCCGTGTGCGATGCGGGAAAGTAACGAGGAAGAGCAGATTAGAAGTGAACTCCCTTTAATAAAACAAAATATTTTAAATACAAACAAAACGGCACACTTGCGCAAAACACTCGAAACAACATCCAGACACTTTGTCAACAACTGACCAAGACAAAATAACACATGAGGGCTTTTATACACAAGATAATGGGGAACAGCTGACGAGACTAACAAGTGGAGTGGCTGACGTGACAGGTGAAGGAAATTACAATGGGATCACACACGCACACACACACGAGATAAGACATGCCTGACAGCAAGGCAGTTTTTTTTTTTCTTTTAGTGCAATTCAATAACCTTTTTGTTTCAAACACATTTGGCATTAATTTTCTTCCATAATGATGTTTGTATCTGTTCTTCAGTTTAAGATCAAACAGGAAGTGGTTGCTGTGCATGTACTGTCACCTGGTGGCTGTAAATAGGCCCTACATTAGTCATTTAATTGTCTTGCAGTGGGAGAAAGGGGTGCCTCAGACATTAATAATAGTATTATTAGTAGTAATAATAATAATAATAACAACAACAATTAGAAGAAGAAGAAGTCTATGAATGAGCTTGAGTAATTTTTGAAAGTAAATAACTAGGATCGGTGTGTAAGAACAGGAAAGAGAACCGTTGCGTAAACTCAGAGAGCAGAGCCACTGGATTGCACAATACACGCACGTGCGCATCCGCACATATAATCAGACTTATTTTTAGCACAGCTCTGTTGAATAATTGTGATGTGACAGAATATTCCAATGAATGAATGAAAGAGCTCATTGTCATGATGCTGTAGGTCTGAGTGTACATGTGAACACCATGATGTATATTCATACGTGGTAATTTTGGTTTCATGTTAATCCAGTACTTACTTTTTTTCCAGTACTCTTTTATCAAAGGCGTTAGAAACTCTTTAATTTGTTTCATTAAAATTTTATTATTTTCTAAAATAAAATATAACACATAATTACTCAAATCTGGGTAAAAAATTGTTATACATGCATACAAAGAAATCCATAAATCATGTCTCTGCTGTGTTGTGTAGGTCAATGTGTTTGTGAACTGAGTACCGGTATTCCTCTAAAATGTTAATTAAATTCTTTCCTGAATTAAAATGGAATCAAATCTTTACCTCCACAGAGCATCACCTTTCAAAGCCATGACATCTGCCTATTTTATACCCCTAAATCTACAGATGCTTTAAAAATTGAAAGGTGTAATGCTATTTTGTCCCTTGTTGAAACCAAAGTAATGCATAATTAATACAGGAATCAATAGCTTCAAATCTCAATAAGCACTTTCTGCACCCCTTTCCTGTCCCATTTACACTTTTGACCTGGTCTGAGCTGTCTTTCCCTCACTTCATAATTCTTAGGTTTTATCTGCTTGTCATCATGAGCAATGGAAAGCTAGAAGTCACTTTCACACAGAGCGTTGATCCAAGAGAATTGCGAAAGCACCTTCTGTGTGAACGTAAACACGTCCCTTCCGGGATCGACCTCGGGATGGGGATCAGTCCTGGAAAGCGCCCTATGTGAACAAAAGAGAGGACCAATGGTGACGCAAGAGCTGTGGCTTTTTAGCATCCGACGGCGCCTCTGTGCTTCAAGTCACCGCTTCATATTGTTTCCCTACTCTCCGCTCAATTGTCTCTCAGCTTATTCCTTATCAAATAAACACGTTGGAAAGACGTCATAATGAAAAAAAAAACGTTGTGATTTAACCATGAAACATGTGGGAAAAAACAAAGTTTGCACATCAACATCTATAATCCTTATGAGCTGCCATGTTGCTCGAAACTTCCACTGTTTTACAATAACACTAGTATGACGAATCCCAGGATACATTATCAGTGTATCTTCCGGAATCTCTGTGTGAAAAGGGGGTTAGAGAAACTGAGTTGTCAGACGCATAACGTGCATCAGTGAATGTTTTTTCAGTCTGGCCAGAGGAGATGAAAAGCCCTTGAGGAATTCTTACCACGTTACTCAAAAGCAATATCGGCTTTATCTGAAATTATCTTTCAGATAATTCCTTTGAATTAATTTATCACCGTAAGTGGAAACGTGGGAGTATGATGGGACAGAGAGGTGTAACCGATTCCTTTGTGGGTCTGTGATGCAACCTCTTTTATTTGAGAAGATAACCAGTCAGTGTCAATGGTTTTCATAAAGGTTGGGAAACACCAAGACTGTGTTATGAAGTGCACACTGGCTTTCGTTTGCATGTAGAAGCATGTAAAAAGGAAATGGGAGTGTTTCCCGTCTGTTGATTCAAAAGAGGGCACGCATTTTTAAAGAGATGGTTCTCCCAAAAATGAAAAGAAAGTTAACAAGTCACATTTATTTATTTAGAAAGTTAACAAGTCACGTTTATTTATTTATTTTTCAGTATGCTTTTTTGGACATTATGCTGAACGTTACCTATAGTCTACTAATCGCTTAGAAATATGCAAACATTAATTTAGGACGTGTAGAAAAGACTGTTAAAATAATAATCTGAAAGCAATTTAAAAGCTGAAGCTTGGAAAATATGCAGGTTTTAGGGCTGGACGGTATGATGATATATATCATTACTGTGATATAAGATGTCTATCGATAGAGATTTTGTATATAACCACCAATACAATTGATTGTTGTCAATTCTTGAGCATTCTCACTCAATAAATCTAACACATCCATTATCAATTTTATTATTTGTGGCTGTGTTGCTTACATCATACCAGTGTATCCCTGGCATGTTTTTACCCTTCAACGGTTTTTCGTTTGAACAGTTTTTAACAGTAGAAAACCCACAAGAGTGCTCAGTTGTTAATTTGCACTTTCATATTCAAAGTCAAGTCAAGCCAGCTTTATTTTTATAGCACTTTTTACAATAGAGATTTTCAAAGCAGCTTTACAGTGGTCACAGGAAAACAATAAAAACAAAGCTTGTTTTGGCTGAGCCAAATCAATAATATCGATGAATATTAAGTACTAAGTGACATTCTTTATGTGGTGTGCTGAAAAATGGTTAAATAAACCTACAATATGCGTCAGAATGCCCATCATGTGGAGTATTCATGTAAACAGCCGGTTATTTGAAAGTGATAGTAAACAGTATGATGGATCTGCCCATTAGTCACCTCCCCAGTGACCTTCTGTACTTCATCGTATGCAATAACTGTAAGCTCAATTCAGGTAAGCCAAACAACAGCAGAATAAAATAATAAAATAATGTAGCTTTCCTGTAGCTCAATTAGTAGAGCATTGGTGGTTACAATGCCAAGGTCATGGGTTTGATCCCAGGGAAAGCAAGACTTAACTCAATATGTTCCTCGAATGCAATGTAAATCGCTTTGGATAAAAGCGTCTGCCAAATGCATAAATGTAAAATGTATTGACATAATTTGTGTTTCATGGGATAAACCTGACCCAACAACGTATATTATTTATAACAAGACATTGCTTTAGTTTTCACTGTAATAGTTAGACTCCTGCAGTGTCTTAAGGCCCAGTCACAGATTATCATTTGAATAGCCTGCACTTCTCATATGATGATGAACTCAGACAGGAACGACTGTACCTGTCTTGTTGGCTTCATATGGATTTCATAATCAGAGAATTATGTAGAAATTCCAAGCTTTCTTTAGACATGTTTCTCATCTCTGTGAGGTAAGTATTGAATTTGTTTGCCACGTTTCAGAAAGTTGTTCACAGAGAGATGCAGCAGAAAGTGTACCCTTTTTGTTTTCTTTATTTTACAAAGTAGTTTTGTTGAAAAAAGAACACCCTTTACAGTTTCGAATGATGTCATACTCTTATCTGAATGATTAAAAAATTGAGTATTTAAGCTCTTTCCACTGTTATCAGTATCCAATGCAAGTGATCACGCCAATGTCTCCTCCGACTCGAGAAGTGTGTTGTTGTGCTCTATACAAGATGTATTTTGGTAAGAACTATTTGCACTTTATTCTAACTAATTTTCAGAGCACTACACAGACAAACTCTTTTTCTGTGAGATGGGACAGGCAGAATACAGTAAATAGGATGAGTAAAAAAGGGGTGTTTCATGGCCACTGGAGGTCATGTTAGTGCGTCTCAAGAGTAAAGCATAATTAAACTTTTTACCCATGAAAAAAAATCGTAAAAATGATTGTATAAATTAAAATTACTTTTGATTATTACATTTCTGTGGTCATTCTAACTACATGTTAAATAAACCTATTGTACCTGAAAAACTTAATTTGTTTAATACATTTTTTTTTCTTATATTGTAATTTAGTTGTCCTATTGTTTGTAATTTGCTTATTTTTTCTTATTTTTAATAACAGAAATGAGACAAAATAAACACAAAATAGCTATATCATTAAATCTAATTTATCATATGTCATGAAATAAGAATTTGGTCATAATGCCCACCCCTAGCATGTAAGCAGACCCTGCGCCAGTGTGGGCGGAACAAGCGCTCGAATAGAAGAAGAAGCCCACCCTGAGCAGGCTTCACCTGAAATAAGTGCTCACAACTCCCTGTTGTTATGATGGTTCTATGGCAACCCCTGATAGATATCCCATGGGGTTTACCAACATTTACACCACACCCAGTTACAATGGCAAACCATTTAAACTACTGAAGTACACACTCACCTGCTGGAGATCCCGATATGGGTGTGTCTCCATGAGCAAAAACAGAACCGCTTTTACCTCACATGATTAATAACTTACAGTTCACCTCCCTCACTTTAGGTTTGTCAAACCACTCTTTGATCAGCAGAAAACATGGAGAAAATCTCATTAGTCATTAACAGAAGACAGAAAGGCTAAAACATAATATCTCAATTGATTATCCCTCCCTAATTGTGATTAAAACAGAATCATTGCACTATTGACTGTTCATTTCAAGTCATATACCTAAATGCAACGCATTACGTTTAACTAGTTCTACTACATGTCTTCATAAACCATATGGGTAAAATAAAATGATTGGTGAAATAAAGCTTGAAATCATGTGTGAATGTATATTAGTCAGGCTGTCATGCCACACCTAATTAAATAAGTAAAAATTAACCTCAGCTTCCATATATTTTTGAAAATAGACACCAATTAGATCATGTAAATGCACTCTAGATTCATTCGATATTGTGTGTATGGGGGACTAAATTATAATAATAATATATCCCTTTTTTAAATAGACAAAATCAAGTTTTTTTATGATATAGAGACAAACTGTGTGTTTAAGTATAGTAAAATGATGTGTCATGTCAGTGACTGATTTAAAGTCGTTTTGTAAAATCATTTTTTGCTGGTGATGTCAGTAGGAGCTAGGAATAGTTAGACTGAAAAGATGGGTGCTTTTTTCTTTTTTTTTTCTTTTCTTCAGGCTAATGAGTTCAATCCTATTTATGTACCATCTGTGTGTTTACATTCACTGATCCAGAATGGTCAGTGCTGCTTTATCTTATCTCCAATTTCCTCTTTCTCTGTCTCTCTTTAAACGTACCTAGATTCACTTAATTTATCCACCTATCCGCCCCTTCAATGTTTAATAACTACAACTCATATTTAATGCATATTACATGTGTCCCATGATCCTTCAGAAATAACTTTAATATGCTGATTTGGTGCTTAAGAAACATTTCTTATTATTACCAATGTTGAAAACATTTCGGTTACAATGTTTCATGATACATTTCTTTTTATGATTTTTTGATTAATAGAACAGCATTTCAAATCGAAATCTTTTGCAACAAAAGGGGTAAAAGTCTCCAATCTTACTTTGATCAATTTAATTTGTCCTTTCTAAATGAAAACATTAATTTGTTTAAAATAAAAAATAAAAACAGTCACATTTATTCCTTTCAACCACTACATCAGATGCCAGTGTTGTGCTTTTCACAAACTTTGAGTTGCATTCTGGCTCAAAGTCATAAACATTAGAACTATTAAACTCATGCAGTGTCCAAAACATTTAATATAATAGCTATACTCTCTGTATAAGTTAGGATTAGTTTTAAGATTAGAAGCAAGAAGCATATTTGATGTACAGTGTCAGAAACCAAAGCCTTTTGTTTTCTTTTAGCATCAGTTTTTTAAATTGTATCCCTTGTATCTCTACATTAATCTCAATATCTTACTTATCCTCTTGTACTCTTATCAGTCTCCTCTCTCAGCTATGGTACCTTTATCATTGTGTTCTAAACAGTGTCTAATTACTGCCCTTAAATCCTCTTAAGTTCCCTGTGCTATTTCTGCATTGGAGCATAGAGTTGTCCAATGTATCTTAAGAAAGCTTCTTTGTGCCCTCCCCATGCACACTCAAAAAAGCATGAAGGACAAGCCAATGATGATAGTGACCACATAACAGCTGACGGAAGGGACATACTCGGACGGTTTGGAAAAGGTGAGCAGGCAAACGTTTTGATTTAGCAGGTTATAACTGATTTACTGATAGAGTTGCAGAATTTCTAAAGTCTAATGAGTTTCATGCATTATATGCATTGCATATATTACTACTTTCTTGTCTGGTTTGTTTTACATCTATAAGTCAGTGACAGTTTTATCTAACTAAAGCTTATGTAAACCTAGGCCTGAACATTCTTTTGAAGAGCTATCTGAGGTAACAGTCAAATAGATTGCACGAAACAAAGTCTACTTAAAAACACCTATTCATTTGATTTGCTCATTAAAAGTAACAGACGAATTCCTGTTTGTCTATGAATCTAAAGCAAGCCTTGGAGCTGGCTTTTTAAGTGGCTGTCTCGGATGCTTTTATGTACTGTAGATAACGGTAGTGTCGTCTACGGTATTTTTATCTTAGAAAAGTATGCAAACTTTCATTCCATGTGTATTATTCTGCATGATTCAACAAGACTTAAAGATTCAGATCAGACAGAATGAAAAACATTCAACAAGACTTAAAGATTCAGATCAGACAGAATGAAAAACAGAAAGACGATGTTATAGAATCATGGTGGCTAAAACAGTATCGTAAAGCCTGATTCTTTTCATCAAATTTGAACAGATTTGTCTCCTATCATGCATGAACCCCTATCCCTATATATATTTTGAAAAGATAAGAATTTTACGACACTGTTTTCCAAGTCACAAATGAAAGACTATGATAATATCATGCTTTTCATAAAGAATAAACTTACATAAACTTGTATGTGTGCAAAAAAAAAATTGCAAAGTTTTAAAGAGATAACAAAGAAAACTGAAGCAACCTCTAAAGCCACCTCACAGGATTCTAACTATTGCCATCTGAGCTGAAGAATTGCATCATAGCTGTAATCTCAATTAGCAATCAGTGATTTACTTTATAGTGAAAGGTACTGGTGCTGGAGGGGGTGTGAGGTCAGAGGCTAGCTGGGCAAAATGAAGACTCTGAGCTCTAGTGTTAAGCTGCTAATCTGCTGCGGTGACGATCCGCGCAAAAAGAAAAAAAAATCAGTTTACTGACCAGAGTACAAACAAATATCTACATAGGTCATTTTGATATTGGCATTAAGGTGGAATCTAATATATTTATGTTATGCTATTGGTATTGATTGTGCAATCAAATAGTAAGGTGCATTAAAACAAAAACAAAAATTTTAATTTACTTAATCCAATTTAAATTGTCAGGCTTGAAATGGGAGTTGATGCATGTTCTGAATTAATCATTCCATGACATCATATCGTCGTCGTCCACTCGTGCAAACAAATTGGATCATGAGGGAATCTAATCTTCTTACTCCTGCTAAACCTATCTTCCAAGAAAGAGCGATCAGGTTCGGCGACACAGAGACACTGTCCACATGCCAGCATTTAAAATAACCTTTGATGCTATACTTTGTTAGAAATTCAGGAAGTTGTTAAATGTATCTTGAGTGTTGACATATCTTGATCTTGATGTATAATGACTGTTATTTTCTTTATGAACTAATTTAGTAGTTAATTTAGTATAGTGTCACTTTTGTTGAGATCATTCAGAGAATTTTATTTATTTATTAGGCTATTGATGTGATACAGATTTGATCTTTTTCCACAGATAATCAAAAGATAAAATGTCTGACAGAATGGTGGACGAGGAACCCGTGACTGTAACTCACACAGGTCAGTATGTCTCTTATTGTTTGAGAGATTTGTAAAGTGTTCAGATACATACACTCATGTACATGAACATGATTTTGAATGATTGAAATCTGAATTTAATATTTTAGGTTAATTGTATACAAATTGTAGTTGTTGTTTTTTTTTTTGTTTTTTTTTTTGGGGGGGGGGGGGGGGTCCTTGACCTATAACAATGGTTGCCTGCATCCTGTTGTGAACACCATGGTATTCTTGTGGATAAATTACTATCCACTGTGAACTGACTATAGTAGCCTATATAGCTTTCTT
The DNA here is from genome assembly GCA_037043235.1 of Rhodeus uyekii. Classification (NCBI taxonomy): domain Eukaryota; kingdom Metazoa; phylum Chordata; class Actinopteri; order Cypriniformes; family Acheilognathidae; genus Rhodeus; species Rhodeus uyekii. The sequence goes on along the minus strand of JAWRVZ010000012.1, from coordinate 1,469,978 downwards.
TATGATTGGCTGTAATACGCATTATGATATGCATTGATGTAATTCAGTTCATTCATTTATGGTATTTTCTTCTCCAACCATCTCTAGGACCAAAGGGTGTCATCAATGATTGGCGTAAATTTAAATTGGAGAGCATGGACCAGGATGTTCTGCCTCCCAGCAAGAGAGAGCTGCTAAGACAGATGTCGTCCCCTCAGAAACCCAAAGACGTTTGTGTGGGTGGAGTCATTCGCAAGGTTGCCCCTTTTGACCATGATTTCAAATTTTAAAGAAATCACAGTTTGGAGAAAAAACTATGCATTTCTGAATTATGTTGTAAAACGTGGGGTCAAAATCATACGTTAATTCTGCATTTGTGTTATTAGTTGGGTCAAAAATGATTATCATGAAACAGGGTAAATTGTTGCCATGTTCTTTCTTTTAGAATTCCAAAACGTTGCTATGATTATTTTGTCCGTTGTTTCAGGTTTGTAATGGACTTGTGTATTCCATACATAAATTATTATTTAAAGCAGGGTTTTTTAGTCTGAGGTCCAGTGATTCCAGGGGTCCACAACGGGGTGCTAGGGGGTCTGTGGATAATTTGAGATAAAAGAAAATTCTTTTTATAAAATGTGCTTTATTTATCCAATATTTTTAACTCATTGCATTGATTTATTATGAAAAGAGATTTTAGAAAAATCTGAATTAAGATTTACTAATAATTAATATTAAATTACTATATTCAGGTTGAGTTACATAAGCAGATTACTACTAAAGTAACGCATTACTTTTAAATTTATAATTCAATATCTAAGTTCTTGTTCAAATAATTAAAACAAGCCTTTACACTTGCCTTTTTTGTTGTAATTAATAAACAAACAGGCAAACCCAGCCCAGGTGAGAAAAAGTAATGCAAAAGTTACTAAAACACATTACTCTCCATAAAAAGTAATGGAATTAATGTAATGTAACACATTATTTTTAAAGTAACTTTCCCCAACACAATATTAGTGGGTATTTCATATTTCGACAAAATAAACGTCAATTGACTAATTTTGTAAAACATACATAAACATTGTAAAATATGATGCATAATATTTTTTCTCATAGTATAAATGTTATTTCTTATACTATAGTTTTCTTTTTAAGAAATGAAGTCTTTCAAAAGGGGATGATCTTGGATATTTAATGGATTTGCTCCCAAATACAGTATAAATGTAGTTGTCACTCCGAAAACTCTTCAATGACTTTAAAAGCTTTACACTTCCCTCCCTTTTCTTTCCCTTCCCAGATGAGTGCACAGGAGTATGAGTTGATAAAGGAAGATGATGAGAAAAGTCTTCGTAAGTACCGCAAGCAATGCATGCAGGAGATGCATGAGCGCCTGAGTTTCGGGCCCAAATTTGAGGCCGTGTATGACCTTGACAGTGGCGAGGCCTTTCTAGAGGTCATTGAGAAGGAGCACCGGCTCACAGTGGTAGTGGTGCACATCTACAAAGAGGGAGTGAAGGGGTGCGATGCGCTTAACAGCTGCCTGGATTGTTTGGCCACCGAATACCCCAGCGTTAAATTCTGCCGCATTAGTTCGATCGACACCGGAGCTGGCGAGCGTTTCTCAGATGAATTTCTCCCTGCTTTGTTAGTGTACAAGGCTGGGGAGCTCCTGGGGAACTTCCTGGCTGTTACGCAGCATTTCAACGAGGAGTTCTTTGCTACCGATGTAGAGGCCTTCCTCAATGAGTATGGACTGCTGCCAGAGAAGGAGTGTGGCCCTGGAGTTGAGGAGGATGAAGCAGATGTGGAGTGATAAAAGATGGCATTAAGTAAGAATGAATGAAAAGAATGGGAGGAATGTTTTTCTGAATCTGACAAGAATAAGTTTCATTATTCTTCTGTAAACATGATGAGATGCCTCCGTTTGCACACACAGCTCAACTTAAAGATCTCTTTGAGCACGGCAGAGAAAACAACTAAATGTTTTGTACAGTTTTAAAAGCAACATGGAATGGAATCAACTCAAGAAAGATAATGACATATTAAGCTATCATATTTTCTCTTATAATCAAATAGAAAACTACATGATTGTGAAATAGATACGAATGAATTAGTGTCATGTGGAATACTTATGTACATATTGTACATGTGATTGCATGTAGCAAAAGATTATGCAAATAAGAATGGCCCAGGATTGAAGGAGCAAGACATTATATTTTCGATTATAACGGTTTACAGGTTGTGAAATGATTCTTAAACTATGCATGCCCATCTTTTTGATTTTCTGTGTACACGGTTCAAGCAGTATCCTGAGTAAAAACTTGATTGTTTTACTTATGATTTCTGTAAATCAACAGTAAACTGTATTACGCTATTATTGTAAATTGGTTTGGCTGGAATGTTGCATAAACCTGGAGGTTTTGATTGTATTTTTAGGCATACGTAAATAAATTCAAATGAAAACATTCAGCATTTCCCCTGCCTGTACTATAGTTTTAGTAAAAAGGAAAAAGAACAAAGTAGACCTCAAATAGAATTGATTGCTTAAACACATGCTCCACTCACACACAAATTACGTCATTCCAAAAAAAAAAAAATAAGCATTCGAAGAACCGAATCAATCAAGAGTGCAATAAAATGAAATTCCAGAGATTTTGCACCTTCCTTTAATGTGGTTTGAGAAGCGAGACTGCACTTGCTGAAACACAATCTCTGAACTGACTTTACTCTGACCTGCAGGTTCAAAAATTCCATTAGATATTGAAAGAATAGTTCCGTGATGCACAATTGCTCATTTTTCAAAATTTTTCCCATAATTTGACATGTTGTAATTATGTATTTATGGGAATCTTCCTTTGAGTTGAGTGGCACAATAATAGGCAATAATTAGGATTTAGTTGAACTCCAGATGAACCGTAGGTTATGGAGAAGTGAGCCAGCAAAAGACATACATGCTACCGTTTTAAAAATATTTTATATAAAGCAGCCAATGCTTCTCAATGATATCCTTCTTGTCAGAGTTGGATAAAATTATGCTTTTGTCTTAAAATAGGTGGGTCTGTAGAGATTTTTGGCAACAAAAATCAATATATGACCATATATGATGATCACAAGCTTATACCTCCATATTGGCAAGCTTGTATCACCGGTGTGTGCGATAGTAGTAATCTTTTTTGATCAGCTTAGTCTAGTAATCTTATTAGTGGATTTAAAGATTTGATTTTGACTAGTGTCAAAATATGGGCTGAGATTTTAATTCCACCAACAGCAATTGTAACAAAATTGCATCGGCTTGTGGGGTCCTGAAGCAATTTTTTTAATCTGTTCCATATTTTAAAAAGACATGCAAACCAATTTGAGATGAACATATTTTCTCTTGAGGGCCATGCCATGCAGACACACCCACAGAAGGCCTGCAGGGTTTGGTGATTTTGTGGTAACGTACAGTGTGTCTCACGCCGAGATCTTGCTATCGTGCGACGAGGTCGTCTGCGCTTCACGCGAACATGTTCTGACAACATACACCTGACACCATATTTGCTTCCATCCTCTCTGCATGCGTGAAGGAGTAGCCCAAACATCCAAGTCCTCATCTGGACTTCATTCCTAAGACATGTAGTTACGGGTTCATGGCTCAGATACTTAAAGGTTAAAAACTGAATAGTAAGGATACTATATAATAAGTTAACACACACACACACACACACACACGCATATATATATGTGTGTGTGTGTGTGTATAGTACACAACAGATCTTTGTGTATCTTACTTTGAACGCATAATGAGATCTTTAGGACTGAAACTCTGAAATGATTTTTTTGTCATGTTTTATTGTAATATAAGACATTTTATTGTGTTTTTTTAAACACTATTTCAAAATAAACTGATGATCACAAAATACAAGCCTAATATGTCATATTCAGACATGTTGACCCCAGACTCAAATATTAATGGTTGGCATTTGTTGATTTTCATCTGATCCAGAATAATATTTTATGACATTAATTAAAGGACCAATTTAGGCATTGAAACAATTTACTCCTTCAATTTAAAGCAGAAGATATATGTAGAGGATGTTTAATAGTAAACAGTAAGGTACAGTAATCAAATGAAAGATAATACAAATATATATATATATGTATATATATATATGTATATATATATATATATATATATATATATATATATATATATATATATATATATATATATATATATATATATATATATATATATATATATAATAAATAGATGGATGCAGATCGTATGATGCCAAATGACAAAGAGCAGCCTTCCTATTATTGTGGTCTGATAAAAAAATTAAAACTTTGTGTAAGTAGCCTGTGAGGTGAGTAATAATTTAACCCACATAAATCCACAGGAAGTTCTTACAAAATGAATCATGCTAGACACAAGAATAAAACAAAAATGACACGTGTGAAACCATCCACAATTAGGCCAAGAATAAAACAACTGAGTCATGAATTACAGCAGAGATTAAAAAAGGCAAAACATGGAAAATTACAAGTATAGTATAAGTATAGACAGCGGATAACACTGAAAACACTGAAAAGGTTTATCCTTCACAGTCTCACTTTCATAGCTGCTTTGAATAAGGGCAATTGAAGGGTTTGCTGAGCTTTCAATACAATGCCTTCTGAGAGTGACGTTGGACACAAAGGTGGGTAGTGGGTGGACAGATGTGATGGATATTAATGGCAGGTGTAAATGGAGGAATAGGTGAAGGGTTGGATGGAGGAGGAGTTGGGGGGGGGGATATGAGGTCATCAGGCTTTTTACCACTGCTTTGTATGAAAATTACAGAAGCATTCACCACCCACGCACACACAAACACATACTTGAAAACTTCCTACCCTTTTCTTACTCAACATCTTATGTAGCTTTGTCACGCAAAGGTGAATTAGTAGTTTATTTTCTCTATATATCACCATGGAAACCAGGATTTGGGGTTTTAGAAAATACAATAAATCACTGAACAAAAATTCTAAACACATAGAACATGTCCATCAGATAAGGAAGTGCTGCCTTTTTTGGACATTGAAAACAAGCAAATATATGGTTCTGTGTTTAACCACCAATGTTTTGAATCATAAACAAACAAGACTTTACGTTATTTATTTTTTAGTGCAGTGATTATTAATGCATTGGCTCTATAGCCAAAGCCAGTAACGAAAAAGACAAAGCGTTTTCAAAACATGAAATGAGGTGTGAGGACTTGAGGCATTCCCATGGGCCTTTGTTATCTAGAGTGTGTTGCTGTTTGGAAGAGGTGAAAGAGTGAGCGTTGCTTGGATGATTCAAGGTTAAGGCTGCATAGCAAAGAGAGGCGAGGTTACACTATCTCACCGTGCAGACAGTCTTACTGTAAATAATATCCAGTGCCCAAGGGGGTACTAAGAGCATTAACAACTATTAAAAGTCTTTTTACTTCCATTTCAAAATTCCATATTGATTAATCATCTGTGGTCACATTTATATGTGTTATGACTGGTCTAAGGAATGGAAAACTGAAAGCAATTGAAAGAGACTAGAAGTAAAAAAGTGAGAAGGCAGAGGCATGACACTTTTCATTAAGACTGTATAGGGAGAATGGGGTAAGATGAGCCAAGCAGAAACGAAACAGAAATAAATAAACACTTCTATGTTGTAGTTATCTCTTATCAACATTTTTTTTCTTGACAGGATCAAGCTTTCATTACAAACCAATGATAATACTTTTGAAAAATATAACTATACACATTATTCTTATTGTTTAAAATTAATCCATAAATCAACAATAAAAACATTTTACTTTTAGAAAATGTTTTATAGTAGTGATATTAGATTTTAGGTATTAATCATCAAAACTTAGGGACAGTAAGCGAAGTAATATGGAGACAAAAGGGGAAGAAAAAAGAGAAGTAACAAACATCTTACATGTAACAATGTTATTTCAGAGAATATTAGAGATGGTTTTGCTTACTTGCCTCACTGTTGAATAAGCAACATAATACTTTGAATATTTTAACTCACTGTTTATTGTTTGTGTTATGAGTCATTATTCAAGTGTATTTTATCAACCACAGACTTACGCAGTTGTCACGTAACTTTCCTCTTAGTTGGTCAGGCTGGACCAACCTACAAGATCGGATTCTCATTTGTATTTGAAGAATAGGTCGTTTGAATTTGTGGACGATTAAGGGTGGTGGGGTACAAATATCTCAAACCAATTGAGTAATTGGACTCTGGTATGGTCTCTTCCACACAAATATCTCTTAACAAATAAGATAAAAGAAATCACATTAAAATTTTTACATAGATGCTACCCCTGTAATAGTCTACTCTACTCAATAAGTACATTCAGAATACTGAAAATAAGTGCACTTTCTGTGATGCAGAAGAGACAACTGTACATGTTTTTTGCACTATGAATGATGTACCTATCTCTCAGAAAAAAGCAAATGTCAGAATCTGTAATAACACCTTTAATATTATTTTCATTTATCACAACTCAAATCTTCACATCCAATGTATTGTTACTTTGTTCTTGATACTTGGCAAACATTTTATTCCCAAATCTAAGTTTTTGGGTAAGATCCCGCTGCTGTACATTTTTCTGATAGACTATAATTCTTATATTCTATCTTTGATGGGCATAAAAAACAAAATATCTTTAAAAAAGTTAAAGATTGCTTTCAATGTTTAACCTTGCATAATTTCTTCTTTATATATATATATATATATATATATATATCTTGTACCAATGTTATTTCAGAGAATATTAGAGATGGTATTGCTTACTTGCTTCACTGTTGAATTCCTCGGTATAATAATCAACATAATACTTTGAATATTTCAGCTCACTGTTTATTGTTTGTGTTATGAGTCATTATTCAAGTGTATTTTATCAACCACAGACTTACGCAGTTGTCACGTAACTTTCCTCTTAGTTGGTCAGGCTGGACCAACCTACAAGATCGGAATCACATTTGAAGAATAGGTCGTTTGAATTTGTGGGCGATTAAGCGCGGTGGGGTACAAATATATATACAAAAAAAAATTATTATTATTTTTATGTGTGTTTATTATGTATGTATGTATGTATGTATGTATGTGTGTATGTATGTTTTACCTTCTGGCATGCATTTTAGTTATTATAAATATATTAAATATAAATATATTTATATTTATTATAAATATATTTTATTGTGTTTGTGACATATTTCTTGTTTTCTATTGTTCCTGTTATGTATTTGTCACATTTTTCATTTTGTGGTCAATAAAAATAAATAAATAAATAAATAAAATCTCCAAAACCAATTGAATTTCGAATGCACAGTGGCGATTTAAGCCGCGCAGCGCCTCCTGCTGGATGTTTTGTTGTTAACAGGAAACAGTAATAAGCACGTTACGGATTGACGAGAGGAGGAGCCATTGGAACGAAAAATGGCGGCGGTGCTGCAGCAAATATTGGAGCGGTCGGAGATATCGAAACTCCAAAAAACTGTCTTAACTAAATTAGAGAAGTACATTTCTGAACAGCAATGTGAAGTTGATGGTCTGAAGGCACAACAGGAGCAATATCGTGTGGATAGCGGTATGGCTGTATTGCTTTAATACATGTAAACAGTTCACAGCGACGAACAGAAAAGTCATGAACGAGGCCTGGCTCTTATTATCTTTATCTAAACTGTATTCCCCCCTACTTTGACATACTGTGCTGCAAACTATATGTAATAAGCGTACGTTACACTTGTTAAATAGATTTGAGGCATGTGAGAATTGTTTTTTATCTGCATGTATTACCGTTGAATTGTTTGTCTGTATGTACGTATGGGTGTTAATTGCATTTTTGTTGCTTTACATAGAACAACAATATTTTGACATCGAGAAGAAGTTCGCTGAGAGTCAGACTCAGTTTGTGACCCAGACCCAAGAGCATCAGCTACTGAAAGAAGAGTTTTGCAAATTGGGTAAGTAGATGGTAATCAAATGCCTTTTCTTTGATGAAGAATACCAGACATGTTGTACTGTACTCGTCTTTTTACAGAGGAAGAGCTGAAATCCTTACGAGAGAAAAATAAGGAGCAAGCATCTTCATACACACATCTGGAATCGCAACAGGTAATGAAAGGTTGTGGAACAGGGACGTCTGTGTTTAGTCTTGAATTTTTTGATGTTGAAGATTTTGTAATCTTTGTGCAGAATGAACTTTCTAAAGCCAAAGATGAGCTCGAGGCGGAAAAACGAGAGCTTGTGCGAACATTGGAAAGAAGATCTCAGGAAATGGAACAACAAAGCGGTATTTCATAAGCATTCTTTCATGAACATTAAAACAAATCTTTCACATGTCGAAGGTTGACAACTTGTTTACGTACCACAATGTTGGGATCAAATAAATAAAATATATACACACAGTAATAAGAATCTTATGTTCACTAAAGCTGCATTTATTTGAACAACAAAAAAAGGTAAAAACATAATTGCAAAATATAACAATTAAAAATGTAATTATTCCTTTAATGCTGAATTTTCAGCAGTCATTAATCCGGTCTTCAATGTTAAATGATTCTTCAAAAATTCTAATATGCTGATTTGGAGTGCAAGAAAAAAAAAAAAAAATCTAAATTCTTTGAAAAGAAGTTTAAAATATCTGGATTTATTTAAAACATAAATTTATGTATAAAAATGTTTGTCATTGTTTCAAAAATAATAAAAAAGAAATACTCATCCAAAGTTATTGTATAATACACTAATTTCCTCCTTCCTGTCTTTTTCTCCTTTTAAGAGGACCTGAAGCGTCTTAATGATAGATTGATTGAAGTCAATGCGGAGAGGATGCAGTTTCAGCTAAAACTGGATGGCTCTGAAGCCTCCGAGGTCTCAATCAAGGTACAATTGAAAGAAATCAAACTTTTCATAAAAATGCATTGATCCTATACTGGAATCAATGTTTGCACCAATGTTGATCTTTTGGGGGAAAAAATCACACTAGCTAGTAATTTGTAAATCACAGTTTTTTTTACAACCATGATTTGATATACGATTCCAGTATAAAGAGAAGCGAATGGAGCAGGAGAAAGATCTACTCCAGAGTCAAGTAACCTGGCTGAACACTGAGCTTAAAGCTAAGAGTGAGGAGCTGCTCTCTCTATCCCGGCAGAGAGGCAACGAGATCCTGGAGCTCCAATGCAACCTTGATAACAAGGAGGAAGAGGTACTGCTTAAGCCATTTTCTATAGGGTCTTTGTTGTCTGATCTGCTTTGAAATGTGTTTTTAGTCTGTGTGCTAATGTCTGCATGCCTGTCTAGATCACCCGCCTCCAAGATCAGGTGAAAAGTCTGAAGGCATCCAATGAGAATCTTCAGAGGCAAGCAGAGGAGATGATCACCAAGATGAGAGAGGTTAGACCGTGTTGTCCATCGCTGTAGTTTTCAGCTGAATGGGTTTTCAGAGTTCTCCATAATCTACCGGCATGTTGTACTTTTAGGCAAAAGAACAGCAAGCCAGTTTGGAGGAGAAGTTCAGTAATGAACTCAATGCTAATATCAAGCTGTCCAATTTGTATAAGGTAGGTTTTACTTGAAGAATTTAAGTGTATGATTAAAAAAATGCAATTAAAGGCAAATACAGACCTGATATTGCTAAGAATTTCTGTTGATGATTCACAGGGAGCTGCAGCTGATGCAGAGGCCAAGGGTGAGGAGCTCAGCAGAGCTGTTGAGGAACTTCACAAGCTGCTTAAAGAGGCTGGAGAGGGTAAACAAATTTAGTGGTCTTTATGGTTGAATTTTTATATATATATATATATTCAGTAATCCCTCGCCACTTCACCGGCTAAAGTTTTGCGGCCTAAGTGCATCGCGGATTTTTCAAAAATATTAATAGAAAAATAAAAATTCAAAAATACCGCAATATTGGCAGCCATAATAACATATTGAATTGCCCCCAAACTTTTGAATGGAGGTATTTTGTCTTTAGTCTTTGTTCTTGTCTTGTTTCTCAATGTTCTTTCTACTCTGAATAGCGCACAAAGCTCTGGAAGTAAAGATGGCAGAGCTGGAGGGTTGCAAGGATAAGGAAATCTCTGAACTGAAAGAGAAAATAAGCAGCCAAGAGAAGGAGCTGGAAAATGCAAATGAGCTTCTATCAGACACCAAACACAGAGGTTAGATCACTATATTTCCTTTCTACAGGGATGTGAATTTTTTTTCTGTATTTATTAATAGAGATTTCCTTATTTAGACCTGATATGAATGAATAAAAGTGCAAGTGTTGTATGTTTGAGCCGCTTGTAAAGTCCATTTGCGAATGCAACATACACCAATCATCTTTCCAAATTCATAATGAGAATCATTTATGAATCTTGTTAACAAAGAGAAACATTTATATCTCTCTGCAGCTTTCCACTAAATTAAAAGCTTAATGGATTAATGTTGTTTGAGCATGAAAACATTCTAGTAAACCCCAAAAGCAAAATCAAGACTTCATAAAAGGCCATAATAGGACCACTTTAAGTTTTCATAAATTAGGTTTTCATGCTCTTGTCTTTTAGCTGATCACATGCCTGCTTTTACCATGTAAGATGGTGTTTGTTGCTTTGCAAGCTTTCTAAAATTCTGTATTCTCTTATTCGGCAGTGGCTTGCTACTCACTTTACAGATATTACGAGTGTTTTTTTTTTCCTTCTTTTCATTCCAGGAAGTTCTTCAATTCTTACAGAGGAGCAGGTGATAACAATGTCCCCCACCGCTACTGCTGTTGCAAAAATCATCAAACCAGGCATGAAACTCACAGAGGTACTGACCTACATTTTGATATGTTATGCCAGTGTATAGTTCGTATACAGAAGGTATCCTTTTTAAAGGGTTAGTTCTCCCATAAATGGAAAGTTTTTCATTAATTACTCACCCTTGTCATTCCGAACCCATAAGACAAATGATGAAACTTTTTTATGAAATCTTGAGTTTTCTGTCCCTCCATTGACAGGTAAGCAACTGACACTTTGAAGCTTCAAAAAGTTCACAAAGAGATTGTAAAACTAATCCGTATATATATATTTTGAAGTTTAGTTCAGAATTTTCTGAAGAGACACAGATGCTTTATATGATGAAAAGATTGAATTGAGGCTTTTATTCACTTAGACATTCATCAACACTTGAATGTTTCGCGTTGTCAGGAGTGTCAGGCAGGCTCAATTGAGCTTCAGTTTGCTTGCTGATAAATGTTTAAATGTGAATAAAAGCCTAAATTCAATCTGTTCATCATGTAAAGCAGACAATTAAATTTTGACAAAACTGCTCTATTCATAGGATTAGTTGCACGATCTCTTTATGAACATTTCATCAAATAGAGCTGCTCTATTCATCTAAAGATGAACGAAAATCTTATGGGTTTGAAACAACCTGAGGGTGAGTAATAAATGAATAAGCTTTATTTGCTAAGTGCAAGTTTACAAGTCTAATCTCTCAAGTACTGAGAATGAATTCTAAAAACAGACGGTAATTAGGAATGCACAATATATCGGCATCGGACGATAAATGCTCATTTTCTATGTAGTCGTTATCAGCCTGGTGAGAGAATTTGTTTGATATATTAAAGCTGTAGGTAATGCGCTGTTTGCCATAATGGTTTTGAATTGCTTGATTGGAATCACTTTGAAAAGGACGAGGGCAACCTGTGTAGCACAAGTATGTCATATAAGCTACATAAAATTGTAATGAGAACACAACTAAAAGAATGTTTTAAATTCTTTGTGCGCTTGTGTTTTAGCTTGTAGAAAGAATGCGTTCACGTATGTGTGAATTTATTTATATATATATATATATATATATATATATATATATATATATATATATGATTAATCCCTAATATGGTGGCCATTAAATTATTATCCATGCACATTGTTTACTTTAGCTTTTTTGTTTAGCAATTTTTTGGGTAACACTTTACAATAGGCTCTCATTTGTTAATGCATTAACAGAGTACAATAATCTTTGTTAATGTTAGTTAATATTTGTGTTTGTGCATCAACTAACTTTAACAGATTTTTTTACTTTGATTTTAATAATTTATTATAAAATTGAGATTAACATTAAGTTTAATAAATCGTGTAGAAGTATTGTTGGTTCATGTTAACTAATGCTAACAAAATTAAACCTTACTGTAAAGTGTTACAGTTTATTTTATTATAAAAAGTTGACCATAGGGTGTAAAACCATTAAAAGCCTTTTGTTTTTCTAACTAGGCTTTAAATGTATATCAAAATTTAGCCTTAAATTTATCAGCCATTTTATTGGCTTTCAAATATAAAGAATTATCGGTATCTGCCAAAGGTTTCATATCGGTGTGTCCCTAGTGGTGCTGTGTTAGCTGTTCAAGCTGGACATCTACTATTTTTGTGGATGATCTATCCCTTTAAATGTTTTTATGTAGATCTACACAGCATATGTAGAGACTCAAGAACAGCTACGACGGGAGAAGCTAGAGAACAAACGACTGCACAAGTACCTGGATGACATTGTGCAGGAGATGGAAGCAAAGGCACCCATCCTGAAAAGACAGAGGGAGGAGTATGAGCGCATGCAAAAGTCTGTTTCTAGTCTCTCTTCCAAACTGGAGCAAGCTGTCACAGTGAGGATGGATTACCCAATTACTGCATGTCACAATGCCAATACATGCTGCCTATTAATTGCTTTGCACTTATGAAACCAACTCTGACTGCTTGGATCTTTCAGGAGGTCCACCGCCTGCAGAGAGAAGCAGATGAAGGGAACAAACGGGCATCTGTGTTGGAGAGAGATAACCAGAGGTTTGAGGTGCAGCTTGCTGACATGGCTCAACAGGTAAGGTCTAATGGCACAGAAATAATAATCTGTAACACTTTACAATAAGATTTTGTTTGTTAACGATGGTTAACTATGTAAAAAAAACGTGAACTAACAATGACCAATACTTCTACAGCATTTTATGTTAATTTTAGCATTTACTAATGATAAGATCAAAAATTGTATCTGTTATTAAATAATACAAATAATCCCTAATCTTTAGGTGCGGGTCCTCCTCATTGAGCTGGAGGAAGCACGTGGTAACCATGTGTTGCGTGAGGCGGATGAAATGTGTTCAGCGGATGTAAGCAGCACTTCTGAGGTGATTTCTCAGCATCTGGTCACCTTCCGTGGCGTTGAAGAGCTGCAACAGCAGAACCAGCGACTCCTAGTTGCACTCCGAGACCTCAGTGAGGCAAAGGAGAAGGATGAGTTGGAGGTAGACACCATGAAGTAAGTGTGTGTGACTTTAAGTGGAGCTGTCAAACTAATATCAGATTAAATATTGATGGAAAAAGTCTAATGCTGAGTGTGTGTTTAGACGCAGTGATGTGGAGAAATATCTTGAGGATCTTCAGTGTGAATTGGAGCAGCTGAAGGAAAAGAGAGCTCAGGACCTGCAGAAGGTTGATGCTGTGGCACGACAGAGGGACATGTTCCGCATGCTTCTGACCCAGACCACTGGTGTCACCTTCCCACATGGTAGCTATTTATGTTTTGTTTAATACGACAAATGAAAAGCTGCACAGTATTGCCTAATTTTATATCGCCAGCGTAATCATTGCAATTAATGTGAACATTCGAGATAGTTTCACAATGATTGAATTGACATTTACTGTGGTAGGTGCTGTTGCCGAGGAGCTTATGCTGACCTCCACTCCCCGCCGTTCTCCAGCTGTCACACCAACCGCAGGCACCCCTACAGGACTGGTTGGCACGGTGATGGAATCCACTGAGTCAGTAGAGGCCAAGGCTGCACTGAAACAGGTAGGTTATTTGTTTTAAATATTTAAAAATATAAGACAAACTTGTTTCCCTTCTCATTACATTGAATGTTTGAGCACAAGACTAAAGTTTAGCCAAATGTTTTGTATATTTCATCAGCTTCAGGAAGTCTTTGTGGCCTATAAGAAGGAAAAAAATGAGTCTGAAAAAGCTCTGATTGAGCAAAGTGAGAAACTGCAGGATCAAGTAACTGAGCTCCGCTCTGAGAACACCAAGATTTCCACACAGCTGGAGTTCACCTCTAAACGGTATCCAGTCATACATGCAGTCCTTTGGTCCTCATGTTTTTCTCTCTCTCCCTTCCCCAAATGTAGATTTCTTGATTTGACTTTGTGGTGTGTATGTCAGGTATGAGATGCTCCAGGATAATGTGGAGGGCTACCGTAAGGAGATTGCCTCGCTGAATGAGAAGACTCAGAAACAGGCTGCAGCAATTCAGCAGAGTGAACAGACCATACACACTCTCACCCAGGACCGGCAAGTGGCAGCTGAGAAACTCACCATTGCTGAGGTGCACACTCAAGCACAGGTTTCTCTGATGACTCTTAGGTCACTCTAAATTGTATTAAGCGTCTGTCTCTGTTTCAGTCTGAAGCAGATAACCTGCGTAAAGAAAGAGACATGCTGAAGATGGTAGAGATCAGACTGACCCAGGAGAAGGAGATCTTCCAGGCCCAACAGCTCGGCCAGAACATGCTGCTGACCAACCTCAAATCAATACAGGTGACAAGTGCTTTTATGAATCTTCTCAAACTGGTACAGACAATTTGGGTATCATAAAGCTTTCCTGTAGCTCAGTCAGTAGAGCGTTGGCATTAACAAAGCCAAGGTCATGGGTTCGAAACCAGTAGGGCTGTAACGATACGGCAGGTGGCGAATACGTATCACGATACAGGGTTACGAATATGAATACTTATTCACGAATACACACTTCATGAAAAGAAAAAGAAAAACATTATTTTACCATCACTTTAATGACTTTACCAGTTCATACTGAGTTCAAAGATGCATCCAGGTACAAACAACAATATTATACACTAGGCAGTTCACAGCACTGTCACACAGCTTACAATACATAGCCTCCCTGGCATTTAAAACTAAATATTTAACTTAATTAGTATTAAGTAACTTTGGAAAGGAAAAAGGTTGTTTTTCTAGAGGAGATAAGTTCGACAACAAACATTTAACATGGCACATCTTTACTTTTAAGTGATCATACCAAGTTTAATATCAGATTTGACACAGAAAAATAAGATTCCCATAGGAGGAAGCTGACAAAAAATTATAAACATTTGCATTTTGAAACTTAAATGATTACAAGCTACATGTAGCTAACTAGCTATTACAAACACTGACAAACAATCTTTTCCTGATCAACAAATATGTAAATGAGGATTTTTTTGTGATCTAACTGATCTTTCAAAAATAAGTGTAACCAAGAGCCAATCCTTTTGGTTCTTTGGTGCAACTGTAATTTATCAATTTAACTATCTGAAAATGCAGTAGCGTTATGAATTGAGCTGATTTCCTCATACTAGGAAGATATAATCAAGATTTGAATCAGCCCAAGTAAAAATGGCAATTTCTTATAATTTTAATGAATTTGCCAGATGTCGTAACCTCCGCCGAACAATACCACCCTTTCATACTCGCGAGCAGAGTTACCTCCCTTCCATACTCGCCCAGCAGTGACTCGCCAGCCACTGCGCGTTTTAGTCAGTGTTTACTTCCCGAACGTCTGCACTGAAAAGCGTGCCGATTTAATCATGCTTTTGGAAGAAATTTCGTTTTTTATGCCTACCGGACCATAAGTTGAAGTTCAGGTTGTATTCGCCAATATTCGGTTCATAGCCTCGCGAATACGATACGTATTCGCCAGAAGAGAAATATTCGGTGCACCGAATATTCGATTGTATCGTTACAGCTCTAGAACCCAGGGAAAGCAAGAACTGATTCAATGTGTTCCTTGAATGCAATGTAAGTCGCTTTGGATAAAAGCGTCTGCCAAATGCATAAATGTAAATGTAAATGATGTTCTGAGAACTTGTTACATCTATGAATGATTTTTACAGGCAACTCTAGAACGCTCAGAGACTGAGACCAGACAACGGCTGACTACCCAGATTGAGAAGCAGGAGAGAGAGATTGCTCAGCTCCAGAAGAGACTCGAGAATGAGGTGGAACAGAAGCACCTTCTAGCACGCAATCAAGATGTGAGGAATATATCTTTCACTTTCTTATTTCCACTTGATGAGTATCTTTTCTTATTCACTTCTCTTTGACATTTCTCCACATTACAGGTACAGCTGATGGATGCTAAAAAGCAGCTGGAAACACAAACAGCACTGCACCACAAGACAAGAGAACAGCTTAGTGCTGCCCAGTTTGAGCTTAACAACCTGAGGCTGCAGATCAGTAGCGGGGAGAGCCGGCTGGTGTCTCCCACATTACATACAGGTGAGAGATTGTGCTTGTGATTTTAGCCAACATGGTTCTTCTCACTTTTTATTGCTTAGTTTTCCTAACAAGTTTACCTGTTGTTGGAAAAAAAGAAAAAAGAGACTTCTTAATTCTCCCCTTGTCTCTCCAGGCCTGAAGGGCAGTGAGGGGGACATGGAGGCTCTGCGCGCCCAGCTGAAGCAGGCTGAGAACAAGGTAGAAGAGCTGAACGAGCGATTGAAGAACACTACTGTCAGTATGGAGCAGTACAAAGCTATGAGCCTTAGTCTGGAGGAGTCCCTGGATAAAGAGAAACAGGTAGGAAGGAAAATTAGGGTGAGGAAACTATAAAATCACTTCCTCTACTGTAACAAACGTTACATTTCATAATAATAAAGACAATGTGAAACTGGCCGTGGGAAAGATCTTTAAGAAAGTTAATGGGATTAACTTTGGATATTTTTATGATTGGTTATTTTGTATATTTGTCCTCTATCCCCTTTTAGGTTACCGAGCAGGTGCGTTCATCTGTGGAAACCCAGATGGAGGCAGCTCAGCAGCAGTATAAACAGCTGGAGCAGAAACTTCTGGAGATGGACAAGGTGAAGCAGAGCTTGCAGGAAGAGAAAAGCAAGGCAGTTGCTGCTGTGGAACAAGAGGTAATGAATTCCCACCTCTACTATTTGCTCACTAAATTCTTGACCTTCCTGATGTAAAAAATCGTATTCATATTGTGGAGTTTTTTTAACAGTACCCTTACAGTGGTGTGAAAGAGTTTGTCCTCTTCTTTTTCATGTTTGTCACACTTAAATGTTTCTGATCATCAAACTGATTTAAATATTATGCAAAGATAAAACAACACAAAATGCATTTTTTTTAAACGAAAGTTTTCATTAAGGGTAAACTAAATCCAAACCTACATGCTCCCCCAAAACATAACTTTATCACACTTGAGTTAAATTTCTCTTGCCACAACCAGACCTGATTACTGCAACGCGTTATCAATCAAAAAATCACTCAAGTAGGACCTGGCTTACAAAGTGAAGTGGATCAAAAGATCTTCAAAAGCTAGACATTATGCCAATATCCAAAGAAACTTAGGAGCAAATGAGAAAGAAATTCAGATATAAAAGTCTGGACAAGTTTATAAAGCCATTTCTAAAGCTTTGCGACTCCAGTGTGAGCCATTATCCACAAGTGGTAAAAACATGGAACAATCAGCAACAACTTATCCAAGAGATCACAAAAGACCCCACAACAGCATCCAGACATTCACTGTTATTCAAGGTGTCTTTGCAAAACAGTCATGATTTATAAAGTTAATTGATGCAGTTCATGTGTTTTTAAACTGCAGTCTCAGCTGCAGGGAAGTGCTATGAAGTCCATAGAAAAGTTTAACTAAAAGCAGTGTGCAAAAAAGTGATCATATTTTGGTTTTAGTGCCATCTAAAATATTAAAATCCTCTATATAGTTCATAGTCATTTTCCTGGGTGGTCCAAGAATAGGTGTTTATGTATTGCATTCTGTTCATTTTCAAAATTCAAAGTGAACGATATTGTGTATAGAGAGGCTGAATTTGATCTATGTCTTAAACTTTTATTCCAGCTGAGTGAGCTGAGGAAGTCTCTGAGCAGCTTGCAGGCAGAACACAAGAGTGCCCTTGAGAGAGCTTCTGTTGCTGCTGCACAGGAGCAGCAGGCCATCATTGACAGTCAGCAGCAGGCAAAGATGGCAGCTGAGGCACAGGATAAATATGAGAGGGAGATGTTGCTGCATGCAGCCGATGTAGAAGCACTGCAGGCTGCCAAAGCTCAGGCTCTGCAAGTGACTGTTCTCAGACAGCAGCTGGAGCAGAAAGTTCAGAGCACCAGCGCACAGTTGCTGGAGGCTCGTGTCTCCTGGGAAGAGCAAGAGAAGATTCTCAAGGTAAAGGAATGGCAAAAAAAAAAGTTATAGAAGTATTAATAGCATTTTCACAGTCATTTTGTTTACTTCTACACATCAGGAGGAGCAGTCCAAATTAGAGTCTCGCTGTGAAGATTTGCAGAGGCAGAACACACTCCTCCATGAGCAGATGCAGACTCTGAGCGGGCAGATGGCCAGTCAGCTGCAGCAAGCATCTAGTGAGAGTCCACTCAATGTCTCTCTGACTGAGGAAGGCAAGTCTCAGGAGCAGCTCCTGGAGATACTCAGGTGAATGTTAGGAATTTTAGTGATTTAATTGTCAGCCCTCTTCAATGCAAGTAAATCACATATGCAACCAAATTTTGCCCCAGGTGGCTAAATGTCCGCCACTAAGTTGTAAATGGTAAATTGTTACCTTTTACCGACAAGTGATTAAGTTAGAGGCTAAGAATAAGTTTTGGGAAAAATAATTGAGAAACATCTGTTCTAAAAGTCTGGGTAGTCATTTTATTTTATTCGCCAGTGGCAGTTCTTCTGCCAGTGTGTTCTTAGACGATTCATTGTCATATATGACAGTCTGTTGTTCTCCATTGGGTTGCAGGTTTGTGCGACGGGAGAAGGAGATTGCAGAGTCTCGGTTTGAGGTCGTCCAGGGGGAGAGTCTGAGGCACAGGCTGAGAGTGGAGCATCTGGAGAGAGAGCTGAAGGATCTTCAGGAGAGTCTGAGTGCAGAGAGAGACAGGATGCAGGTTGGTGTAGACTAGAGAACCAAGATGCTTTTCTTTTCTTTTTTTTAAATGTATAAATCCTGATCAATTATACTAGTTAACTGTCGTAGTTACCAGATGCCATTTTTTCCTTTTGTCTGTGCTTGGTACTCAGCCTGTGTTTAATTGTTTAAAGGTGACTGCAAAGACCTTGTCCCAGCATGATGAGCTAATGAAGAAGACCGAGACAATGAATGTGCTAATGGAGACCAATAAGATGCTGAGGGAGGAAAAAGAAAAATTGGAGCAAGAGCTGCAGGATACTCAAGCCAAGGCAAGGCACCCTTAGTACAACACATAACTAGCAATTATGTTTGTAAATGTAACTGCTGCTAAAAATACTTTTGAAACCATCAGTTATTGCATAGATTTTATAAATAATCTAGCAAACAGGCCTCCACAGTCCACTGTTTAATAATTTAAATGAGTGTACTATTTTGTTTAAGTGTGTTTTTATTATGCAAGATTATGTATAATTATACAGTATATAATACTAAATTATATAGAATATGTAATTGTACTATTACTTTAGAGCTAAATGTATGTGTACATTTTAAAATTGAATAAATTTTTTTTTATAAATGACCATCAAAACCAATTATTGATAATATTTTACAGGTGCGTAAACTAGAGTCAGACATCTTGCCTATGCAGGAGTCCAATGCAGAGCTCAGTGAGAAGAGTGGTATGCTGCAGGCAGAGAAGAAGCTTCTGGAAGAAGACATCAAACGCTGGAAAGCTCGCACTCAGGTCAGAATTTATGTATCTCACATATTTCCTTCAAAACCTACGCATTTGTCATTGATGAAAACGACTGGGTCCTTATTATACTTTCTTATGGTGTTTAGCACCTGGTGAGCCAGCAGAAAGACACTGACCCAGAGGAGTACAAGCGCCTGCACTCTGAGAGGGAAGCACATCTCAAGCGCATCCAGCAGCTTGTTGAGGAGACTAGCCGCTTCAAAGCTGAGGCTGCCAGGTTAGAGTGAAGTTTCACGGGTTAAAGTACTGTTTATTCTTGTGTTTTGCTGTTTAATACATCACATTTTCTTTGTCTTTGCAGGAGTAGTGGCTCTTTGACTATGATGCAATCTCAGGTTCAGAACCTAAGGGAGAATCTGGGGAAGGTGATGGTGGAGAGGGACAACCTGAAGAAAGACCAGGAGGCCAAAAATTTGGACATCCAGGAGAAACTGAAAACAATCACACAAGTTAAAAAGATTGGGCGACGGTATAAAACCCAGTATGAGGAGCTCAAGGTTGAATATGACAAAGTGAGATGGGCTTTATGACTTAAGATAATGCAAATGTTTTTAGTGTAGATCTGATTAAATTGGTTTTGTGCAGTTGGTAGCCGCTGCTGCATCTGCACCAGCCCAGGATCAGGAGGCACAGCAGGCATCGGCTCAAGAACTTCAGGGCCTCAAAGAGTCTCTCAACCAATCAGAAAACAGGACAAGAGAACTGGAAGGCCATCTGGAGAATCTCAATAGAGTAAGTACACTTCCTAGTTTTAACAGTTTGTTCCTAGTCTCCCCTGAGTTCTATTATCCTTAATATAAAAAAAATTGTTTTAGATGTATATTAATTTTCTTTAGTGATTCATATTTATTTCCATTCTTTCTCTGACCGGTCTTTGTTTTGTAGTTTATCTGTCACGTGAAATACAATGTGGTCCATCCATGATTAGGCACCTTTTTGAGAATGTGATGCTCATAGTGTGAGATTTCTGTTGCCCTTTGCAGACTGTAGCTGAGCGGGAAGCAGAGGTACGTAGTGCACAGGAACAGGTTTCTCGCCTTCAGGGGGAGCTAACACGCTTTAGACAAGATCTCCAAGAGAAATCTTCTCAGGAGGAACGACTCAAGCAGCAGCTGACTGACAAGGAGGAGAGGACCAAGAAGGCCATAGTAATGGCCAAGCAGAGGATCAGCCAGCTTTCTGGTAAGAATTGGCCATGTTTTAAAATGGGTTGATTCTGTTTTCAATTAAATGAAGCCTTTAATTTCTTTACACTTTGTCCTTTTACTTCCAGCTATGAAGGTTCAGCTTCAGAAAGAAAATGAGGAGCTGAAGCAACAAAAAGAGGAATTAGAAGTACGGGTGAGCGCACTAAAGTCTCAGTACGAGGGGCGTCTGAGCAGACAGGAAAGGGAGCTGCGAGACCTCCGTGAGCAGCAGGAGAGACATGGAGAACAGAGAGACGAACCACCAGAACAGGGATCCAGCAAGGTAACGCCACACATTTGTTTAATTAAAAACCTATGGTTGAACGAGTATACATGTTAAGGTGTTTATCTAATTTTTCTTCTGTCTGCAGACCCAGGAGCCTCAAAGGACAACAGAACAGCGACAGATCTCTCTCAAGTCCACACCAGTGGCAGAAAGAGGAAGGTACAGTATTTTTAAGGGGCACTACACATTTACCTGCTTATTTAATTTGTAGTCACTTTCATATTTTCAAAAACTGCTCCAGTCAATCTTTTCGTCCCTTTTATAGTGCAAGCACTTCAGAGCCTCCAACTGCTAACATAAAGCCCACACCACTGGCGGCAACCCCCAGCAAGCCTCCTGCCATCCCAGGAAACAAATCCACCCCAAGGGCCAGCATCAAACCCATGATCACTCCTGCCCCAGTGCCCACTCCTACACCCACTGCAACAGTCATGCCCACCACGCAGGTGGAGAGCCAAGAGCGTAAGTGCTGGACTGTTTTTGAACAAATGCACAATTTCTTAAACTTTAAGAAAATAATAATTTGAAAATCATATGCGCCAACATTGTATATTACGATGTTATGATGAACTACATGCCTTTTTCCACTGATCTTGTAAGGTGTTCAAAGTGTTTCTAAAGATGCTGATTTTTAGAAGGCAGATTGAGATGGCAAACATGATTTGTGTAAAATTAGCCACACATTATTAGCTGTTTGACATTGTGAAGCAAAAGGATAATCCTATTGATTACCATTGTGTCTGTCGTAAAGAGCTATATCATTGTTCATCATTTATTTAGAGTTGACTGAGTGGATCTTGTGGTCTTGAGCTTGTTCGAGCGAGTGTTCAAGGATACACTTATACTAAATGAAGCAAGGGTGTAGAGTTACATTCAAGCTTTTTTAAAGCATGAATTAATGTTTTTTTTCCACAAGATTTTTTTTAAAATCTCATTTTGGTGATCAAAGATAAAATTGGCTACAGGGGATTTTAACAAAAATGGTAAAAGTATATCAGTGATTCTGAAATAATACTGTTTTTGACTGTTTAAATAGTATTTATTGATGTTAAATTCGATTTTGTTAGTTTTAAATTTTACTTTGCCAGTTTTTGACTCTTTTCTTTTAATATTTTATTTTTACATTAACAAAATAGTTTTAATTAACTGTACAAATTTTTTTTTTTACCTTGCAGCCATGCAGTCATCCGAGGGCCCGCTGGAGCACGTGACTGTCTATGGCAGTGCCAGCGGTTCAGTGCGGTCCACCAGCCCTAATGTTCAGTCCACCTTGGCTCAGCCTCTGCTGAATGTCCAACAGCAGAACCAAGCCACTGCGTTCATCCAGCCCACTCAACAACAAACCCAACCCCCTGCCGAACCATCCAATCAGGAACCCCCAGCTGCTGTAATGCACCCAACCTCACAGTTAGACAGGCCTCTTTCTACTTCCACAGGGCTGTGGAGTGCCACCGCTAGCACAAGCAGTACCAGTGCAGGTAATGCCATTCATAAGCTCAACCAGATTATCTGAATACATTTGTCATGGAACTTGACTCTGTGTCCTTCTCCTCTAGTGACCGCATCTCCTAGTAGTGCCTTGAGCAAACGCCCCCGTGAAGAGGAACAAGAGAGCATGTCTGCTGATACACAGACCCAGGATGAGCCCAGTGAAACTCCCATTTCCAAGAGGCTCCGTATTCATAGGGTGGGGCTAGAGGTGAGGTTTATAACTAAAGTATATACGTCATTCCAGACTGCATGCGACATAAAACAACAACATATACATTACAGGAAGAGATACTGGCTGATGACAGCACTGAGGCTGAGAGCGTTGTACCGGGTGACAACCAGGAGGCTCCCGATGCTGGACAGGTAAGGGCACACTTCCTGTTTGTGTTCAGACAGCTTATAAGTGTGAAACCAACATACATTGTTGTTTCATGTGCATGTCTGTGTGAAGGAGTTGGAAAGCTATTCTACTTTGGAGATGATGGATGAGGAACCAGGACCATCTCAGTCTGTACCTGGAGATCGACTTCTGCCCCATTCCTCTGACACCCATCGAAGCCCGGATGAGGCCGATCACCACGTCATAGTCATAGTTAGTGACACAGAGAGTGAGGGAGACCACGAAGATGAATCTGAGGAGGAGGAAGAAGAGGAGCAGGTTTGTAGTTGCGCCACAGCTGAAATTCAGTGATGTTTGATCATGTTATATAACCGGTTTTACCCAATTTAGGATTATGAGGAAGAGGAGGAGGAGGAGGAAGAAGAGGAGGAAGATGACGATGATGAGGATGGAGGGATTGGGGAAGAGGGAGACGAGAGCAATGAAGGGAGCGTCAGCAGAGACGACAATGAGGCCTATGAGGGAGACGACACAGAGGTACAAAGCAGATCTGTGCACCAATCAAAATTCAGTTAATGTCGCAAACAAGATGCAGAATTTTAAAAAGTATATGTAAAATCAAATGATAGTAAAATACACACACAATGCAGTTTCTTTGAACAATACATTGTATTTTTCAGTCTGATGTACCCATATAGCATATGTTGTATAGAAATATGGATAGAAACGTACTAGGGTTGTTCATTTCATTTTTTTTCTAACTGACATCGAAGCTCGTTAAACGACAAGATTGTTAAATTAGAATTAAGTTAATTTAGAAGTGTCTATGATCCATCAAAAATAACAACATTTGTTTTCCAGGGGTTTAGTTTTACATGCACAAATAGCAGCACAAACAACAGAACATGAGGATTCATCGTCACATCACGCACCTGCAGTACTTCAGTGAATGGAGAATAACAAAAAAAATCATATTTATATTTCTATATAAGGAATACGCGAAAAGTATGTCACTTAATAACAATTAATTAACAGATTAACTAAAGAAAAAGCTGTGTGACAAATTAGTATATGCCGAGTTTCTGTAAATTTGTGACGCGTTCCAAAAACAAGTTCAATGAAAGGAAACCGAGATGGCAGAAAGCACTAAAGCATAATGTTTTGTTTATATTGTGTGTACACAAATAAAGGTAAACCCTTTAACGTTTTGAATGATGTCTTATTTGTATGACCATAAATTAAGTATTAAGTTGTTTCTGCTGTTATAAGGAAACGTTTCAAGTGATAACATGCTAACTTGACATCACAGCCTGTTCATTATCAAAAGAAAGTAATCAAACGTATAACAACATAAACTTCTCAATTTAAATAGTCTATAGCAGGGTTTCTCAACCTTTTGCCTATTGCGACCCACTTTTTTTTGTATGACAGTCCTACGACCCACTAAGGCTAAAAATAAATAAATAAAAATAGTAAATAAGTAATGAAAAATAATGAAATAATTTGTTAGACCTATACTGTGTGTGCTCATAATTAATTTCACAAAACACTTTTTCAAAAATTAGGCAGACTAAACGAACTGATTTATTTATTTTCACTCACGTTAATGTGACATTTGAGACTGCCGCTCTGAAACGATGATATCCAGACGCGGTGGAATTGGGGAAAGGGCCACTCGTAGTGTCGCACTCAAACTAGAAGTTGTCAGTCTATTCCTGCTTTTTGTTATCGTTGCAGTCACCGTCGAAAATCCCGACTCGCAAAGATGGGTAGTGCTAAATGGCAGAAGAAACTTGGTTGCACGACCTGCGCGTTCGAAGCTGTCGTGAGCGACACAATACTGCTTTGCTGTCTTTTAAGTACATCGCGCTTTCGCACAAAGTAATCCACAGGTTTACCGACACATGTTGGATGTTTAGTCTGAAGGTGACGTTCAAGTTTTGATGGCTTCATGGACTCCTTTGCTAAGACCTCACCACACTCAATGCATTGTGGTTTTTCGTCCGACGTAGTAAATCCATATTTAATATACAGTGAGCCCTCGCTACTTCGCGGTTCGACCATCGCGGATTCACGACTTCGCGAACTTTTTTCATTACGTATGTATATATTATAAAATAAATATCTCGCGGATTTTCCGGAAATTTCGAAAATAGACGCGATATATGAACATTAGAACGGCTTGCCTGGGTGGGCCTGGGCCCCCTCATTTACATGTTCAGCCCCCTCAGATTTTCAATTGTTTAAAATCGCAACTGTGAAAACGAAATTAAAAGCACATATCGCCCGCTGCACAAAACGATCGCAACGCACTCCCAAAGTCAAGATTGGCGCGCTGCGTGTTGCATCATAACCAGTTCAGGCAGAGTGGTTAAGGTGCTAGACTAGAATTCCATTGGGGTTTCCCAGCACAGGTTCGAATCCTGTCGATTATGTTATGCTCGCCCACCACCCCTGTCAACAATCGCGTGCAGTTTTGCCCCTCATTTTAAGCTGGGCCCCCTCAAAAAAAAAAATCTGGCTACTCCCCTGGAACACAGTAAAACTCTCGCGACCCCCTCTGGAATGTTCCGCGACCCACTAGTGGGTCGCGACCCACTGGTTGAGAAACAGTGGTCTATAGTATCTGTGGCATTTAGTGCGAGCACCACTGGTGGTGTTAATATTGGATACACCACGTCGATATTGGAACATCAGTGAAGTACAAAAGTCATAATAGTTTAGCATCTAATTACTTTGTGAATATGGAAACATTTGGATTTGTGCTGAATGAGAGGGGTAAATTAATATAAATTTATATATCTACTTTAATTTTCGTTCTTGTTCTGTTTTAAAACTGTTAGGTTTAAGGATTTATGGAGTGAGGGAAGTCTATTGCTGTGTTTATACAGGGTTCCTATTCAAGTTTGGAAAAGTATGGAAAAATAGTTTCCAGACTCTTGCCCCTATTAGTTTTCTAAAATATAAAATTAATAATTTTGGAAAAATAAATGTCACGCAAGCAAAGTCATGCCAAAAGTTTAAGGCACATATTTTCATTACTCAAAATTGTTTGTCTTTACCATAAGCAGACTATACTTTGCTGATTTGTGATTAGTATCACACAGGATATAAAATGTTTTTTGTTTTTTTCATGTGATCACATCACTTTGAGAAAACCAATGAAAAAAAGATAAATATTTACATGTGACTGTACTGTATACCAAACATAATGCTTAAAAATCATTATATGAACCATATGGTCAACAAAATTTCCAGATTCAAAGTTCCAAAACTATCTGTACAAGTATGGAATTTTGAAATGGAAAGTCCTGTTTATGTTTGAAAACATTTCATTTTATTTACTGGTAGGCATATTCATCATTTCTGATTGTAATAATAAAATGTGACGCAACATGTTTTTTTTTTTTTTTTTTTTTACTCGTGCAGCATGATATACTTTTCAAAATATCTTGGAAAAAAATACTTTTTAAACAGTACTTTTTAACCAATCATATTAATCTGTCAAAATATCTTGTTATACTTGTTATCAGTTAATGGTTAATTATAAGTATTCCGAGATATATTTTTATTTTTTTGAAAGAAGTCTCTTATGTTCACCGAGGCTGCAATGATTTGATTTAAAATACAGCAAATTTGTCAAATGTTGTGACATTTACAAATTTAAAAAATATTTCATTTTAAAAAGTGAATTATGTGTGATGGCAAAGCTGAATTTCCAGCATCATTATTCTAGTCTTTAGTGGCATGTGATCTTTCAAAAATAATTTTAATATGCTGACTTAATCATTTCTTGTTTTCATTTGCTGCTTAATATTTTTTGGAAACAGCATTTATTTGAAATAAAAAGTCTTTTTGCATTTATAAATGGATTTTACTGTCACTTTTGATCAATGAATGCATCCTTGCTGAATAAAAGTGTGATTTTCTCACACAAAAAAAATAAACATACTTATCAGTTGGAAAATAGTCTAAAATTATCTATGCATGCATTTTGTTGCAAAACTTTTGAACTAATCCAATTCAGTCATGTAAATGAATATCTATTAATTGGTTAGTACATTCCTTTATCCAACCCCATTACACGCACTTGGTTTTTGTACAGTAAAACATCAGGGAGGTCTATCTGTATTTGTGTCGCTGGTACAACGGGCTCAGTTTGACTACTCACCCGTCCCTCATCTTAAGTGATAACAAAAATGAAGTTAAAACCCATTCTGCTAAATATAGCTTTGGACAAATGTTCTCTGCATTTATGAATCAAAAAGTCACACTCAGAATATTAACTAGAACTGTTCTTCCTGCTATTTCCCCCCCCCCCCCCCCCAACTACCTTTCACACAATCCTTTCCAAGGGCCCTGATCCCACAGATCCAGGCACTGAGACAGAGGAGAGTCTCGGAGCGACAGACTCCACCCAACGCATGGCAGATTCTCAGAGCTGTAAGTCAGCGTGACCTAATCATCTGTTTGTAGCACTGTTTATCTTTTCCGTACAATTACAATGAAAAACTTTGAGTTTTAAGAAGTCAGTTGGTGTTTTAAAGTGCCTTCTCTTTCTTCTTCTGTGTTTGACGTCTCAGTTGAAACGAGCACATTGGATGTGTTTGATGCACCTGTCACCAGCTCTGCCCCTCGACCTCCACAATCACCCAGGAGACCTCCGCATTCTCTGCCTCCTCGACTAAACATCTTGCCCCCACCTTCTCAGGAGTTGGGGCCTCCTGCTCAAGTCCAGGTGTGTGTTCTGCGTGACTGCCATAGAAACCTTTTTCATGGTTTGCTGTTGTTAGCAATGCCTTGCCTGGAGTGTGTGCTGAGAAACTTGCATGTGTCTGCAGCGTCTCCCAGTTCGTCGGCAGTCAGTGGGACGAGGCGTTCAGCTTACGCCTGGAATGGCCAGTAGTGCAGTGAGTTGCCGTTTAGTACTTGGTTTGATCGTGTGGTGTTTGCACCTGAGCTTGAATCGTTCAATCCCAGTGTCATCGTTTTCCATCGGTTTCTCTTTCCCAGCAGCAGCAGCATTTCTACGAGGACGATGACAGGATGGTTCCCAGTACCCCTACACTCATTCCTCCCCGCTCGGATGGATTTGCTGAAGCAATCCAGTGCGTTTCCTTGTTTTACACGTCGCTGCTTGTTTTCTTGTCGCATAACTGACTTGTTCTCTGTTGTACAAAGCTCTCCACAGGTCGCAGGCGTACCACGATTCCGATTCGGCCTTTCAGATGACCTTCCGCAGACCAGCTCTTCTCACTCAGACCTTGGCCAGCTGCCCTCACAAGGTTGCATGCGTTATTTTGTTGAGTCTGAAATGACTATTTCTGTCTTATAACCCTTTCGGTTTTGTTTTTTTATGATGTCTTCTGTTTTGCAGGATTAGGCATGTATGATAGTACTATTTTCCTAGGAGCTCATGAGGAGGAGTCAGGGGGGCGCAGTGTGCCCACGACCCCACTACAGATCACTGCTCCTGGTATGGACAAAATCATTTTTGGTTTCTTATGAAATCTGCAAGCATTACGACTCTGTCGTACTGTTTCACTGTCGACTCTGTTGTCAATTGTAATTGTTTGAAATAGGGGTTTATTGAATAGGTTTTGTCTAGGGATTAGAATATAGTCTATTTCCAGTATAATAATGATGGATAGACTACCGTTTGTTTTCTTTTTTCTGGAAATTTAATATTTCTTTTTATGTATATATGTGTGAATAAAATAGACAATGAGAATCTAAATATAAGATCTCTTCCAAACTTCCTATTTTTAAAAAACATCTGTAAGTGCATGATTATGCATTAGCCACTTTTGTGGCACTTTCCAAAATTGTTGACCGAGGGATGGCACAAATAATTTCAGTGTGCTCCTTTATCTTTTTAGACTTAATCTACATTGCTATACTACTTTTATCTGTTAAATCAGCTTTTTTTGTATTCATTCAGTGACAATCTTATCAGAGACTCTGCCATCCGAAGCAAACGAGCATGCTTCTCAGTCTGTGCCCACGGTGAGCACCTCCACACCAGGCCCTGGTGCGGTCGAGGAGAGAGATGACATGTTCATGGATGCAGGAGACAGGTGAGTGTGTGTGTGTGTGTGCCCTTAAATCTACCCACTTGACAACTTCCTTTCATTCTTGTGCCATAAGGAGATTGAGAGTAGCAGGTGTGATGTGTATTTTAAGGTAATTGTGTCTGGTAAATATTTTTGCAGTGCTGAAGCTTCACTTGAGGCTGTGTCACAGACTGAGGCTGAGGAACCAGCCCAGACTTCAGATGAGGCCAGTCTGCCTTCCACAAGCCAGGAACCTTCATCTAGTTCTGCAGGTAGCTTCACACTAAAATTACGCAAACCACCTCAATATTTCATTGCGGTTTTACAAACTGTGTCCCTCTCTTCTCTTACAGACCCAAGCAGCTCTCAGTCTACAAAACCCAGCACTGGGTCTGGCAGACAATGGACTAGTGGTCGTGGTTCTAGGGTCTTTGTAAAGAGGGGTAAGAATGAATATGTACCATTTTTAACTGTAAATTATGTTTATTTCTTTTTTACCCAGATGAATGCACACTGTAAGATTTAACATGATCCTGTGGATTTGATGTCTTTTTTTGACTTCTTTCTTGTTGTAGGTAGACCAGGCGTCATGGGTGTTAGGGGCCGTTTTCTCAGGTGAAGCAAACTCAACAATTATCGTTCTGGGCTAATAGTGCCAGAAGAACACAGCCTTACTGTTGTTCTGCTTAAGGATTCAGTCAATGTATTATAGGTGTTGATTGGTAGTTTAATGCTTTGCGCAGTCCATCATTGTCATTTTAGTGATTTTACATCCGTACAATAAAATTGTTTTGAAGGAAATTCTTAGTTTGTCTTTAATATGGTGTGATTTAAGGAGATGACTCAGTTTTTCTGAGTTTCTTGGCATTTGAAGAAGCTGTTTGCCGAGTTTTCCTTTGGACCTGTTGCAGGTTTTAAAATCACTGGTTTTTCTCTTTCCATTTTCATGCTGTAATACTTTTCTGTGAAAGACAAGAACACATGTTTTTGTTAAACTATTAAAACTCATTTTCGGTAATTGAAATAAAGCTGAAAAATAAATATGAAAAGCTATTAAATAAAATATGAATTTTCTTTAAATATTTCCTTGCCAATTAACTGAAATTACTAAAACTAATAAAAACAAATTAAAGCGATAAAGAAATATTTTGTTAAAATAATAAGAATGGCTAACTAAAATTCCAAATGGCATATATTATACAAATGGTATATAAATACTAAGCTACATCAGCCAGAGTTTTTTTTTTTTTTTTTTGTGAGCCTAGAAATTGTTTGGCTTGGCAAAAAAGATCAATCATAAACATGCACAAAACTCCATTCATGAGCTCATTAGATGGAAACGGTACCAGCTTTTTACTAGTTGTAATGAACGTTGTAACTCACTTTGAGAAAACACATAATACTTGTACCCCTCTTTCACCCTAGAGGGTACGGAAATTGCTGAGGTCACCATGGTTGGAAATCCTTTCCAGTTCACTGAAATCTTGATAGTTTGCCCCAGAGCTGCAGCTGGAAACGAAAAGCCTCTAAAGATTGGTTACAACACTAAGGTCACTTATAAATATTTAAAGGTCGCCTAGAACACAATGTGGAAGTATACATCGCTCTTTAAAAACTGCACAAATGCATCCATACCCATAAACCTTTCCCCTCCCTTTGTCTAATTTATCATTCTGTCGTTTAAATGTGGTTAATCTTTTAATCGTTGTAGTCCTGAATGGACTAAAATGGTATTTTGTATTCAAACTTGTGATTCCTTACAGGCTTGTCGTCTGGCTCTCATCCTCACTGTGAACACAGGAATTCCTTGCCTTTTCCCACAATTTGGAGTAACCTGGTATGTGTACTTTTGAGCCATCCCACCTGCAGAAATCCATTTGAAAATCAACACGGACACGCATGCCTAATAAAAACAAGCAGCCATAATTTGCTTACAGAATCTTCACTTTAAATATTTTCTTCTAATCCTTGCCTCTTTTGAAGAAGATTACGGACTCTTTTCTGCTTCTGTACTCTGGTATAGATAAAGCAGCTGTGATATGACCAATCTGTCCGAAGCCCTGGTTGACCGATTTGGGAAAGCCAGGATCCATCACATCATTCTCAAACCTCCAGTAGTTCTTTCCCTGTGAAATATGTGCAAACAGGATACAGCGGTTGTCATCCAGCATTTAATGACAAAATCTGTGGTGAAATTAAGTGTTTTGTCCTAATGACCATGTATGAACCTTGAAGAAGTAGGTTTTGCCCTCGCAGTTGCAGCGGGTGTAAAGAGTGTCGATGGGAGACGGGATTCCCCACACCCTTGTAATTAACCGAGGAGGATCAGGATTTCTGTATTTGTCCAGTGTCCAAAAATAATGTCCTAAAGAGAAGAAAGGGAAAGCGACACATTCTTCCACACTTAACATTTGATTCACAGTGTTTGAACGTGTTTTTTCCAAATTCTACTCTGTGGTACCCTTTAAAAACTGGAAAAGATAATGGCTTTGAATCAAAATAAGTTCTGTTATAAAGAAAATGTTGTACTGACCTCTGAACACCACAATGGTCCCATTTTTCAGCGTAGTCAAACCATTGACTGGACGCCCACTGCAGAGGTTTGTGTCATAATCATCTGAAAAAAAATATATATATTATTTCTGAAACAACAAATTAATAATCAAAATGAGGCAAAACGTTCTTTTAAAAATGTCATAACAGTTGGAATTTTAAATATTTATGATAGGATCTGAATGTTAGAAGTGTTCAGATGGAAACCAGTAAGGCTCTTGGCAGAAACAAAATTTGTCACAGTGTGTATGAAGCATGAAAGGTCTTACCAGCTTGATAATCTTTTATACCCTCTGTTTTGCCATCCTTATCTAAGGTCGGTTTAACAGGTTTTACTAGTGGACTAATGCCACTAGGATCCTTTGGCTCTGTTTTTTCGTTCTTATCTGTACTAGGCTGAGGGGGTTTTTCTGTTGGTTTCACTGGAGCAGGAGTAGGCGGTGTCTTTGGGACTGAGGTAGATCTAGAATCCTTGAGAGATGATGATTCCTCTGGATCTTCACCCTGTGCCATTGTAGTCATTTCAGGGACAGAATATTCCGTTGGACCTTCTGTTGGTGCCGCGGTTGTAGCGCCTTCTGTCGGTGCCGCTGTTGTAGCGCCTTCTGTCGGTGCCACTGTTGTAGCGCCTTCTGTCGGTGCCGCTGTTGTAGCGCCTTCTGTCGGTGCCGCGCTCGTAGCGCCTTCTGTCGGTGCCGCTGTTGTAGCGCCTTCTGTCGGTGCCGCTGTTGTAGCGCCTTCTGTCGGTGCCGCGCTCGTAGCGCCTTCTGTCGGTGCCGCGCTCGTAGCGCCTTCTGTCGGTGCCGCGCTCGTAGCGCCTTCTGTCGGTGCCGCGCTCGTAGCGCCTTCTGTCGGTGCCGCGCTCGTAGCGCCTTCTGTCGGTGCCGCGCTCGTAGCGCCTTCTGTCGGTGCCGCGCTCGTAGCGCCTTCTGTCGGTGCCGCGCTCGTAGCGCCTTCTGTCGGTGCCGCGCTCGTAGCGCCTTCTGTCGGTGCCGCCCTTGTAGCGCCTTCTGTCGGTGCCGCGCTTGTAGCGCCTTCTGTCGGTGCCGGGCTTGTAGCGCCTTCGGTCGGTGCCGAGCTTGTGGACCCTTCGGTCGGTGCCGAACTTGTGGACCCTTCTGTCGGTGCCGCGCTTGTAGCGCCTTCGGTCGGTGCCGAGCTTGTGGACCCTTCTGTCGGTGCCGAGCTTGTACCACCTTCTGTTGGTGCTGTGGATGATTAAAGTTGTGTTCAATTAATTGTGTAATTATGAACATATCTTGGTCTGCTGTTTATCTATTTGACATAAAGCTTGTGATTATTAATGCTCACCAGGGCCCTCAGAAGGTGTTGTCTCACTTTTGTCCACAGGGATCATTAATTCTTCTGCCTCAGCATAAGAAGACAATGTCATTTTATCTGAGTACAATGGTTTTGCCTCAGGTTGCAAACACAGTCAACTGAAACTGAGGTGTTTTGCCAAACAAGCAATTATCTCAAGTATAAACAAGGTGTAAAGTCAACTACTTTTTCAATTGCCAGAACTGATCAAGCTTCCAATATTCTATATATATATTTTTATTACTTATTATTCATGTGAACTGACCTTCCAGATATACTGTATTCATTTACACACGATTAAAATATGAATTTTACTTTAAGCATTACCTCTTTTTTTATAATTGCTCTACAGAAAAAAAAGAAAAGAAAAAGAGTGAAAGACTCGCCTCCAAACCCTTCCTCATTGGTCATCTCCTCATTGGAGGATTCTATCAAAAACAGATGATATACTTTGAGAACTGTTACTACAAAAATCAACAGTTACGTGGCACAAAAGATCAGTACACTTTGATTTGATTATTTGTGACAAAGCTGCAGTAATTATACCTGTAGACTTTTTATTCTTTATGTATTGGCATAAGTTAGCAATCCTTTGAGATGCGATGGCATTGTTTCTTGGCTTTAAGGCAGTATCTGTGACAGTCACAGAGATATAAGCTTAAAATTAAGGCAAGATTAGACATGCAAATGGATGGATACATCTGCAATTCCAAATTTCTGTTGTTAGGTATTTTTATGAATACCGTTCATATGTTTGGTATCAGTACGATTTTAAAAAAAAGCAATTAATACTTTTATTTAGCAAGGATGCATTAAATGATCAAAAGTGACAGTCAAGACTTTTACATGTTACAAAAGATTACTGTTGCAACTTAATGCTGCTCTTTCTATTCATCAAAGAATCCTGAAAAAATGTCAGTTTCCATAAAAATCATAAGCAGCAAAACAGTTTTCAACTTTAAAACTGAGAAGAAATGTTTCTTGATCAGCATGATTTTTGAAGGATTCATTTTGGAAATTCCAGGAAATCCAGGAAATTCATCTTGGCCATCAATGGAATAATTTAAATTGTATATATTATTTTAAATCGTAATAAGTTCACAATATTTACTGTTTTACTGTATTTTTGATCAAATAAATGCAGTCTTGGTGAGCATAAGAGAAAAAAAAATCAAACCATAATCAGTGGTAATATTAGGTTGTTTTTGCAATCAGTGTATGTTAGTCCCAATTTGATTCAATTATGCTACAGTTGCTTTAATTGAATGTTTTACCTTCCATCAAGCACATGTTCTCATAATCATGGCAGCACTGATTGTATGAGACGCAGTCGATATCACAGTGACATGGATTGCCTCTATTAAAAGGCTCCCCGCAGCGTCCTTTGCATGAGTCCTCTGTGACCAGAAATAAAGAACAATGCGATCTCAGTGTTTGTAACATTGGCACCAAATGCTACACCAACACTAATGAAATTCATATGAACCTTACTTGAAGTACACAAGTCTTGAAAGTCTGTACAGCACTCATTCAGGCTCAGACACTCATAGTCACACTGGCACAAACTTCCCCTGTAATACCCTTCTCCACAACGACCCCCACAGCTTCCTGGACAGAGTTTGTTTTAAAGAATTCAAGAATTCAATATATTGAGCAACTCATTTGTACATTTAGGCACAGAGACAAACACAAAGAGAAGAGTTAATTATTTACAGTGTCACCAGAAATGACTGCATTGCTACACTGAGAGAAAAACAGATTACTGTTATATTTGCACAATAAAATGATAGATAGATAGATGGATAGATGGATGGATGGATGTTGACTCACTTGGATTTGAAGAGCTTGTGGAGGCACATGTCAAGAGCAGCAGTAAGGACAGATATGTGGCCATCTCAGTTGTTCGCTGGATTTCGCTGGACAGTCGTCATCTGTTTTTCACCTGCAGTGATCTTCACTTTTATACAGAGGCAGAAAGCGTCGGTGTTCCCCTGTCGGTTCAGTTATTCAGTCAGTGCTGAATTTGTAATCGTCTGGTTTTCAAGGGTGCGGTGATTCACAAATACAAACAAACTTTTAACTTTCCCACCCCCGCACCCCCTCAATGTGTGTGCCTGTCCGAAAACATTCACAAAGTTCGCTGTGACATCACAGGCTATTATCATTACAAATGTTCCAGTTGAAGAAAAATCTTTAGCCATAACATCCGTTATCAATATTTTAAGGAAATGTATGTCTGTGTGATTTTCTGGGCTCAATCTCTTCGTTTCGCGCGAGCCCCTATGACTACATAATAACATATACTATTAATAATAAATTACTCAAATGTTAAAATCAAAGAAATTTCTAGTTCGTTTGGGAAGAGTGTTGGTATTTACTCTAAAAATAAGTAGTTAATAGCTATTAATCACACTAATTACTCTCTCTAAAAAATATTGGATTATATTACTAATACTTTCTAAATTTCATATAAACCTCGACCAGTTAAACAGTTCTTTTAATTATTTCAAATAAATAATATTAAAACGCATAAATTATTCTCGAACTGATCAAAAGTATTTAAGGGGAAAATGTTACATTCAAAACATTAGACGTTACATTTTGATGTTAAATCCATTATTGTTTTATAGCCTGTATAATTGTTCTATAATATATATAATTTAATGTAATTACGTTAAATTAGAAGGAAATGTAATTTACTTACAGAATAATTAAAAGTAACCTTTTCAAAGAAAAATTAATTGCCGTAATCGATTACTTAGTAACGCATTAGGCCTACACCCAACACTGAACCAAATGTTGTTTTGCAGTTATTAATAAACCTATAATTTCCCTACTTTGTATATTTTGAATTTTGAGGGGATGCTATATTTATATATTTTTTATGAGCTATGTTTCGCCATTGAAAATAATACACATTTTTCTAATAAATTCTAATAATTCATTTATATTTGTATTTAGAAAATTATTGCTTTTATTTCACATTGGATAGATGTGTCTATTTTACACTCTTGATATTTTGGAGTCTCTCTTTTTTCTCTGCACAGTGGCAGATTTATAGTTTGGACTACCAAAAGTTTCTCTCAATTTTGGTATTTCCCATTCGTTTCCCATGTCAGTCATTTTTAACCACCAAGTGGTAACCACCTTTTTTTTTTATCTGACCCTTTAACATCCGATTCATGTCCATGATTTGTTTGTGTGTTTTTACATAGCTAATGCGATGGTTAAAATACTTAACGTAAATGCGTATTATTGTTTGTTTAAATTACTATTTCTTATTCGTTTATTTGCCAGACCGGATTTAGCATCACTAATATAAAGTCCAGTTTGGTCAGCCTGCGTTATCTCACACCACCGACGGGTAAACCATTGACGATATTTCGGGGGATACGTTTTGTCTGAATATAAATAGCGTGTATTTTTAAACTCCTTCATTGGTAAGCAAATTAAGAAAAGTTATATTTTAAATGAATAATATTCCGTAAAAACTGAGCTAAAAAATCAGTTCAGAAATATTTATTCCTCTTTCTTTGGTGAGAGACAAAGTCAACCCTGCACAGCAAGATGGTTTCGTCCAAATCTATAACAGGAAGAGTCGGTGTTTACCGTTTGCGAACAGGAAGTTGTGGATCCTGCTGTTATCGATGCATTTTATCAAAACAACCGATTTGTTGCGGCAAAAATGAATTCAAGGTGTTTTTCCGCTGCGCAAAGACTTGGTCGAAGTTAATGGAAAGCAAACGCTGAGAGTTTTTGCAATAATGGTGCCTACTGGAAAGGAAAACGGGTTTCCCTAGGCAATCACTTCCTGTGAGGTGACACCGCCATACAGGTAGTCTGCTCGCGGTACAGCTGTCATGTATAGGGTATAGATCTGTACACGCAATAAACACTTCTCCTGCATACAGACTGACAATTAAAATACGAACCGAATCTAACATGTGACGTTAAGAGCTTGTCCAGTGTTGATACACCATAAAAATGCTTTGTAAAGAATTCCTGACATTTTTTGTTAAACTTGCATCTCATTGTAGTCATATGTGACCATTTATTATTACATTGCTGTGACCACGTAGTCTGAATGTTATTTTCAGATTGTCCTTGAAAGACAGGTAAGAGCTTTAATAATGATCGGAACGAATATTTTGTTACTTTTTTGACATGTTGCATGCTTCTTATTGCATGTCAGTGTACACGGTTTCAATTGTGAAACATATTGTCTTTTGTAATACAGGTACTCATTACTCATTTTTTGTACTGACAGTGTGACAGGCAGACGGTACCATCTCAGTATAAGGATGGGTGCTGAGAGCAGTGCCCTGCCAAGCTGTGTGCTGGAAGAGCCGCTGCTGACGATGCCCTCTGGTCTTACCATGTACTCTGCCCTCCTCCAGGATGGCAAGCCTGCCTCCGTCTTTGTGCATAAGCCAGACAATGAAGATAAAGTCAATAAAGCTGCCAAGGTATAAGTGAACAGCAAACAAGTAACTCCACCAATAACATACATTACCTGTCAAATTTTGGAGACATCTACTCACACACACTAGAATAATATTAGTATAGTATTAATGAGATCTATAAAATAACACATTGTAACCAAATTAAGTCTTTATTGACATAGCATATTCATACAATTAAATTCTACGAGAACAATTATATTAAAATACATTTTACGCATAGTATAAATCAATACTGCCAAAATAAGGAAATGGAAAAATAAAAGGGGGCAATGAAA
The DNA here is from genome assembly GCA_037043235.1 of Rhodeus uyekii. Classification (NCBI taxonomy): domain Eukaryota; kingdom Metazoa; phylum Chordata; class Actinopteri; order Cypriniformes; family Acheilognathidae; genus Rhodeus; species Rhodeus uyekii. The sequence continues at coordinate 1,432,326 of JAWRVZ010000012.1, read as the reverse complement.
CAACAGCTATTGCATAAAGGTCATTAGTGCCCATAATCCATTTTACAGTAAGCCACATTAACACATTTTTACCCATGGTCATTATTGCTTTAAGCCCTGGGGGTTTATAGCTTTATCTGCGCATGTATGTGTGCATGTGTATGGGGGGGCTGGATGTTGGTGGTGTTAATGGGCGTTGCTATGACTTCTTCAACCTGTCCACAGCTCTGGGGAAAAAACTTCTCTGTAGCCTCCTGTTGATGGGAGGGTGGTAAAAGCGTGTGAGTGGTACAAATAAATGTTGTAACCAAAGCGCATATATATTGTAGAAATTTTATTGAAGAATAGTTTGCAGTTTCATCAGCAGAAGCCAGCTTCAAGTCTCTCAAGGAGTTCGTAGGCCGCCCCACATACAATAACATTGTTACAGCAATTGTACTCTTACAGAGGCTACTAACTACATAATTACTGAAGATTAAATTATTCTGATTGGCTACCAAAGAAAGTTAAACAAAACTAGTAACTTTCCACATAAGAGCAGACAGTCAGAAGCATATCTTCATTGATCACATGGTTGACAACAAGGCCTCTGGTTTACGCATTTACTGACCTTCCAGGTTGCAGAAATGCGATCCAGAAGGCGTTAGATTGTCGAGAACAACAAATCATTCCGTCTCCTGATGGTGCAAGTTAATCACCTCACACACACACACACACACACACACACACACACACACACACACACAGAAACACAGGACTCCAAGGCTGAAATTGGTCTAGGCTCCAACTATCAACAGAAAGACTACTCAAAATATTCTGATAACATGTTCTGTCTGGTGAGAATTACAGACAATATTCATCATTACTCAATGGAAAAATACAGAAAAGCAATGTAGACTAAAGTGTACATACATTTGAAGAAGTCATTCAAAAACATAAATTATAAATCATTAACTTAATTATAAATCACTCATTAAAAATTATTAGAAGAAAAATAAAATAATTCACTCATTACAAGAAATGCAAGCAGCAGTGGTTTTCCGAATCTTTCCCACTATATATATATATATATATATATATATATATACCATATATTAAAAAATACACACTGCTCAAAAAATCAAAAAAGGTAACACTTAATCATCACAGCATAACACCAAGTCAGTTCAACTTCAGGGATATCAATCTGTCCAGTTAGGAAGCATAAGTGATTGTGAATCAGTGTCACCTGTTTTGGTGCAAATGTAAATGACAACAGATGCACTGGAGAGGCAACAGCAAGACAACCCCAAAAGTGAACGATTTTGCAGGTGGTGGCCATAGACAATTGTTCTCTCTTTATTCTTCCTGACTGATTTGTCTTTAGATTTGTGTTTTGTTAGGGTCCTTGTCACTGTCTGTAGCTTGAGGCAGTACCTACAACCCAATCAGGTTGCACAGGCAGTCCTGCTCCTCCAGGATGACTCATATGTACATATTGTTAGAAGGAGGTTTGGTGCGTCTCTCCGCACAAGTTTCAAGAGCATGGAGGAGATACCGGAAGACAGGCCATTACACAAAAAGACCGGGACAGCGATGTAGAAGTGCAACAACCCAGCAGGTCTGGTATCTAATCCTTTGTGGAAGGAGGAATAGGAAGACCACTACCAGAGCCCTAAAAAAAGGACCTCCAGCAGGATGCTAGTGTGCATGTTTCTGACCAAACTGTCAGAAACTCCCTTCATGAACGTTGCATGAGGCCCGACATCCACCGTGAAGCTCGATTGGCATTTGCCAGAGAACACCAGGTTTGGCAAGTTCGCCATTGGCGCCCCGCCCCGTTCTCTTCACGAATGAGAGCAGGTTCACACTGAGCGCATGTGACAGACGTGAAAGAGTCTGAAGATGCTGTGGGGATCCTTATGCTGCATGCAACATCATCCAGCATGACCGGTTTGGCAGTGGGTCATCAATGGTCTAGGAGGAATATCCATGAAGGGTCACACAGACCTCCATGTGCTAGCCAATGGTTCTCTTACTGCTGTTAGATACCGGGATGAAATCCTCAGAGCCATTGTCAGACCTTATGCTAGTTCCTCCTGGTGTGTAATAATGTGGCTTGAGTGTGTAGGCAGTTTTTAGATGAAAGCATTGATGCCGTTGACTGGCCCTCATGCTCCTCTGACTTGAATCTAATTGAGAATCTCTGGGACATTATGTATCGGAGCATCTGAAGCCGTCAAGTAGAAGCACAGACTGTCTAGGAGCTCACTGATGGCCTGATCTAGGTTTGGGAGGAGATCCCCCAGGACAGCATCCTCAATCTCAATAGGAGGATGCCCAGATGTCGTTGTTGTGAGTGAATACAGGAGCGTGGAGCCATACAAACTTACATTATGACTTGCTGTGATGAACTTCATTCAAGTTGGATCAGCCTGTAACTTTTTTTTTATCTCAGTTTTTTTTTTACATAGATTTTTGGTTCTTATCAAATTATAGAATGAGTATGTTTGTTTTTTTGTCTAGAAGTTTGTGTGTGTGTGTGTGTATGCATGTACTCACTCACTGAAACAGATGAGTGATTTAGAGATATTCTGTATTGGGTGTATTATTTATTTATTTATTTATTTATTTATATATATATATATATATTAGACACACACACCCAATACAGCCTATTTTCTGTTTCAGTCACGGACATGTCATGTACACTGAAATGCATTAACTAGATAATTCATCTTCCTTTACAGCACTTGAAGACATTAAGGCATCCATGTCTTCTTCGTTTCCTGTCATGCTCAGTGCAGGGTCAAGGTATACATTTAGTGACTGAGCCAGTTCAGCCATTAAAACGGCTGCTTGACAATCTTACTCCAGAGGAGATCTGTGCAGGTCTCTACGACCTACTGCAAGCGCTAGTCTTTCTACATGACAGGGTAAGAGTCCATTTACATTTAATGAATGTCTTTCTATTTTTTTTATTTTATTCAGACATTTAGCTGAGCAATTACATAATATGCCTTCATTGTTTTAGCTAAAACATTTTTCTCTCTGTCTCTTAGGGCAAATCAAGTCACAACAATGTTTGCATATCCTCAGTGTTTGTCAGTGAAGATGGACATTGGAAGCTTGGGGGGATGGAAACCGTCTGCAAGTTTTCAGAGGCAACACCAGAGGTGACATCCTTGACTACTTAAGTACTAATTTATACCTTATTCATGCATTAAAGGTACACTATGCAACATTTGACCCACTAGTCACTATAGAGGTCCAATGTTGTATAGTGTACCTTTTAATGCATATGGTCTAGTGGTTATAAAATGTAACTGCATGGATTTTGCAAAAAAAATTATTGTAGATGAATGATTATCCTACTGCTCATAAAACATTCACTACTTGGCTAAAGAGATATAACCAGTTTAGATGGAAAGGATCTTGAGTGGACTAGCTGAAGGCATTACTATAGCTATACCCACATGGTACTTGAAAATAAATTCCTGCACAGCGCTACAACAACTATGATGAAATAACCCTTCACAATAGATAATGCTTTACAATGTTAGAGAGCTAATAAAATATATATATAAATATTTATTAGAGAGCTAATAAAAACCTGTTGAGTAATACAAATGCCATCTCTGCATTACTTTTATAGCAGTTCTTATCGGCAAAAAAAGCCAAGCCCATGTTTATTCTTGTTTTATTACGAACTCTGTCACATTCTCTTTCTGCAAGCAGAAGCTGCTCTGTTCTATGTTTTTGCTGTTTTGTTTTTCTCGCTTGTTGTGAGAACTAAGTTATGCTACTCTTACACGTGTCAAAGTAGCTTGAGCAGCTGGTCTCTAATTACAAATATGATAAGATACACACAGACTAGTCACATAAGTACGCAATTTCACGCTAAATGCATCCTGCTTGGTCTAAAGTATAAACTTGTATAACAGGCTTACCTTTGTGACCAGGGAAAGACAAAAACACGATTTGGAAGGATTGAAAGACACCAAACCCAACCCCTTTTATGTCATGGCATATCTTTAATATTAAATATAGACCAAGTTTATTACTCTAACACTTTTTATATGACTTCCTCTCCAGTTTCTCAAAAGTATCCAGAATGTAAGAGAAAATGGTGCCATTCCTCCGGAGGAAAAGGTAGGTACCACACACACCACCGTTTAAAAGTTGGGGGTTAGTACGGTTTAAAAAAAGGAAAAGAAATCAATGCTTTTATTCAGCAAGGAACTTCCAATAATGTCCTGGTACAAATACAATGTAACTCAACATTGATGATAAGACAAATATTTCTTGAGCACCAAATCAGCACATTAGAATGATTTCTAAAGGATCATGTGACACGGAGTAATTATGTCTGATTTAACTTTGCTATCACAGGAACTCATTGGAAAATATAGTTTTTAATTGCAATCATTTTATAATATTACTGTATTTTTAATCAAATAGATGCATCCTTGTTAAGCAGAAAACACTGAAAAAAATCACATGCCTGGGACAAATTACAGCCTGACGACAGCCCTGATCATTCTGACTAAGTGATATAATATTTTTTTGTTTTTTTTTGTAGCTTGAAGGATTTAAAACTCTTCCCGACAAGCATGCCCACTCCCGAGACGCTTTTTCATTCGGGGTGATGGTGGAGACTCTTCTTCCACTCCTGACAGGACATGGTTAGTAACGCTCTTAATTCAACAGACGCATGTAAAGCTGGCTGAGTGTGTCTAGGATTTATCCTGTTGTGGCAGTTGCTAAGCCCTTACTGCTCAGACATTGTGACATATTTGTTAATTGACTGACAACCGCGATCAAAACGATTTTACACGTCAGATGTTATTTAAAGACAAATTTTCCATTCAGAGCCGTTTATGATGTTTTCATGTTCAAAGAACAGAATGGTCCACATGAGCTATGTAATAGTGATGCAACATTTTGGCCTCTGTTTTTGGTTTCATGAGAAGAGGCTCACTGAAAACATATGCATGCTATCTTTTTTTCACTCACTAAATAGCTTTTCCATTCCCTCCTTCTTACGTGTTTTTATTTATTTTTCCATGTCTGCTCCCCATCTTTGTAATCTCCATGTGGTCCTCCACCCAAACTTTCTGTCTCAGTCTCAGATGATTTGTTGGAGAGTCTAAAGAACATGCTGCAGGCCAGCCTGTTGACCCCTGAGCCCATGTCTCGCCCATCTCTCAACAGTTTGCTGACTCACACGTTCTTCAGGTTCGCTTTTGAAAACTACACTATTTAAATTAATAGTCTTTTCATTGTAAAGTGTCTTTTGCAATTAACTTTGCCCTTCAACTTTATATTTTTCTGATCAAAAATACTGCAAAAAGAGTCAAATAGTGTACCATTACAATTTAATTTACCTATAAAAAGTTAATTTACCAATATTGAATTAAGATGACATGCTTGAAATGTATAACCTCTCTTGTAGAAATGATTTCTTGGACATCATGAATTTTCTGAAGAGTTTGACTCTAAAAAATGAGGAGGAGAAGAATGAATTCTTCAAGTAAGCTTCTCTCTCAAATACACAATTTCATTAGAATAGTGACACGTTATGCTTAAATAACTGTGCGTTTCTGCAGGTTTCTCTTGGACCGAGTTCAGAACCTCCCAGAGGTGTTAATTGCTACACGTCTGGCTCCTAAACTGCTAAACTCTTTAGTGTTTGCTGAGCCCATGGCTGTGAAAAGCTTCCTTCCTCACCTTCTACGGCCTAAGCAAGGTAGAACCTGTCAGTAAGCTTTTAGGAAATGCTTCATTAGTCTAAGTGGTGATGCAGAATTTTTTTTTTCTTATATATATATATATAGACTCGCGTGTGAGCTCTGGGGACGAGTGTCTTCTCTCTTTGTCTTTGTATCGGAGATACGTGGTTCCTCAGCTGCTCAAACTCTATAAAGTGAACGAGGAACACGTCAGGATTGTGCTTCTCTCCCACATTCATATCTATGCAGAGTTCTTTCCTCTTGAAGAACTCAAAAAACAGATTCTTCCTCAGGTACTTTGAGAATGTTTGTGCTTTTGTTAAATATTACTGTGTACTTTCGAGAAATGTAAAATGAGTCAATTTAAGCTTTTAAGTTGATATTTATACTGTGATTGATTCAGTTATTTCCCACACTTTGTCACGCAGGTTTTGCTGGGAATGAGGGATACAAATGACTCACTCGTCGCTATGACACTACAGAGCTTGGCTGTACTTGTTCCATTGCTCGGTGCCCAAGTTGTTGTTGGTGGGGAAAGGACAAAAGTTTTTAAACGGACTACGCCAAACTTCCCCAAGTCCACAGAGGTCACCCCAGAGAGTAAGTATCCTGTAGCTGGATTCTCACTTATGTCTTCTTAATGGCTAATGTGTATATATATATATAAATCAAATTCAGATGCTCAGGTATGAAACCCCTTTGATGGTACTAACATTGTCTTCAGGGCAGTGGAGAATGCAAACATTTTTACATAGTTGATATCTACTGTTCTTTCCCTAAAAGAGGAGCTAAATGCACTACACTTTAAAACAAAAAATGTAGATTAATTACAGCAATACCTCAGCTTACGAGTTTAATTCGTTCTAAGAGCTAGCAACTCAAAATTCTCGTACAGCAAAACAATTTTCCCCATAAGAATGTAATAAAAATCACGCAATACGTTCCACATGACCATAAATGCTCATTTAAAATATTTTTTTTGGTTTTACCCTATTAATTAGTTAAAATTATAACCATTAACATCTCATATAAAAAAACAACAACTCTAAAATACGCACTGTAATTTACTATAATGCGCACTTTACCTTTGAGTAGCGTCACTGGGGTGATGGAAACGAGAGGAGGAGGGGGTTACTGCTTAGAGGGAGAATCTCCCTCCATGAGAACTTCTGGTAAAATGTCTGAAGTTCTCTTTCTTGACTGACGTTCACTATCACTTTGACTTCATCTTTTTTCTTTAATATCGTTCAAATTGTGGAACTTGAATGGTTGTTAATCTTTGCCAGATCTGAAACACGCGCACCTTATTCATGCTTACCGATAATGTCTTTTTTCAATCCCACAGCTATCTTTTTCATACCTTCTTTCTTACTCATCTTGGGGGCCATTTGTCTATATGCTGTACTATATTAAAAAAATGCGTGCAAAGATGCTGAGCGTTAGGACTTTCCCACAAAATATGGGCATGGGCGAGGGAAAAATTCTCACACTCGTACACCGATTTGCTCATATACAAAGTCACTCGTAAACCGAGGTATTACTGTACATTGATTACAGACAGATAAGACATTTTTAATGTTACTAAAAACACATACACTAAATTGTAACTTTTGTCTCTGCAGCATCGCCTGTGCATATTGTTGGGCCATTGCATCCCCATATCTCACAACCATCAAAAGTTCTGAATGTGTTCCCTAAGGGTTCAGAGGAAAAAAAGGTTGTTATAGAAAATATGTACTCCTTCCAATCAACTGAAATTAACACTACCCAGCGCACCATTGCAGAGAGAGCCGGTATGCCACAACTGACACTTACAATAACTCTTAACAGTATACGTTTCTGTATTGCTTATTCTCAAGTAATAATTTGGTTATTCAAAAAGAAACATTTATTGGTCCCTACTTGGTGTTTGAATGTGAAATCCTTCTAAAACAAGTGGTCTCTGCAGCGTTGAGCAGCGGGATGACGTTCCAGTTGAATGGGTACAAAGTGGGCACACAGGCTCTGGACAGCATGAAAAGTAACGGAGCGGTGAGATCTGACGAAGACTGGCCTAACTGGAGTGACACAGAGGAGGCAGAGAAAGACAAGAGTCAATCAGTCCAGATCAACATTAGGTCAGCAGACGTCTCAGATCAGAGCACTTCTGCAATGCCGGCTGACAATGAGAATGAGAGCGAGGAACCTTGGGATGATTTTGAGGACTCTAAAAGGTCACCCTCCATTCCTCCTATGCCAAAGACATCAAAAAAAAGCAGTGCGCCATTTCTGTCTGAACCCAGAGATGGACATCCAAGGCAGTCAAAAGCACTCAAACTGAACCCTAGTGTAAAACGGGTTCCAGATCATAACCATACCTCATCATGGGACACCGGCTGGGACCAGGAAACGGACACCCTCAAACCCAGCCTGGCATCGGAGACCAAGCCAAAAAGCACAATCAAAAACCCTGATCCTGGAAGTCTTGGCGAGGAGTTCACTATTGCTGTGAAGAAGAAGCCAGAGAAAGATCCAGAACTAGACTTCTTTGCAGACATGGTCCCAGATATAAAGATGTCTTCCTCCTCTTTTCTGCTCCCTGTGGAGAGCTCGACCAGTGAACCCTCCCCACACACAATATCAGACCCATCGATCGATAGACTAAGCCTCACTGCCAAGTTTGCCGCAGCTGACTTGACTGAGGTAAGTTCAGCCGTGCGTCCCAGCATCTATTATGACGAATGACGAGTAATCAAATTAAAGCATGTGCTGAACGTTTTTGTTTTCACAGACCGAGGCAGAAGGTTGGGGTGATGACCTCAACTGGGAAGATGAGAACACATGGTGATCAGTGTAATCCTCCACAGAAAGCCATATGAGAGATTCCGTTGCATATGCCATCATGACATTACTAAAGACCAACCATTTAGACCACAACTTGATGCATAAATGTAGGAATTAAGAACTATATTTTAAGAGAGTAGTGCGTATTTTCAGATTCCCCTACCTAGTCCAATATGATAATCAATCTAGTGTAATTATAGAAATCGTTTGGCTACTGAAAACGGTTCTGTGCCGTTTAGTTTCTTTCATGATAGTATGATGGACCTAAATATGCCAAATCCTAATAGGAATCCTTACATAACTTGAAAATACATTCACTTCTAATGTTGTTTTAATTTGTGCCATAATTTTTGGGGTTTTTTTTTTGTTCAATGAGCCTTAGAGGACAGACAGCCTCAACTTGAGAAAGAATACATACACTAATTTGTGTTTAAACTCTAGATTTGGGTAAGAGCCTGACATAATTTATTTGTATTATCAGCTGCTGATTAAATAAAATGGTTTTATGGTATTTGACTTGCTTTGATTCCTTTCAACATGTACAGTATTAAGTTCAAATCAATTTGGTGAAATTTAAATTTCATGTTGATTATGAAACTTGATGTCCCACTGAAGTAAGGTTAGTTGACACTGCACTGACAGACACCAACTGAAGTCAGCAGACATGTTTGTTGGATTTCAGACCAGAGTGTTAGCCCGTTGTTTGGCATTTGTTTTCAGTTAGCATGTTCAGTCTGTTTGTTGGGTTAAGGAATGTCTGGGCAGTATGGTATGATTTTCCAATAAACTGAAGAAATCTGGTGATTGTTGTCTGTCAGAGCAGCGTGAACTAGCATTTAAAATTATTTACAATTCAAAATGTAACTGGCTGCCATGATGTCATTGTAATATTTAAATGCTAAATTGCAATTAATCTTTGTTCCATCTATTTTCAAACAAAATTTCTTTATCCATTTAAAGTAATTATTTTGTAAATGCACCTATCTTCATTTCTAAAAAAAAGTTTACATTTCCAAGTGCAATGGCAACCTTTCAACAACTTGCATCACTGCTATAATTTTTTTGTGGAGAATCCATTACATTCTGACTTGCGTAACATGGAAGAAAAGATCTGTCGCCACTCTTGCTTCATTGCAACTAACTATGCAGCTGCCTTTACACTAAAGAGCAAACAACCAAAAGAAAAAAGGCTGATGAGCATCACAACAATAAGAACGAATAGCCTATTTCTTAATTGGGATAATGGGATTAATTATGGTATGTTTGTCATGTTGGAAATTACTGTACTGTAAAGTCAAAGCTCTCAGACAAATCAGGAGTTTAAAAATCTTCATTACAAGGATGTGAGTGCTTTTTACAAGTAAGAATCTCATAATTATGATGATCCGACATGGTGGTAAATGCATCATTAAAAAGAACGCTTCAGACTTCAAGATGTAATGGCTATATATCCAACAGACACAACATAAATACTAGAAGCTATAAAATATACAAAAGAAATCAATTTTAATTAAGTTCAATAAACAAATAAATGGCCTTTTGAAGTGACCCTTTACCCATATAAACTTTTGTACAAATGTGTTTCTAATGTAGTGGTATGGAACGAACATGTAAGTGTTGTGTTAAAAGCAGCCAGAGGTGGTGCTGTGGTTGAATCAGGGCTGCTGTTCTGCAGTGGTGTTGATTTGAGTTATCAGTGTCTGTAAGACCTGAAGTCTGGCTCTGACCCACACTGGAGGGGACGGGCTGTGGTCAGGCCTCTCGACAGCCTGCAGGGCTTTCAAGGCACTTTCTGCTGTCTGGAGGTATCGCTCATACTCATCTTCTGCGTTGGTTTCCTGTCTTGCCTTTTTTGGACATGGCTGGCACAGAAGAATTAAAGGATTAGAAGAATGATTTGTTCCACAGGTATGCAAGACATCTTTTCACTCACTCACCTCCTCCTCAGTACGTGGTGTGTGTTCAGGTGAGCTGTTCACTCGCTCCATTTGCTCACAATGTTTCTCTATTATTCTCCTCCACTCCTTGAGGCAATCTAGCCTCACATCCACAGACTCCTGCTGTGAGACAGTCTATAGAAAGCAATACAATAACCTATATTAAGGAACACCGAAATTATACATTTAAATTTTCAAGTCTATGCACATCTTATTTCTTACCTTGCTGAGGAAGTTTAAAACTTTGGTTTTGACCTCCTCTGATGTTAATGTTTGAGAAATCACTTCCTCATGGTTGGTTATCTTAAAGTTTAAAAAGAGATGGGAGCTGAATAACAAGTCACCTTATATTTATATATATATATATATATATATATATATATATATATATATATATATATATATATATATATAAAAATGGATGAGAATCTTTAGTTTTTACAAAATAAATTTGTATTAACAACTAAAAAATAAGAATAATTTGGGTTCACATTGTAGGATTTGTTGTTCTAAGTTTAAGGCAGTGGTTCTCAAATAGTGGGGCGCGCCCCCCTGGGGGGGCGCGGAGCGATACCAGGGGGGGCGCGCGTGACCGTGGGGAACATGCTTTTTTTGTCAGGGAGTAGGACAAGAGCAGCAGATATGAAGTTCAGATAACAAACCCTTCACCCGTTGATGTGTACGATCACACCAGTGTTCATGCGTCACGTGATCAATCACTAAATTCACACGTGTTTTCACGCGCTATCTGGCACTGATCCAAAAAAGACGCGCTCAGAGAACTTGATCATTATAAAGGTTTTTTAAGCGACAAACATTCACTTCCACATATCTGAATATCAGGTAGTTGATAACAGAGCCAACAAGTTGGTGACTATTTTGAATAAAAAAGAAAAAAACTAAAATGTGAAACATCTATCAAACAGCACTCTTTGTGACTGCGGTCTGTCACGTGACAAGCATGACGCGTTGCCATGGAAACAATAAAGCGAAAGTTCCAAAATAGGGGGAGGGGGGGCGCGCGAAATGTTTACTTCTTCCTAAGGGAGGCGCGACAGAAAATAATTGAGAAGCACTGGTTTAAGGAAATGCACCCTTATGTTAGTTAGTTTTGTAATGTTTAATAAAATAAAAAAAACGGTTATATAATGGGAAAATTCTGACCTCTGCAAAAAGCCCAAAGGCCTCCAGGACATGATGGAGAATCAGCCAGGATGGGTGAGTCAGGAGAGCATTAAACAGACCGCTAATTCTGGGCAAAACTTGGCACTGCAGGCACACACATACATACATATTTATATGCAAACAAAGGAAAACTAAATGAAAGGAAAGGGACTAATTTGCGGTCTTAAAAACATCTTATACTTGAATATTTGGAGGAAAAAATATTTTTCCCATGGAGGCAAGGAACTCCAAAGCAGCTAAAAGCAAGTCATCAGAGCATTTCTGGATAGTCAAACCACTCAAACAGGAAACAGCCTGAAAAATAATAAACGAATGAAGACATATTGAGCTTTAAAAGAAAAAGAACTATGAAGGTTCAAAAGATACACAGAAAACTGAAGAGAAAGTGGAAAATCATTCACTGAATATAATGATAAAAGATCACCTGAATGATGACATGTGGCTCTACACTTTTGATCAGAATAGCTGATAATGACAGGAGCAGCTTCATAGTGCACTGGAGAGGAGGATGAACCTGCACCTGATAGTGGAGAAGAAAATTATAAACCCAGTAACAACTGAATGAGAGAACACACACACACACACACACACACACACACACAAAACCTAAAACTTTGGTTTAGTATGGTTTTACACAAACTTTCACATTTATGGGGGTTGGTATCTTTTTCTTCATGTTTTTGAAAAGTCTCTTGTGCTCACCAAGACAAGACTTTTAAAAGATTAAAATAGAAAAGTTATTTTAAATATGTTATAATGTAATTTACTCCTGTGATTACAAAGTTTAATTTTCAGCATCACTTTCACGCCAGTCTTCAGTGTCACATGATCCTTCAGAAATCATTCTAAAATGCGGATTGAAAAGACAGTTTGATGAAACTGAAAATGTCTTTACTGTAACTTTCGATCCATTTAATACATCCCTACTGAATAAAAGTGTCAATTTCTATTGGCGAACAGTTGGGTAATTTGGTCACCTGGTCGCTACTCATGCGACTCCACAGCTGAGAGATGATCTTCACAGAAGACTGCGCACATTCAGACTCCAGGCTGCTCCCTCCCATCACCAGCAGCACACAGCCCAGTATTCGGTTCTGAATCACAAAGAGAAAGAGTTAAAAGTGGGTACTGGGCATATTCATCTTAAAGGCGAGTTTTTTAAGGGCAGGGTGTCAAATATAACTGATGCACTGTGGATCTGTAAGTGTTGAAAAGATAAGAATAAAAATCCCAGAGTTTTCCATAGCTGCTCTCATTAGAGCTACAAATGATTTGCTCTTATCCTCAGATTGTGGTTGTATCTCTCCGTTCGAATTTTGTGGTCGATAGTATCAAATGCAGCACTTAGAGCCAGTAACACACTTGAATAGACTCGAAAATTATGTTAGCATTAGTGGAATTGCAACAACTAACTGGCATGATTCAAATCATACTTAACTGACCATTATAAGCAGTAAATGAAGAAATGTCATATCGAATCACAAGCTCAGTACTAGGACCGTTGCTTTTCACCCAGTACATCTCCTTTGGGAGATATCATTAGGAAGCATGGCATTAGCTTTCACTGTTATGCTGATGATACTATGTTTCATCACAAAATTAAGGGAATGCATAACTGATATTTAAAAAAAATAGATTAGTAGTAGTATTAGATGACTTGTAATTTTCTACTACTTAAAAACAGAGATTCTATTTATCACACCAAAAACCTACATAATGCACATAATAACCTAGAATATGGTCTAACACTTGACGGCTGCTGTCTGGGTGCACTCTTTGATGCAAATCTTTCATTTGAAAGCCACGTTTCTAGCATCTATAAAACCGCATTTGTCCATTTTAAACGTGCATCTAAAATATGATATATGCTCTCAATAACAATATGAACTAACTTTTTTTTGTTATGGACCTGATGAGCTCGTTACATCATAAACGGAATGGCATCTACCACTGATATTAGTCTCTCTGTTTATCCCGAGGTTACCGTAGTCAGCCGGATCTGGGCATATTTTTTTCTCCTTTCTGTGACCTTATGGAGTTTGGGTTCCTTGCTAGTGGCTTGCTTAGCCAGGTACACTAAATATTCATCAATACTATTGCTTGGACTTGCTCTTCTAGATCTGCTGTACAACCAAAACAAACTTTGTTGCATTATTTTCCCGTTATCACTGCATAACTGCTTTGAAACAATCTCTATTGTAAAAAGTGCTATATAAACATAAGTGTCTTGATGTGTCATCAATGAACTGGCAGTGCTTAGGTAGACTTTATATTCCAGCATTTTTGATGGTTGTAAAATCAAGGACTTGGTACAAATGTCAAATCTGGTACACTCACCAGTCTCAGTATATCTCCAAGCCTGTGGCCACTATCCTGCCATTCCTGCAGCACAACAGAAGCCCTTGCGAGCACCTCTTCCTCCACCTGCATACGTGCCTCCACACACAGACACCTCAGCAGAATGTGACGCCACACACACAGGTTCTCCTCCTGAGAGGGAGGGAAGCGCTCCACAAACCCCACCTGTCACAAAACACTTCCTCATATATAGAAATGTACTATTTTGCAAAGACAGAACAACTGTGAGTACATAAACTATATTAGGGAGCCCAAAAAAAAAGAACAAACTCAAAGTTCAGAGGATGTTTTCTGTAGAATTTTGTATGCTATAAGTGAACAAGAGAAAAAGAAACATACCTGGTGTTTTGGGGTCATGAGAAAAAGCAGGCGTCTAAGCAGCAGGGCCAAGTGAAACAGCCGATAACCCTCACCCGGACACGACCTTATCTAGAAAATACAATAACAATACAAGTCACAAAAGCAACAAGTTCATTACTAAAGACCTTAAAATGTATGGACAAAATAATCAAACAAAAGAGATGGTCTAAACACTTTTCAAAGGTTTTATTAAACTGGGTCCAAATAGTATCGTCACCTTTAAACATGTCAACAGATTTAAAAATAGAAAAATGCATTAGATTATAAAATATCCGGATTGGAAGAGTACAGTTTTGAAGCAAAACACAGACCAGATTAGCATATTAGAATGATTTCTAAAAGATCATGTGACACTGAAGACTGAAGTAATGATGCTGAAAATTCAGCTTTCCCAAAGGAATAAATTATAAAAATAGAAGACTGCCATTTAATCACAATATTACAGTTTTTACTGTATTTTTAATCAGCTATGAGCACAAGAAGCTTAGAATAGTGTAAGCCATAGAACATAAGGTGATGAATTTCCTTCATGTCATGGACATGGTTACATAAGAAATACAGAGACCGACTGTCCGTTTCACATTGCTGAGTGTGCATCCTGTGCCTTCCCGGGTCATTTAAATCGAACAAGACCTTTTGACCTTTCATTATTACAGGGAACACTGTAACATGTGGAGTTGCACTTTATGTCTGTGATGCATTAGATTTTTGCATGATTAAACACAGATTTTGCAACCAAAATAGATTCTTCTAATGTTAGACATTAGGAAAATTCTGTTTATTTCTAATGTGAACATTTCAGACTAATTATAGGCACAGGAGTAAGGGAGAAATATTCAGTACACTATGGAGCCACAAATAGTTGTTCATCCTACACTTAACAACATTTACAATAATATCAAGCAAACATGACAAATGCTACAAGAGTGTTGTGATGGACAGGTGTGTTTCTCCCAGTGTTAATTGGACACCGGTTTTCAGCTCAGTCTGGGTGTAAGAGACAAAAAGGTTTCCCTGTGGTCCCTCATCCCAGAGAGGTTTCCAGAAAACCACAAGAGCACAGAAAAAGGTAACTTTCCCAAAAACTCCACTCACCAGGTGAGCAATAAGGAGAACATGGTGAAAACACAACTCAGCCGTTCCATACCTAAAGAGAGAAATAGAGAACACAACTGTGATATTGTACATAAATGTGTACTTCTAATGGAACTAAAGGATGATGTTACTGACAATATTACTGAGGGGGGTTTTAGGGAGTCATTGACTACAACGGAAAAAAAATTGGAAATTTTGAAAATATCAAACCAAGGAATGTCCACTGATTATTCATGCTGGTGTCTCTGACAGCTTTGGAAAGTAGTAGTCATAGACGTCCAATAGTCTACGCTCTTGGGTGTGTGTATCTGTACTTACCGTGCCAGGAAGCACCAGACATCTGTGGCCAAGACAGCCGTCTGTGTGTCTGCCTGTAATACAGCAGCTAATAATGACCGCTCCTAAAAGGAAACAGAGAGGACTGTAAGATTAAGATTAAATGAGGTTTCCTTTTTCTGAAGAAAAGTCACTTAGACTATGTCATCTAGAAAGAAATGTCAAGCTTTGTTAGACCACACTAAAACAATATTTAAAAAAAAAAAAAAAAAAAAAAAAAGTGTACAGAGATCACTGACCAGTGGAGGAAAGTGTTGCGCGGGCAGCACAGCCACACAAGCACACATATGCACACACACATGCTGGTGCAGACTGACTCTACCCTGAGCCTGTCCTTTCAGCATTAACCCCGGTAACAACACTGGAACTGCACGCTCCAACATACACTGCCTGAAGCTCTGCAACACGGCCTCAAACACAGACCATCTGAGCAAAGAGAGAGGTTTTGCTGGTATTATATTCTTTAGCCAAAAACACCAGAAAACAAATGTTGATTCAAGTATGTGCCATTTTTACATTTCCAAAACTGAAAAGCTGAAGTAAACAATACCTGGATAAATTACAAATATATATTGAACACTGTCAAATTACTTTAACATTCAAGTCTGGGGTCAGTAAGATTTGTTTATTTTATTCAGCAATGATTTGTTGAAAAGTAACAGTTAAAGGGTTAGTTCACCCAAAAATTTTAATTCTGTCATTAATTACACAGCCTTATACCATTCCAATCCAGTAAGACATTAGTTTATTTTCACAGAGTTTGCGAGTACTTAGTTGGCACACAAGAAGCAATTTACCACTTAATTTCTACATAATTTACCACCAAAATATTACTCTCCAAAGGATGTTGACAACTTCTCATGCCAACACACATGCATCATGGTGATCTTGTGAACGCATACCGGATTAATATTTTGTTATTAAAGAAGTAAATTATGTTTTTGCTCAAATAAAGCATCCGCATCACTTCATAAAAGGTTGAGGTTAAACTACTAGTCACATGTATTTCTTTAAATCTCTTAGATTTTATCAAAAAGATCTTCGTTTGTGATCTGAAGATGAACTAAAGTCTTATGGATCTGGAACAACCTGAGGGTGAGTAATTTGACAGAATTTTCATTTTTGGTCATAATTAACTTCTATGTGAGGGAACGGTTCAGTTTTTTTCATGCAATTTCAAGTGAAGAGAAGTCATAATTATCACATCACATTTCTAAAGCATTATATAAGAAAGCAAAATAGCAATAGAGAAATAGCAAAATAGACATCTTACAGGTAAAACTGATATTGTTCGCAAAGCCAATTTTGGGAAGATTATAGAGTCGGTAATGCTATGATAATCAACAGCATCAATAGAGACTAGTTCAATTGCCAAGTTTATTTTGCTAAATTATAACATTGTGAAGTACCTGGGAGTTTCCTCGGAAAATTGGCTGCCATCAATCCACAGCCGCAGCGCCTCCTCTGGCTGGGAGGAGAGTTTACCCAGTACATTCACCAGTAGCAGACACTGTGGTAGATAAAGCTCTGTA
Organism: Rhodeus uyekii; assembly: GCA_037043235.1. Lineage (NCBI taxonomy): Eukaryota > Metazoa > Chordata > Actinopteri > Cypriniformes > Acheilognathidae > Rhodeus > Rhodeus uyekii. The sequence continues at coordinate 1,415,010 of JAWRVZ010000012.1, read as the reverse complement.
CTGCACTCTAAAGTAGACCAACAACAACAAAAAAACAGATCTGGCTTAAAATCTTTACGTTTTTAAGTATTTACCAAATCATTCAGAAATGCACAGGACATGCAAATAAAAACTAGATCATTTAGATGTTGTACTTGTTTCCTCATTGTAATTTAGTTAAATATTGACAATAATTTTACTAAAATCAAAGGCTTTATTAGTTCAAATTAAATGTATTAGTTCTTTATTAAATCAAATTAAGTTGTGAGAGTAAATTCTCTTTTTTATTTGTGTGTGGCTCCATAGTGTACTGAATCCGTATTGAATATTTCTCCCTTACTCCTGTGCCTATAATTAGTCTGAAATGTTCACATTAGAAATAAACAGAATTTTCCTAATGTCCAACATTAGTAGAGTCTATTTTGGTTGCAAAATCTGTGTTTAATCATGCAAAAATATAATGCATCACAGACATAAAGTGCAACTCCACATGTTAGTGTTCCCTGTAATAATGAAAGGTCAAAAGGTCTTGTTCGATTTAAATGACCCGGGAAGGCACAGGTTGCACACTCAGCAATGTGAAACGGACAGTCGGTCTCTGTATTTCTTATATAACATGGCCATGACATGAAGGAAATTCATCACCTTATCTTTTCACCCTCAAGAGACTTTGCAGACAGTGACAAATCACTTATATTACAAACAGCACAATAACCTTAATGACCAGGCAAAGTGATATGAGGTTATAGTTGATACTTGTTTTTGGATGAAATATTAAAAGAATGTTTCAGCATTCAAGAGGACACTAAACATTGTTAGTTTGCACAAAAAAAAGCTCACGGTGGTCTGGGTTCAGAACAGACTCGGCAAAGGGTTGGAAGGGCATTAGCTGTGTCAGCATGACATCCATGGGAACCAGGACCGCCACTCTCAGCTCCTCACCGAGGGCAGGAGGCACAGACGGGGCACACACAGACGGGGGGAACTTGCTAAGTAGGGGAAAACCACAAGCTCAATTAGACATAATGGACAGAACAAGGAGGAGGAAAAATATGAACTTTGACATGATTTTAAAATTAAAATCCTCATGTTGAGTGTTGACATTATTATGCCTTTGATTACCTGTGGATTTGGAGATGCAACTGGTGAAATCGACAGCATGACTTGGCAAGGAATGCTTTAAATTCCTATCACATGATTAATTAAAAAAACAAACATTATGACTTAATTTTAATTAACACATATTGTTAAGTAAGGATATATTTAGTACCCTCAGTTACCTGTGTGTAGTGGACTAATGTGTTGGCAAAAAACCTACACATCTTTGTAGCTTTTTGGAAAAGCTTGTATTCTGGACAGTGCAGAACTTCCTATGAAGAACAAAAGGAGGAAAGCAGATATGAACTGACCTTTTATATAAAAAGGCCTATCCTGACTATCCAACAAAAAAAGCCCCTAACACACATTTCTAGGTCACTGAATTATTATTATTTCCTCAGAAAATATCACAGCATCTAATCACCCTCTCTGTAATTATTTTTTCAGACACTGTTCTGTGGAATTTTAACTAGTGGTCAACCGATGTTTTTCATGGCCAATGTCGATATTTGACTTGATGACCTTGATCATTTTTTGATGCAATATTATGTTTACATAAAAATGACTGTCACTAACAGTACATCTGTCATCAGTGAACAAAAGGCGTTAGTGGAGGCGTTACAGTGCGTCCAAATGGACTCGGTTTCAAAGTCGCTATTGGTTTCTGACACACTGGCTAAACAGAAAAACGTATCTGCCGATATATCTTCCTTCGACTGATATGTCAGTCAACCACTAATTTTAACTGACGAGTCTGGTTTACCTGTAAGCCCGCCTGTTGGATCTGTTGAGCCAGCTCAAGACAGTTCTGGACAGATGTGCACAGGTCTTCACACAATGAGAAGGCTATGTCAGTGTGGTGAAGCTGATCTTCTACTAGGGACTGATACTTCACACTCTGTCTGAAATCAAACACCAACTGTTAATGTACATTTGTTTCTTTTATTTCTTCATACAAATTTTTGATTTAATTTGTAAGTATTTTCTATACTTTATAATGTCTGAACATTTCTAAAGGAAAGGGCAAGAAGGTTTTTCTAGTCATTTAAAAGAAGTTACTGGAGCTGTGTTACTCTCATTCAAATCATGCTCTCAATCTAGATCTAAATCACAATCTAAATAATACAAATCCCAATAAGTCTTAAAATTATTTATATTTTTAAAAAAATCATAACCATGTAAACCAAGCTTGTGAGTGAATGTTCAATGGGTCACGTGATGAAATGCTAAATTCAAATGTGCTTTTGTGCTTTGGCTGGAGTCAGACACATAAATTTACAGTCATGTTGTAAATTCAAACTCTCCGATTGCAGCGCAAAACTAACATGGTGGTTCCTATCGCATGTTACATGTGACGTGCAAATAATAAAAGATGATGCTTTCAAAAACTCATGCAGGGGACTCAGCTATAATATTTTACATTTCAGTGTTCAAATGCTAATAAACGTACAACAAATGAGGTTGCAAACAATTAAAATGACATCTTATTTTTAGTTAAGTACAAGAGGTACATTTCAGATTAGATAGAACAGTCTTCCAATATTACCTTGGATAAAGGAAAGCCTTGAATCAAAAAGGTTGAGAACTATCGCACTAATCAAGTAAGAAAGACCTCCTTATGCAATGGACATAAGACAAAAATGTTTCTATAAAAAAAAAAGATAAGTTTCATGATTAGGAATGCACCAATCATGATTTTTCATTGTCAATTCCGATGTTTTACAAGCAAATTAGTCAATTCTGATACCAGTTGCCAATTTCTTTTGATTCATTTATTGGTTTAACTTTAAGCACATTTATTTCATACTTTAATTTCAAATGGCTAAAGATATTTTTGTTTGAGGCAACAACTGAATTTAATCATGAGCCAAAGATGCTACACACATGTAGCACGTTTTTGATTGAAATTACTCTCATTACATGGTAAAATGTAACAATCTTAATTTTTTAGTCAGGCAATAATTTGCAGTCTTTCATTAAATGAATAGTTCACCCAAAAATGTATGTCATTTACTCACCCTCAATTTGCTCCAAACCTGTATGGGTCTCTTTCTTCTGAATGTTGGCAAGTCAATGTTAGTCAATTCAGTATTTTTCCCTACTATGGAAGTCAATGGCTACTGTCAAATGTTTGATCACCAACATTCTTCAAAATATCTTCCGTTTGTGTTCAACAGAAGAAAGAAACTTATACAGGTTTGGAACAACTTGAGCTGATGAGTAAATGACAAAATGTTAATTTTCAGATGAACTATCCCTTTAAACTTTGTAATTGTTTAGATTTTTTATTTTTAACCTCTTCAAGGAGGTCTTGGTACACTTGTTTGGTCCACTTTTGGCGCGCACCCGAGTGTGATTGCTGGATTCACATCTGTCCAAACGAACTGCACCAAGGGTGACAACGAAGTCTAGTGTGATTCAGCCAAACTAAATGAGGTGTAATATGTTAACACTGAGAAATTGAGTTTTTGTAATGTTACAATAAAATCGTTCAGGTTCAGGTGGGTGGATGATTTACTTTTAACAGCAGATTCAGGTGTCGTCCATGAATCTCTAGCAGACAGACTGAATGAATGAAAATCCAAATTCACATATGGAACAGTAGCAATATAGCGTTTCTTCAGTTACTGTTGTACACAAATCAAAGCTTATAAACAGGCATTATACAGAGATAAATATATAACGCCATTTTTCTGAAGGTACCCCAGCTATACCCATCCACACAAATTGGATTTTGGGAAATGATTGCAATGCAGTTTGTGCATAAATGTGCAATAGAGATTGGCCAAGATAAAACTAAAAACTGAGAGATGTGCTGGTCATCCGGCCATAAATTGGAACGGTTCTGATTTATGGCCAAATGACCAGTGCATCTCTATTCATGATGCACATTATACTTACTTAATTATACATTTCCATGTGTTGGCATGCAGTGCAATGTCCAATCTGGATATGATCGAGCATATGTCCAGCAGACTATGAATCACTGCAAGGCAAGCCAAACAAAAGACTCAAAATAACATCCATCTCTTCACTAAAAATTGCATGAAAAAAATTGAACTTTTCTCCTCACATAGAAATCACAAACCTGTGACAACATCCGATACTTCCTCCTCAGATGCAGTGTCCTCCAAGTTAATTTTGTCCAACAGTTCCATCAGACCCTTCTGCAAAGAATAGGCCTCTTTAAAAAGACCCTGAAGCAGATCGCCAACCAATGACAGCCTTCCACTGTACATGACCTCGCTGTCCTATGAACACATCAACATCACATTAATTTTTAACTGTCTTTAATCTTTTTAGGTTGGGATAATATTAGGTTAGAATTCAGGCAAGAATACAAGGTGTTAAAGTGATCAAAATGTAAAACAACACTGGATTGTCTTCATTGTACTACAGAAAATCGTCTGATTTCGGTCCGTGGCCGGCCGATTGGTGCATCTCTACACACAACCACTATAGCACTTCATAACACACTAGAACAGAGAGCAGCCTTTATGGTGTGTTTTACTGGCCATGCTTGATGGTGTCAAAATATGTCCAGCGTACAATATGAAAAACATTACGTACCTTGCAGTGCTGGAAAGTGTCCTTTAGGACTCTGAGGATGCAAGAGGGCAGAGAGCGAATGGTGTCAAAGGAGACAGACTCTTCAAAGGAACTGACATGACGCACACACCCAGAGAGAGATTCCAGGTTCTGGACCATCATCTGGCCAAAAACACATCAGCAGAAAGTTCTGTGATCAGCAAATGAAGAAATCTGTACTGCTGTAAACAAGCTTGAAATATTATTAAATATTATCAAAGGCATATTCAAACCTTCAGTATATTTCTCAAAAATATATGCAGCTCTGTATTCTGACTAGAAAGGCCTCCAATTTGCTTGCTGATTTCTTCCAAAAGACCAGAAAACACTTTTGCCACCTGTGGATTGCTCAGAACAACACACACACAAAAATGCCTCGTGTTGAATATTTCAAGCCATAGAACATGAATGAACACAAGTGCTCGAGTCCTAATAAGTAAAATTGATGATTGATCACTAATTTAAAAAAAAATTAAATAAAAATTAAACATTTTTTATTGGTTAATAAACAACGGTAGGCCTATTTTTTTTCTTGTACAGTTTTCATTTACATTAAGGTTTACCCCAGGTACTCAAATACTTTTTTTTTTAAACAAGCTATTAAATACCTGGTAGAAAAACAAAAATATTTAAATTTTAAAGTATTTCAAATTTAAAGATCATACCTTGGGCAAGACAGCAGAGAAACATCCCGTCTCTAATTCAGATAAAGAAAGATGAGGGAGGAACCTGCTTGTGATTATTTGCAGAATATCTGTGGAGACAAAAAAATAATCAATCAACGTTAGTTATATAAATACTGTAGGGGAATTACAGTTAAGACCCGAGGACCAGATATGTTGAATGAAGACCAGGAATCAGAAGTGCAGTCAACAGAAGACATTTTAGTGAAGTTTAGTTTGCAGTTTCATCAGCAGAAGCCAGCTTCAAGTCTCACAAGGAGTTCGTAGGCCGCCCCACATACAATAACATTGTTACAGCAATTATACTCTAACAGAGGGTGCTAACCACGTCAATGATGATGGTTAAATTATTCTGATTGGCTAAGAAAGAAAGAAAGAAAGATAAACAAAACTAGTAATTTTCCACACAAGAGCAGACAGTCTGAAGCATATCTTTGTTGATCACATGGTTGATGGGTTTGTGACGGGGCTTGTCGAGAACATCAAGTTATGTCATCTCCTTATGGTGCCAGTTAATCACCTCACCAATACACACCATATTAACACACACACACATATACAGCTTCTCCAAGGCTGAACTCGGCTCAGGCTCCAACTATCAACAGAAAGACTCTCAAAACATTCTGATTACATGTTCTATCTGGTGAGATGTGCAGACAATATTCATCATTACTCTAATAAAAAAATACAGAAAATTAAAAAAAGGCTTTATCTAATAAAAAAAAATCCCTGACTTGATTATAAATCACTCTTTATAAATCATTCAAATAAGAAAAGGAAAAGAACATGGGCACAAATAAGAAAAATAAAAGAATATATAAGCGGTAATAGATTTCCAAATCGTCTCCATCAATGCAGAAGCCACAGGCTATTGATAATGATAAGCCAATTAAATGTGTCTAAGCCTAACATGAATAAAGGTTTACTTATATCATTTAAAACAAAACATGTTTGGAGGCACCTGGGATATACAAGGTCAGAAAGTGAAGTACTGATAACAGTTTAGACTTACTTGTGTGCTCTTCCCAGCTGTTAGTGTCATGATGCATGGCGTGCTTCTGTCAAGGCCAAATCATTTTAATACACCTATGACAACAAAGGCAGTCCTAAACAAACAAATACAGGTTTGTAACTCCTGCCTACGTTCACACATTGCCTTAAACTGCAAAAGAAATGAATTTGCAGAGGTACTCGACAAAGGATATAACTAGTTTGGGCAGGACAGTTTTGAGCTCTTGTTGACAGGTCTCCTGGTTCCACTGAGAGACCTCATCCAAAAGAGTCACTTGAGACATTGTGGTCACTTTTTCAAAACACCTGGGTTGAAAGCAAAGTTACAACTTAAATGTATCTTTATACATTTACATAACACATTGTACAACGATTGTACAAAATACACGTTTTCGTGGTAAAATATAGCTGTCATTTTATTAGCTCACTTTGCAGGTTAGACTAAATACTCAAATACAACTATCTTCCCACACCGTTTTCAAACTAATAACTACTTAGAACTTACCAACTCACTTAAATGGATTAAAAGGCGCTTAATAACAAATGCATGCAATAATTATGGACAATATTGAGATCCTGGCCACATATTTAGGTATTCTGTTTTGAGATCTTAGTTCCTTCAGCTGCTGGGTGATTTCATTTGCGCGCACTGGATGGGGTTTCCTTATAAAAACGAAATTGCTGGGAGACTGTTTTTAAGCGTTACGTGTGCCATATATAACGATAAGAAAATCAAATTCACTTATTGGGTGTTTGTTTGTTTAGCTAATGTAAGTTAAGTTAACTGATTTATTAATGCTACGGTACTTACGACACCCCCTATATACTTGATATGGTACCGCCCCAAACTTCGCGCCTTTTCAGATGGTTTAAATTCACCTCAGACACACCGCACTCTACGGTGATTGGCTAGAATTTGGTGTATCTCATCCAATGCCCAATCACAAACGTAATGTTTTTTTAATCGATGGATGAGGCGGTGATACCGCGGAAAAAGGTGAATACACAATTTTATGGACTCATTTGTAAAAGTGCCTTTACTGAAAATTGCTGGAAGAGCTTTTTTGCTGGAAGGCAAATGTACAATTTTGCAGTGTATTGTCCATGAATAGTTTGATTTACATTTGCAAATCTAAGTTACAAGCTATGGATTTTGATTTATTGTTTTAGTCTAAAATTGTCAAACTAATCAGCCTATAGAAGACTATTAGCAATAGCCTAGAGTCTAGAGCCATAATTTAAACTGCAAGATATTGACCCCTTTTGTAAAAAAGGCAGTTATTGCAACCCCACATCCAAAGGACATCCCACTTATAAATTATACATCTGAAGTCCCAGACAGGAGTCCATAGTTTATGAACTAAACAGTAATAGAGACTATTCATGTAGTACTTTAAATAAAAAACACTTTTCCAGCTTTATGTTGGCCCTCCCAGACCTGAAGGGGATCAATTTTGGCTTCTTCCTCCCACTGATAATCTGCAGTGACAAGTAGAGCAGTGATTCCCAAACTAGTGGTCCGCGAGGGTACTACAGGTGGTCCGTGGAAAGGCAAAATAAAATATTATTTTACCTTCATTTTACCAGGAAATTCCCATAAAAAATTAAAAGAATATATAGGCCTATATTGATATAACATCTACATTAAATTGTCAAGTTATTGTGCGATTACTAAAATAGGCCAGTGGTATTCGGCCATGACGTTCAAGTTCAGTGTCGTTATGGATCGGTGGATAGCAACAGGTTCTCTGAAGAGAAAAGAGGCAGAAGTTCCAGAAAACGAAGAGATTCACAGTGAGTTGGATGCATCTATGAGCCAGAAAAAGAGAGTGAAGAGAAAATACTGTGAAAGCTATTTAGCATTAGGTTTCAGCTACACCGGCCCCGAAGACGAACCGTTGCCCGTTTGCGTTTGTTGCTACGAGACACTGGCTAATGATAGCCTATTTAGAGGTGCGGATTAATTCAGGTAAGACTGTGTGTAGACCTCAAACATGCGGCCCGCAAAACGATATTTTGTGGCCCGCGGGACCATATGAAAGTTTAATGTAAGTGTGGCCCGCGAGTTTTGAATGAACAGCGCTTTACCGCATTGTGTGCGGAAGATTCATTTTTCGTGCGAGCTGGAGCTGTACAAAACCAACCAATCACAGTGGAGTATAAGACTCCCAGGGTCCAATCACAGTGGAGTATTTGACTCCCGGGGGCCAATCACAGTGGAGTAAATGACTCCCGGGGGCGGGGCATCGGCCGGGCTTGATGCAAACAGAGAAACATTTCACGACTATAATACGTATAATACGTCACAACTATGGAGCTTCCCGTGTAACATCACATTTGTCAATGCCGTCATAGAATTATTACTTCTTATTGTGTTTGAAATTGAGCATGTTTGACTTTGAGCTGGACGAAGTCAATGTTACTGTTATCGGCGTTGGATTTAGCGTCATGCGGATTGCATTTTGTTTTTCCATCATTTGAAATGGGCTGATTTGCGGGACATCGGTGTTATAATATAGAAAATAAAATCCAGTAAATAACGCCTATGTGGCTGCATCTCATTGTTTGTATATTGTTTGTATATAATACATTTATTAATGCTGTCCCACAGTCCCAGCTGATATCAGCCCGGTAGCAGTCGCCTATCTCAGTATTTTCTGCCAAATGTTATATACAAATGTTACGATGTTCATGTCATCAGGAAAGTATGGAAGCCCGTTTCAGCCACAGTTGAGAAAAAAAAGAAGGATTATTTAAGTCATAATAATGAGAGGGTTTCTCATAATATTGACTTAGCATCTGGACAAAATGAGAAAGTTTCATAATAATGACTTAATATCTCGAAATAATGAGAAAGTTTCTCATAATAATGACTTAGTATCTAAAAATAATGAGAATTTCTCCTAATAATGAATTAATATCTGGAAAAAATGAGAGTTTCATAATAATGACTTAATATCTCGAAATAATGAGAACGTTTCTTATAATATTGACTTATTTCAAAATAATGAGAGTAATTTAAGTTTGAGACCACTGGTGTAGACATTTTATTATGTGTGTTATGAGGTGGTCCACAAAATTTTTTGATTACAAATAGTGGTCCACACACACAAAAAGTTTGAAAACCACTGAAGTAGAGGACACCAGTCAAGTCTGAATATGAAATCAGTATAGGATCCCTTACCCATGATTGACAATAAAATAATATAAAGGAGCAGAGTTCACATCTGGGCCATCACTGGCCACACAGTTCTCCACAAACATACAACGGTGAACAGTTGTACTACTTCACGGATGCCTAAATATTTAAGATGTCCCCCAGGAAGAGAGTGTTTGAAGGCCTTTCAAACATCCAGTCATCATAAAAGACAGACAAAACGATTCTTCTAAAAGACACTACTAATGAAGAGCAAGGCAATACAAACCAGCCATGAATTTCAGGGAGACAATCAGAATGTCCTCTGCAACTTTGGTGGACATGTATGGGAGCCAAGTTTGCTGTAGATCGTTAAACACTTGTTTATTTGTGTCCAAAAGACTTGAAATGGCAAAATTACATTAGTAGTGCAAGGAGGAAAAACACTGCTCCCTAATTTGAGAATCAATTGTTTGAGGATCTGGTCCACTATATACATGCTAAACCGCAACCAGCACTAAAATCCCCAGCACACATTGCTTTAGTCCCATTATTGCAGCCACCACACTGCAGAAATATGTTTTAGCCCTTGTGTATAGGGTCATGACTACCCTAACCAAACAAGCTTAAATGTTCAGTGGACCATCCTAATCACAGAATCAATGCCTCACTGGCATTGAAGTTCACTCATCAAGCCCACAAAACAAACTAAACTCAATTATTAAAATGAAAAACAACAGTGCTTCTCTTGCTTGTCACTATTTTGAAATGTACAGTATTTTACCTTGAAGTTATTGACAGTTATCTTGTTGGTAGAAATATCATATCAATATTTCTTATATATATATATATATATATATATATATATATATATATATATATATATATATACATACATATATTGTTAATGTCTGAGCTCTTATCCACCACAATTTACACTGAACCAAAAGTTACTCTTCGACTTTTTTATAATTGTATCTTTATTATTTGTAATTAAGATTGACTAAGTATACATTCAGATGGATTTAAATACTCCAGTGGTTCCTGTAAATGAGGGCAGGAACAGTGAGCTGACTACACACTCCTCCACCAACGGAATTACCAGAATTCACTGTTACTGTCTGGAGAATGCATGTTGGTTGCCAATATTGTGTTTAATTATATCCCACACCTCTCTACTTCAAAGTGACACTTTTGATTTTTCTTATAACATCCTTGACGGTAAGTGTGAAAACACGTGCCAGCCCCACGCTGACAGAAACAAAAGCCTAAAAGTCTATGATGGCGATAACATCTACAGGAACTTCCAAATACTGTTCTATTATGTTTAATAGACTCAACACGTGTCACAGGAAGATGGGATTTTCACAAGGAAAATAAAACTCAATACATCACAGCACTTAACCTTGTTGATTCTTTTTCACAAATACAAAACAATACTTACCTTGAACAAAAAGAGAGATACTACAAGAAGCTCAGGAACTGACACTATGCTGAAAATGATTTCAAAATTATATCAAAATTTGCTCAAACAAATCACTTGGCACAGGCACTTACTAAGATAACTGTACAATAACTAATAATACACCACTGACTATACATTTAAAAAAAATCCAGTCTGGTCATTTGATTTTTCACACCCTCAAATAAGTACTTAAATACACAATCACGGTGCCTGTCTATAAATGACTAAAGCTGACTAAGCTCTCTCGTTTAACCTTTTCATGCTAAAATACAATGAAGGTCATATTCATTTATTCAGGTTTTCAGAACCGGGAAACTGGTAAAGGTTTTAACTTCAGAAACAGGATGGAAAAAAGAAATCACAATACACATGAGATCGTAAAATGAGATCCATTGAAAGGGTTCTATTGTAAATAACATATGTAACAATATACATTTAATGCTTTGAAAAAATAATGGGTCTTTACAATTTACTTGAAATGGTGAAAACATTATTTTAAAACATATTTTCTCACCAGATTTGAATCCATACAAATACTCATGCTTGTATCTCGAAGGAAAATTTGTCAATAAAGCCCAGTAAGAAATTAACAAGACATATCATTCATGTCTTATACAGATGCTCTTTTATCTGTTCCTGATATCTCAACCAACACATTCCATGAAAGAGACAGGAGACAGGATGTTTATGCACACCCGGAGTTCCTGTGCAGGTTAGACCTCACTATCAAGGTTAATGATCTAAGTTCAATTTTGACAGTGACAGAGTAGTGAACAATGATTCAATTTGTATCCACAAAAAAAGGTATAAAGTGTTATAAAAAAAAATACATTTTCATGGCCATAAATTCAAAGCGCTTAGTTTAGTCGTTTATTCCATAGTGATTTCATAGTCTTTAAAGACAGATTTGAGCTTTTCCACAGTGACAGCATGGTCAGCCTTCCCATATCCCTAGAAAAAGAAAATATTTGTGAGACCATCTTTTTAAAAACAAGCTTAAAAGTAACATCTGGTTATTTAAAATATAAAAAAGCCCCCCAAATATTATAGTATAGTATATTCTCCTTCCAAAAAAAGAGGACACTTATTTTGATACACTGTGGTTTGTTCACGTTACATACTGTATCTAGGCCATTTTAAGAATATGGAAGTGTTTGCTTATATTTATGATGTGATTTGATCATTTAAGTAGTTGTTATAATGGTTATGTGTGTTACCGTAGACTCTCCAAACACCCGAAGTTTCTTGTCTGTGTTGTTGTGTTCAATCTTGCCACCTCCAAGACAATTACACTCCAGTCCCAAGGCCTCCATAGCAGGATTCACTTTTTCAAATATGTGATCTAAATAAAACAAGTAATGAGAGGAAGAGTAAAGAGAGAAAATCATTCCAGCAATACTACACATGATCATGTTTATTTTCAGATCTGAAACAGATCCAAGTCTGGTAAGCCTGTCAACTGTTTTTGTACAATAAACATTAATATAACTATTACAAAAGTTGATTCACTAATTAGCATATCAATAAACCCACAGAATCAATGCAATGTTACCTGTCAATCATTTATATCAACGTTTCTATGTTAACAGGCATTTTACCTCAATGCCCATAAACAGAATAGCTGGATGTTACCGGCTGATTTATAAATATTACGGCTGTCTTAGGGAGAGACATTCAGGCACTTGCTCTTACTAGCACGCGCACTTACTGTGGTACTCCGCAGTTTTAGTTCCCCTCACTATCACTTTATGTTCAGTTCCACCTTTAACCTTAATGTTCACTAATATGTATTTAAACTTTCCCTCTGGATCAATGTCGACATCGGGCACTTTGCTCAGAGCGTCTGCCATCTTCGCATTAGCAGCTGCAGACAGTAGACGAACCTTATACAGTCACGGTCCGACATTACAAACCGGAAGTACATAAATAACACGTAAAAAATAAAAACAAACATTGTGTAAGTAAATTAATAAATAAATATGGTCATGTAGACAGTAATCTATTTAAAGTTTATGTCTTTGTGTAAATATGGTTAAGCAGTTTGTGAGGAGCAGACATTTTTGAAAGGAGTAATTCATAGAATATATAAATTTAGACAGCTAGACTGGTGTTATTTGCAGTTCATGTCAAACTTTCGAAATTACTTTGGTTCGTTAGTGTATCATTGTGCCCGTTATCTCGCTTTCACCACCCCTTCCTTTTGTGGACTTTCCCTCAGTCGACACCAAAAACAATTTTGTCTAATCAAAATAGTAAGTTCTGGGCTTCTTGTAAAGCACTTTTTTCCCCCACACTGTTTTATAAAAAGGCAAGTATTAAATAAGTTTAAATAATTTAAAAAAAGGCATGCATCCCACTGCAGCTCGGTTTAGCCATCATATCCTTTGGTCCAAAATAAGTGCAACAAACGTTTTGTTTGCCAAGGAGACAAGGTAAATGTGTTAACAGGATATATTCTAATCGTAAAAATATTAGTAAAGAAAAACAAAAAAGTAGGACCAATATTTGCATCACTGTCATTTTCACTGGTCCAAGAGTGGCATAAAATTGTATGAATTAATTCTACCTTCTAATTGAGTCTCTTGTGTGATCATTTAAAACAAAAAAACAAGCATCCTCAATTTGATTGTGTTTTATATTTATTTTAAATGGATATGTTGTATTAACATATTAAAATTATAAGGTATTAGATATGCCTAATTTATCTCATATTATTTTGGCACTCAATCATTATTTACTTTTCAGCTCACTGTTTTTCGGTGCCCTCATAACAGCTAATTCTGTACTACGGAAGCTGGTGCAAACACAAACTGAACTGTGTGGCATGCGAGAAGTGTCAAGGTCTCACAAAAATCAAGCTGCAAAAACTCGAACATCAAAACGAGAAACCTCTGGGGAGCTTACAATAACAGCCTTTAAACAAAGCAAATTTTCTCTCTCTATCTCTCTCTCTCTCACTCACACACACACTGACTAGTTTCTTTCTTTTAATTTAGTTAAATTGAATTGTACTTTTTTTTTACAATTCCTCTGTTCTTATCACTTTTTTATTATCAATATATATACTTAACCCTTAAATGCATTAATGATTCGCCAATCACTATTACATATTTAGCGGCCCAGATCTATATGTGACACGGATGGATCTCTACTTGTAATGATAATTCAAAACTATCTTGATATTAGAGAAACAATTACACAAGAATAAAATAAAGCATATTTTACTTTTTGGAGTTTGGAAGTGTTCAGTGTGAGCAGATGCTAAATGTACAGGGAAATTAGCTCTGACAAGGACCGTGATGATGTTATACATTACTGTCCTGGTCAGAGCTTATTTCCCAGTATATTCAGTATCTGGCTCATATTCCCTTAAACCATTTCTCAAAACTTTTATTTTCAACATTTTTGAAATCAATATTTTGATCCTTGACAGCTTTTTCACCAGATCCACCATCAAGTGACAGTGACACTAATATCTGATTCTGCTCAGTACTTGCCCTACAGTAAATTGCTGTCCAATTCAAGTTTTACTGATTATACTTCCTATTCTTTTGTTTTCTGCCTGCAGTAACTATAAGTGAAACACATCAGTGTGAATCAGATATTGTCACCTTGTGGAATAAAGGTGAATTGCATTTACTCAGTCATCAAAGATTCAGTTATTGTTGTGCAGAAAAAAATATACTTACACTGTTACACACCTCGGCCTGTTAGCGACCTATACAATTTTTATTTAAAAAAGGAATGGGAAAACATTATATCGACATTCAGAGTATAGAAATTACCATTCATTTAATTTCCATGGAAGAAACAGTAAAGGTGCCAAAAGATTACTGGCAACATGACAATTCCTACTCACTGCCCCTCTTGACCCATATTGTCTCTCACTTTCCTTTAAACGGAGCTGGAGATATTGACAGAAAACTAATCTCCCTGCTGACTACTTTTTTCACACAAAAAAGTGAAAGTCAAAAAAAGTTACTTTTAAAGTTATATATTCAGTTGATTGAAACAATTCGACAAACATATGCAAAGGAGAAATGTCAGATTAATACAAAATAATTTGTCAAAAAATTATTAGTAAATTTATTTATTTTAATTTCTGGAAATAAATGTGGCTAATAATATCCCGCTGTGGTTGTATCAGTTCAAAAACAGTACAACATTTCCTGAGGTCACTTCCTTACACTAACACCTTAAGAATGTTAAACGTCCCGCAAAATAAAAGTGAATGCAATTTCCTTATTTTTCAGTGTTAGAGAGGGGTATTTCCAGAGACTAGAATTCCGTTGGCTGATGTCCAATTGGCTGATGTCACAAGTGGATCCGGGAAGGGAAGTCCTGAACCATAGCTCCTGTATAAATGCCCCAACACAGTCATTCAAAGACTAGAACCTCAATCAAATTAATAAAAGACCTACAGAGACGACAGGACCATATCTATATGTCAAAGACGATGGTAAGTAAAGCATTTAAGCTGTGCATTTATATAATTTTAGTATCAATTAATATTATGTTCATCCAATTGATATAGCTCTTTAATTTTCCAGGGCATTTGCAACAAAGTACCTTTGCACTTTTTTGCTTCACTTGTTCTTATTTCTTCAGGTAAGAAAGCAAACCATTCTAGTGTTTAAATATAACCTGTAAAAAGTTCATTCAAAATTACAATGCTTAATTCTGCAGTGCTAAACATATGGAAAGGCACTGAAGGCTGGTCATACCATTACTCCAACGTCAAAATGAACTGGGAACGTGCCAGACTGTGGTGCAAGCAAGGCTACACTGACATGGTGGCCATCCAGAACAAAGAGGAGATTTCTCACCTCAACAACATCCTTCCAAAAATCGATGGATATTACTGGATTGGCATTCGTAAAACTGCTGGCAAGTGGACCTGGGTAGGAACTAACAAGACACTTACGAAAGAAGCTGAGAACTGGGCAGATAAGGAGCCCAATAACGGAAGGAATAATGAAGACTGTGTGGAAATATATATTAAAAGACAGAAAGATGAAGGCAAATGGAATGACGAATCCTGCTTAAAGAAGAAGACTGCACTGTGTTACACGGGTAGGTAGCCTTTAAGAGTTTATAAGGTGTTATAAGATCTTATAAACCAATGTATTTTCAATTGAAATGAAAAAATAAGTGTCATTCTGCTGTTTTTGTTGTATAAATGCAACCATCAATGAATAGTTATGCCCTTTTTCTCCACCAGCATCCTGCAAGGAGGACTCTTGTGTTAGTGGTCAAGGAGAGTGTGTAGAAACCATTAACAGTCATAAATGCTCATGCTTTAAAGGTTTCTATGGAGACCAATGTGAACATGGTGGGTAATAATTCTCTAGATAATGCCGAATGTATTTGTGTTGACACTGAAAAGTGAAATATAACTTATGTTATCATTTTTTTCTGCTTTTCAGTTGTAAAATGCGAACCAAATGAAGTCAGACCAGTTGATCATGCTATTGTTCAGTGCTCTCATCCCAATGGAGATTTCTCTTATGACTCTCAGTGTGAATATTCCTGTGAGGAGGGTTATGAACTAAAGGGTTCAAGTACAACAAGATGCACTTCTACAACAGAATGGTCAAGCAAACCACCAACCTGTGAACGTGAGTTGAATTTACATTGGGGAACATTTACAGATTCTGTTCAAATCTCCTAAAATTAATTTCCTTTGAAATATCTGTGAACCTTTTTGCAGTTGTTCAATGTCCAGAGCTGAAGAATCCACAGAAAGGGGAAATGCAGTGCAATCATTCGATGGGCATCTTCAGTTACCGATCCACTTGTGAATTTGTATGTGAAGAAGGATACGAACTGCGAGACTCCAGCTCCTCCACACTGTTCTGTGGAGCAACGGGACATTGGAATGATTCACAACCCAGTTGTGAAAGTAAGAATGGTTATGTTTTTCCATAATGTTTAGTTGGAGGGCTGCTCTTAGTTTTTTTAACTAGTCACATGAGTTTAATCATGGTCCTGTTTCCTGTTTTTCAGTTGTAAAATGCAAACCAGAGGATGCCACCCCACCAGATCATGCTCGCGTCCAGTGCTCTGATCCTACCGATTTTTCATATGGCTCTCAGTGTGAATACTCCTGTGAGGAGGGTTATGAACTGAAGGGTTCCAGTACAACAAGATGCACTTCAACAACAGAATGGTCAAGCAAACCACCAACCTGTGAACGTGAGTTGAATTTACTTTGGGGAACATTTACAGATTCTGTTCAAAACTGCTAAAATAAATTTCCTTTGAAATATCTGTGAATGTTTTTGCAGTTGTTCAATGTCCAGAGCTGAAGAATCCACAGAAAGGGGAAATGCAGTGCAATCATTCGATGGGCATCTTCAGTTACCGATCCACCTGTGAATTTGAATGTGAAGAAGGATACGAACTGCGAGACTCCAGCTCCTCCACACTGTTCTGTGGGGAAACGGGACATTGGAATGATTCACAACCCATTTGTGAAAGTAAGAATGGTTATGTTTTTCCATAATATTTAGTTACAAGTCTTCTCTTAGTATTTTTGAAAGTAGGTACATGACTAACCATTGTCCTGTTTTTTGTTTTTCAGTAAAAAAATGCAAACCAGAGGATGCCACCCCACCAGATCATGCTCGCGTCCAGTGCTCTGATCCCACCGATTTCTCATATGGCTCTCAGTGTGAATATTCCTGTGAGGAGGGTTATGAACTGAAGGGTTCCAGTACAACAAGATGCACTTCTACAACCGAATGGTCAAGCAAACCACCAACCTGTGAACGTGAGTTGAATTTACACTGGGAACATTTACAGATTCTGTTCAAAACTGCTAAAATTAAATTCCTTTGAAATATCTGTGAATATTTTTGCAGTTGTTCAATGTCCAGAGCTGAAGAATCCACAGAAAGGGGAAATGCAGTGCAATCATTCGATGGGCATCTTCAGGTACCGATCCACCTGTGAATTTGAATGTGAAGAAGGATACGAACTGCGAGACTCCAGCTCCTCCACACTGTTCTGTGGGGAAACGGGACATTGGAATGATTCACAACCCATTTGTGAAAGTAAGAATGGTTATGTTTTTCCATAATATTTAGTTACAAGTCTTCTCTTAGTATTTTTGAAAGTAGGTACATGACTAACCATTGTCCTGTTTTTTGTTTTTCAGTAAAAAAATGCAAACCAGAGGATGCCACCCCACCAGATCATGCTCGCGTCCAGTGCTCTGATCCCACCGATTTCTCATATGGCTCTCAGTGTGAATATTCCTGTGAGGAGGGTTATGAACTAAAGGGTTCCAGTACAACAAGATGCACTTCTACAACCGAATGGTCAAGCAAACCACCAACCTGTGAACGTGAGTTGAATTTACACTGGGAACATTTACAGATTCTGTTCAAAACTGCTAAAATTAAATTCCTTTGAAATATCTGTGAATATTTTTGCAGTTGTTCAATGTCCAGAGCTGAAGAATCCACAGAAAGGGGAAATGCAGTGCAATCATTCGATGGGCATCTTCAGTTACCGATCCACCTGTGAATTTGTATGTGAAGAAGGATACAAACTGCGAGACTCCAGCTCCTCCACACTGTTCTGTGGAGCAACGGGACATTGGAATGATTCACAACCCAGTTGTGAAAGTAAGAATGGTTATGGTTATCCATAATGTTTAGTTGGAGGGCTGCTCTTAGTTTTTTTAACTAGTCACATGAGTTTAATCATGGTCCTGTTTCCTGTTTTTCAGTTGTAAAATGCAAACCAGAGGATGCCACCCCACCAGATCATGCTCGCGTCCAGTGCTCTGATCCTACCGATTTTTCATATGGCTCTCAGTGTGAATATTCCTGTGAGGAGGGTTATGAACTAAAGGGTTCCAGTACAACAAGATGCACTTCTACAACAGAATGGTCAAGAAAACCACCAACCTGTGAACGTGAGTTGAATTTACACTGGGGAACTTTTACAGATTCTGTTCAAAACTGCTAAAATTCATTTTCTTTCAAATTTCTGTAAATTTTGTTGCAGTTGTTCAATGTCCAGAGCTGAAGAATCCACAGAAAGGTGAAATGCAGTGCAATCATTCGATGGGCATCTTCAGTTACCGATCCACCTGTGAATTTGTATGTGAAGAAGGATACAAACTGCGAGACTCCAGCTCCTCCACACTGTTCTGTGGGGAAACGGGACGTTGGAATGATTCACAACCCAGTTGTGAAAGTAAGAATGGTTATGTTTTTCCATAATGTTTAGTTGCAGATCTGCTCTTAGTTTTTTTAACTAATCACATGAGTTTAATCATGGTCCTGTTTCCTGTTTTTCAGTTGTAAAATGCAAACCAGAGGATGCCACCCCACCAGATCATGCTCGCGTCCAGTGTTCTGATCCTACCGATTTCTCATATGACTCT
Source organism: Rhodeus uyekii (assembly GCA_037043235.1). NCBI lineage: Eukaryota > Metazoa > Chordata > Actinopteri > Cypriniformes > Acheilognathidae > Rhodeus > Rhodeus uyekii. Next base: position 1,395,652 of record JAWRVZ010000012.1, on the reverse strand, counting down.
CAGTGTGAATACTCCTGTGAGGAGGGTTATGAACTAAAGGGTTCAAGTACAACAAGATGCACTTCAACAACAGAATGGTCAAGCAAACCACCAACCTGTGAACGTAAGTTGAATTTACACTGGGGAACATTTACAGATGCTGTTCAAAACTGCTAAAATGAATTTCCTTTGAAATATCTGTGAATGTTTTTGCAGTTGTTCAATGTCCAGAGCTGAAGAATCCACAGAAAGGGGAAATGCAGTGCAATCATTCGATGGGCATCTTCAGTTACCGATCCACCTGTGAATTTGTATGTGAAGAAGGATACGAACTGCGAGACTCCAGCTCCTCCACACTGTTCTGTGGAGCAACGGGACATTGGAATGATTCACAACCCATTTGTGAAAGTAAGAATGGTTATGTTTTTCCATAATGTTTAGTTGCAAGTCTTCTCTTAGTATTTTTGAAAGTAGGTACATGACTTTAACCATTGTCCTGTTTTTTGTTTTTCAGTAAAAAAATGCAAACCAGAGGATGCCACCCCACCAGATCATGCTCGCCTCCAGTGCTCTGATCCTACCGATTTCTCATATGGCTCTCAGTGTGAATATTTCTGTGAGGAGGGTTATGAACTAAAGGGTTCCAGTACAACAAGATGCACTTCAACAACCGAATGGTCAAGCAAACCACCAACCTGTGAACGTGAGTTGAATTTACACTGGGGAACATTTACAGAATCTGTTCAAAACTGCTCAAATTAATTCCCTTTGAAATATCTATAATGTTTAGTTGCAGGTCTGCTCTTTTTTTTCAAACTAGGTATATGAGTTTAACCACTTCCCTTTCTGATCTGTTCATAATTTTCCTTCTTACCGCTCAGTTCTTCACTGCCCAGCCCTTGACAATCCTGTCAATGGAGAGGTGAGATGTACATCAAGCTTTAGTTATGGGAGCAAATGCAGCTTCAGTTGTGGACAAGGATTCCTCCTCCAGGGGGTTTCAGAGATCAGCTGTACAAAAGCTGCAAAGTGGAGTCAGGAACCTCCTCACTGTGAAGGTAATGAACAAACCCTTGTCTTGTTGATTTAACACTTGTATTTTAAAACTAGTTTTAAAACTAGTCTAAGTGAGTTTTATCATACAAAACACTGTCATTTTCAACTCTTTAGCAGTGGTCTGTCCAAACCTTTCTGAACCAATCAACGGGCATATGAACTGCTCATCTGAAGAACTCACCTTCGGCACCGTCTGCACCTTCAGCTGTTTTGACGGCCACCAAATTACTAGTAATGAGAAAATGACGTGCAACCTCAATGGGAGCTGGTCTGGGGAAGTGGCAGTGTGTCAAGGTAAACAGCTTACAATGATTGCTGTGGGATGCAGATATGCAATTCCTGCGATAAAGTGAGGAAGACATTCTACAGCTTATCTTTTATTTGTATTTTCAGCTCATCCTGATCCTTCTGCGTTACTTATCAAAACGACAGAAGTGATGCTTGGGGTTACTGGTATTGTCAGCAGCTCCAGTCTGTTCTTAATCTACTGGATAATGAAGAGACTGAGGAGTAAAGGTGAGGGTTTATTTCTGTTACCACATGCAACAATCCAGTATTTCATATAGAGTTGACTAGAATATGTCCTTCCATCTAATTCTTTAGTAATATATCCAAAATGATCTTGAAAGCTAATTTATGTATTTTTGTTTTCAGCTAACACGTTTGACTTGAACAGGTGAGATATGGCTTATTTGGCAATTATATCCTTCTTTTCTTACATTATTACTGTTGTTATTTATCAATTTATTGCACTTGGTTTATCCATATAGGACTATATCCTGTTTAACTCTGCTTTTGTCTATTTTAATTTTTAGTACTTTGGATATTGAGGATCCACCACAGCTTTATAAGAGCAGTGTTGACAGTCTCATATAGAGCACAAGAACATCAAACTACACACGGTGAGATTATTTTCCTCATGAGCATATACAGGCCAGTATGGCTAACGACAGTGATGTAGTTTATTCCAGTGAACAAACCTTGAAAAACTAATTCAACCTTTCTTTTCACAGGAATCTATCACTGCTGTATCGCCGGACATAAAAACCACGTCTTTTCATTTCCAAATGATTTGACACTTTTATGTGACAAGATAGACTTTATACTCAATCTGATGGGCATTACCATTTTTTCAGGCAACAGTTCTTATTGAGTGTGATTTCTACTTCCCAATGGAAGCTTTTATTATTTACTTGACTGAACATATTGTTCTGTAAGGTTTAAATACTCTCTTTTTTATGTTATTTTTTTATTTTTGTATTTATTTTGTATTTATTGTTCCAAAACAGTATTAGTCTGATTAAACTTTGTAAATGTAAACCAATAAAATTGGACTTTCATGACTTGGGTGTTTCAATGCCTTTTACTCTTTAACTATCTTTTACTCTTAAACAATCTGTATTGTAAAAAGCGCTATATAAGTAAATGTGACTTGACTTGACTCTTTCAGATGAGTGTCTAAATCTTCACAAAAGCATACATTTATCATTTGTCAACATCAAAGTATAAAGCCAGCAGACATATCACCCTGTAGCTCAAGACTGGTTTCCCATTAAAGCTAAGCAGAACTGTCAGTAGACCCTGGTCACCTCTTGGGAAAACTAGATTACTGTTGGGAGAGGTGTTCGTGAGGCCAGTTGGGGGTGCTCACCCTGTGGTCTGTGTGTGTCTTAATGACCCAGAATAGTGTTGGGGATAACAAGCACCATCCATCAGATGAGGTGTTAAACTGAGGTGATGACTCTCTATGGTCATTAAAAGTCCCAAGATGCCCTTCGTAAAAGAGTTTAACCTCAGCTTTTTGGCCAAATTTGCCCATTGGTCTCGGTACATCATGTGCTCCTAATCATCCCCATATACTGAATGGCTTCATCACTCTCCACCAATCTCTCCATCACTAAGCTGGTGTGTGGTGGATGTTCTGGCGCAATATGGCTGCCATCACGTCATCCAGGTGGATGCTGCACATTGGAGGTGGTCAAGGAGATTCCTCCAACCATGTAAAATGCATTTGAGTGCCAAGAATAACGCTATATAAATGTAATAAATGATTATTAACATTCAATGTGATTGATCGTTCAATCTGTAAAGTGAGCAGCAGAATATTTGAATCTTAAAGCGATAATTCACTCTAAAATTAAGTCATAATTTACTCTCCCTGGTTATGTTCTAATCTATATACCCTTCTTTCTTCTAAGGAGAATTTAAATTAAAATCCCGCTTTCGCATGTCCATATTGGTCCATATAATGGCAGAGTAAAGCGAACAGCAACAAACTTTTCTTTTTAAAGACGCAAAGGTATGACACAAAGATCCCATGCTGTACATTCAAAGTCTTCTGGGGGGTAAAATATAGGATTTATTCCATCTTGCCCAGAAAAAGCAGAGTAATTGTGACCCATGTACCCTCTTCTCTGAGAGAAATATATCCATTGTGTTCGTTGCAAAAAGAAATTATTGCAATCACATCTGTCAACTGTCATTCTGACTCAATTTCACAAACGATTTCCGGGCAAGTGATACTTATTGGGGATTTCTAGCCTGTATATTTCATATATATGTCGTGTTTTTGTTGATATAGATTTCTTTATTTATAATAGAGTCATGAAGTCTCACAGAAGAGCAACAGCCATGGTCAAGAATTTGATTAAATAATACATTAAATAATACATTAAAACATATCGTATACCTCCAGAAAACTTATGCACATCTCACGTTACTGTGATACTTTTGTATCTCTAAAAAAACAAAAAATCTTGATGTATGGTCATTATTCGCCATCATTTGTTTGTTCCATAATAGAAAGAAAGCCATACAGCATTGGAAAAACACCAAGGTGAGTAAAACATTTTTACTTTAGATTGAACTATCCTTTTAACACCTAAACAAAGACTGGAATTTAAGTCACTGTTCCTCTTTATCTTTCCTCACCAAAGTGCATAAACCCAATGGCATTGTGGGTGCAATGAAAGGTTTTGTGTATATAACTCAGGTCAGGTTCATCTGGTCATATCCTGTGACTGTGTGCTTCCCTGAAGCTGTGTATAATCAGGGAGTGTATGTCTGTTATATAATACATTTTTAGTGCGTATATACCTTACAGTAGTGTATCTTGAAATGGACCACTTTTCTTTTCCTTTTTTTTTATCAAGTGCATCTTATATTGTTCATCTAATCATCATGTACATCTCAGCACCATTCTATTTATGTAAGAGATGATTTTATGAAAAGATAAAAGAACATAAAAGATGACCAGGCATTTCCAGAAAGCGCCATTCTTTTAATGTCATGTTGCATAATGATTCAAACCTGGGAAGAAAACATCCTGCGATTTAATGCGAACGACTGATATATATGGTGGGAAAACCCACTTTGCGAACAGAGCAGAAGAGACTTTATGTGAGAACGGACTGTCAAGAAGCAACAATATTCCACTAACGACCAGTGATTCAATCAAAAGGAGACTAAAGATGACCATGGTATGTATTTATTATGAGTTTTTGCATTTGATCCTTTTTGGTTCAATAAAAGTGTCTTTTATAAAAGTGTCTGTTTTTATTGTTTAGACTGTAGGTGTTGTGAAGCTTAGAGTTTTATCTGTGCATATTGGAGTTTTCTGGCTGATCCTGGGTAAGTGTATTCTACATTCATCAACCTTCAAGAATAACATACATTTTAGAAATAGATTTTTATCTTGAACTTTTCATTTCCAAACATTACAGTCAGTGTTAAAGGATGGACGTATCACTCAAAAAATGATACAAAAATGACCTGGAATGAGACGAGGAAGTGGTGCCAAGAACATTACACAGACATTGTAGTGATTCACAATGAAAGTGTAACACATTACCTTAAAAGTATTTTACCGAACAAAACCTCTGGTCCTTACTACTGGATTGGACTCAAAAAGGTCAATGACAATTGGACTTGGGTTGCCAATGGACAGATCGTGAATTATCAAAACTGGGCAACCAATGAGCCAAACAATGCTCAGGCTGATGAAAACTGTGTGGAAATGTACATCAGCCCAACAGAAAATAATGGCAAGTGGAACGACGACAGCTGCATTAAACCTAGGTATCCTGTGTGTCTCAAAGGTAAGGAATCTGAGTTAGTTTTTCAATTTGTTCAGTATCTGTATGTAAGTAACCTGCATGAGTCTAGGAAAGACATCTTTGTGAGGGGTAAAAGTGTTTTACAATAAATCTATACGTTTTCTTTCAGCACAATGTCTAAATAATTCATGTAGTGATAAAGAGATCTGTGAAGAACAAGTCAACAACTTCACCTGTGTATGTAAGCCAGGTTTCTCTGGGCCACGGTGTGAAACAGGTTAGTAGTTCAACAAATGTAAAATGTTTCACAACAAATGTGGTGAAATATCTAGCTATGAATTTAATAATATATCATAATTTAAATGAATGGATCTCAACTTGTGGCCCAAGAAAGGTCTTGTTTGGATGGGGCTTAGGGGGGAAAATCAATGTTAAATGGATATAACTCTATTCAATCCGGAATAGTTTATATTACAATAATCTTTACTTATGGCATTATTTAAACATGCAGTTTATTCTCTCCTTCTCTCCAGTCGTGTCATGTGAGCAACTATCCACACCACAGCATGGTTGGATGAATTGTTCCGGTCCATATGGAAATCATTCCCTTAACTCAAACTGTAAATTTTCCTGTGCTGGAGGTTATAAGTTGAAAGGCACCGCTGAGCTCAAATGCAATTCTTCAGGTGCATGGAACGCACCTCCACCTTCATGTGCAGGTGCAATATATATCTTCATATTATGATTCTGTGTTTACATTGATATATCTCGTATTAGATATAGATATATGCATGAAGATTGAGTTGTATTCCTCTTGCAGTGGAGTGTTTTCCCATTCTTTTGTTTGGTGGTGGATTGATGAACTGCACTGATGGACATGACAGCTCCAGATCTGTCTGTAGAGTACAGTGTCCACCTGGACGTTTGCTGCTGGGCTTTGCTGAGTTCACCTGCAGAGCCGACGGCATGTGGGAGTCTTCCTTTCCATTGATGTGCGCAAGTAAGGAGTTCACACTTTTTGCTTGTCTGTCACATACATGGAGTATAATTAGAGTAGCATGTTGGTAAAACAGTGTGTGTGTATTTTTTGACAATTACATTTGAAAAGATTTTCGTTATGTAATTATTAAAAAATATATTATCCAAGAAATGTTCACCCTTTCTATATTTCTAATTATGAATATGTAGGCTTAGAAAGAACCAATTTTTTTATTTTATTGATACTGCACTCTTAAAAGTAAATGTTCCAAAGAGAAGGTTTCATTGCAATGCCATAGAATAACCGTTACATTTCAGTAAATGTTCTTACTGGAACCATTTTTGTCTTAGTGTGAAAAACATTTTAATAATTTGAAGAACCTTTTAAGGAATCTTTTGTGCAATGGAAAGGTTTGGTGGATGTTAAAGTTTATTTATTGAAACATTAAAATAAGGAATCTTTATTTTGAAAAGTGCATTCCTACACCTCTATTTCAACCCCATTTTTCAGTTTTCATTATTGAATAAATTAATATACTTATATTATGAATGCATAACTGATTTAATTCAGAACCATTCCCACAAAAAAATCTCAACAAGTAATTTAAAATATTTAAAATGTGATCAAACTGAACCATTACTTTTAAAGGGCACAAATTTCAGGGAACAAAAAAATAAAGTATTCATAAAAAACAATGTATATAATAAAAAAGTTTTTGCTTAAAAAGAATACTTAGAATATTGTTATATCTTTCCTCAGGTTTTGTTCATTTTCAAATTGCTGTTTTGGCATCTGTTGCCATCTCAGTGTTTTGTGGCTGTTTTTGTTGCTCCAACTGTAGAAAGAGTGAGTATAAATGAAGTTTTGAAGAATTCATCAAATATTAAAAAATTTATTCCAAAAAGAAAAATATGTTTTTAATCCTTTTTAAACTTGGTTGTAGGTAAAAAGCCAATGAGATTAAGGTACATTTTTTTAAATTGTTGAGCCAGTATCACTGATTTAGATTATTTAGATTACAGTTTACATAAATCTTACTTCATCATGCTTTCTTGCAGAACTCAACAAGAGATGCTGAATCCAGCATTTGAAGCAGAACACACACCACTAGATGCCCCTCTATGTTCAGCATAAAGATGTCTAATCTGACAGTAACTGGACTTGATGTTAGATTTCTTTTAATTATTATTATTTAACTGTCTAATCTTCTTCAGATCATTCTTATTTTATAGGCTTTTGTTAGTCCAAAAAAGAAATAAAGCCAATAATAACAAAAATACTTGATGTTGTTCATTATTGAAAAAAATACGTCAGTACTATTACACATATACACACTATTAATGACTGCACTATTACACAATTTCCCAACACTTATTTCCCTTTCAGTGTAACTGTAAGAATATTGGCAAATCACATTTGACAGCTCTTTCGTTGCATTAAACGTTGATCGTCCTCTCAGAACACATGAAACCGCATAGTTGCAGAAACGGTAAGATGAACATCTGCTTTACTTTATATGTATTTATATTGTTTATGCATATCATCAAACCAAAGATTCTAGAGGTTCAAATACGTTTTAGAGTAATACTTTTATATTCATACTCAAAAAAGCATTTGGACTTCTAGACCCTTTGGTTTGATGACATGCATGAATGAGAATACAAATAGTGTATTAATAAACACACAAATGCATTTCTCACATCCTTCAGATGGTTTTGTGGGAGAATATTAAACTATTTTCTGGATGTCTTGTCCTTATAACTGGAATATATAATGGTATGTTCTCATTTACTCTATTTCTAATCAACATATCTATTTTTCAATATACAGTATAAGCTAAAGTTTCACAGTAAAAATTAATAGCCAATTTTTTTTTAATGCAACACAACTCTGTTTATCAGTCAAGGCCTGGACTTACCATTACAATGTAGATACTGATGTGGACTGGACAAAAGCTCGTCAGTGGTGTCAAAAGAATTTCACAGATATGGTGGCCATCCAAAACCAGGCAGAAGTTGCACACCTTAACCAAATTCTACCCTTCCATCCTGCATACTACTGGATTGGCATTAGGAAGATTGATGGCCACTGGACGTGGGTTGGGACCAAAAAGCGCTTGGACCCTGAAGCAGCAAATTGGGCGACAAATGAACCTAATAACCAAGCAAATGGAGAAGACTGTGTTGAGATCTACATTAAGAGGCAAAAAGACACAGCCAAGTGGAATGATGAGAGGTGCAGCAAAAAGAAAGCAGCTCTCTGTTATTTAGGTGAACACACTTGATTTGAGTTGAGATATATATAAAGATTATATGAAGATGCTCAATCAGATCAAATCAGTTAGTTTTAAGAATATGCTTTTTATCTGGAGAAATGTGCATTAATGTATCGACCGCAGCACTCATTTGATTTTTCTGTGTAGCTTCTTGTTCAGATAAATCCTGCAGTCAACATGCAGAGTGTGTTGAGACTATTGGGAACTACAAATGTCAGTGTGACCCTGGTTTTACGGGCCCTCGGTGTGAGGAAGGTGCTGTTGAACCCATTCAAATTCAAATATCTTCATTGCATGTTTGTGCATTTTGTAACTAAGTTAACATGTTCACTTTTGCAGCTGTCCAGTGCTGGTCAGTTAAACCTCCACAGCAAGGTTTTGTGAAGTGTGACGGCGTTTTTGGAGCGTTTCATTTTAACTCATCATGCCAGTTCCAATGTGCGCCAGGGTTTAAGATGGAGGGGGAACAAAGGCTAAAATGCCTGGCATCTGGGCACTGGGACAACCCACTTCCTGTTTGTCGGGGTATGGAAGAGAATACATGAACTGTACTCTAAAGGCCCGTTCACACCAAGGACAGTAACTATAACGATAATGATAAAGATATAGTTCTAAAAATCTTTCCTTACAACAACTAGAACAATAACAGCACAGAATCTATACAGTTGGAATTGACCTACAGAATTACTTTTTTTTTTTTTTGCTGATTAAAGCATTTACAGCTAAACCGAATCATTGCTTTTAAAGCGACAGACAATAAAACTTAAACGCACGGTGGAGTACGATATCGTTCGCTAGTGTGGATGCTAATATGTTTCAGTTATCTTTATAGTTCTTGAGGTAAAAGGGTTGAAGTTGTAAAAAATACAAAGTATGTTCAACAAGAAAATACTATCCTAGTTCAATCTGTAATTTTGCTGTTTCTTTGTAATTAGCCTATTTGTGAAATTTTCTTGCAATTTCTGAGGGAAAATTGTTAGCCTTTTTTTAGTGTGGGTTATAAAAAAAGTACATTGTTATAATTATTCGATTCACTGATGTGTTTACTTGTTTAAAATGACTACCCTTACAGCCGTCCAGTGTCTGCCACTCATTGATGCCCCTGGTGGTTGGAGTATGAACTGCACTCATCCTCTTTCCATCAATAGCTTCAACTCTAGCTGTGAGTTCAAATGTGAGGAGGGATTTGAGCTCCAAGGCTCAAATACAACCTGGTGTGACCACACTGGGCACTGGACACACAAAACGCCTACCTGCTCAGGTAACAACTTTTGCTGAACATTCCTCAATTCATGACCAGGCAGTTGCTGGTTCATACAGGTGCACCAAATATCCATGTTGACATCATTTAACAAAAGTTACACATTGGGGAAAATATTATTTCAGAAATAATAGTTCAGAAAGTGCTGAGAGAAATGTGCACTTCCTTTTTCTCAATAGTGAACTTCCTTTTCGTTTTTGTGAAACATTTAAATGTTGGGTAACACTGCTAAGACACACCCTGGAATTGCGCTTTCTGTAAACCCCCCCCCCCCCAAAAAAAAACACGTATAAAGAACATAGAGGTGATTACGATTTTTGTATGAATTAACAGGTGTGTTCAAAGATGCGTTGAACAGATGTGTTTTTTCTGTGTTTAATCGATGTGTTTTGCATTTGTTGCAGTGGTGACCTGTAATCCCGTTCTGGCACCTGCTAATAGTCACCTGACCTGTGCTGATCCATTGGGAAAGTTCTCTTTTCGTTCTTCTTGCAATGTCACTTGTGAAGAGGGATACAAACTTAAAGGAAAAGCCACATTCACCTGTCTGAGTGACGGCAACTGGTCAGCACCAACACCTGAATGTGAAGGTGGGTTTTTTCAGCATACATGATTTCTCAGTGTTATAAGAAGTTATTGAATCTCTCCTTTTTGCCATGGTAACCTGCTTATTAAACAATACATATACATACAGATATGTTCAGTTCTTGTAGGACCAACAGATTTACTTTATGAGTAAATCTGTTGTAAATCTGAGTAAATCTGATTCACTTTATGAGTTGCTTCTGATTCTCCCACAGTGGTTCAGTGTCCACCTCTCTCTAACGCACCAAGTTATGGACGTATGAGCTGCACGCACCCCATCTCTAATAACTGCTATAACTCCAGCTGTGAGTTCACGTGTGAAGAGGGTTTTGTGCTCAAAGGTGCAGATTCCACTCTCTGTGACCACACCGGACACTGGACACACAGTACACCCACTTGTACAGGTTTGGTATCAGTTCATATAATCCTTAAACTACTGTATATGAAATGTTATTACTCTCAGAAGGAATGATTCTACATAGAACTGTAAAGGGTTATTCAGGGGTTTCATGTATAGAACCTTTTAGGGGTTTCCATTTTATATTAAATATTTTTATATTATTGTTCTGTACACACTGTACATTGTCAAGCTCCAGAGTTTTTTTAGGATTTTTAAATTATGTAGAACAGAAAAACTGATTATTGATCTCATTTATCAATTTAAGCTGTGGTTTGTGACCCTCTAATGGTCCCTGCTGATAGTCATCTGACCTGTGCTGATCCATTGGGAAAGTTCTCTTTTCGTTCTTCTTGCAATGCTACTTGTGAAGAGGGATACAAACTTAAAGGAAAAGCCACATTCACCTGTCTGAGTGACGGCAACTGGTCAGCACCAACACCTGAATGTGAAGGTGGGTTTTTGCAGTATACATGATTTCTCAGTGTTATAAATTGTAGGACCAACAGATTCACTTTATGAGTTGCTTCTGATTCTCCCACAGTGGTTCAGTGTCCACCTCTCTCTAACTCACCAAGTTATGGACGAATGAGCTGCACGCACCCCATCTCTAATAACAGCTATAACTCCAGCTGTGAGTTCACGTGTGAAGAGGGTTTTGTGCTCAAAGGTGCAGATTCCACTCTCTGTGACCGTACCGGACACTGGACACACAGTACACCCGTTTGTACAGGTTTGACATCAGTTTATATGATTCTTAAACTACTGTATATTAAATATTATTCACTCATAGAAGAAAAGGTTCTACTGTACATAAAACTGTAAAAAATTCTTCAGGTGCTTAATGTATAGAACCTTTTAGGGGCTTCCATCTTATATTAAATATTTGTATACAGTAATACCTTGAGATACGAGCATAATCCATAGAGGGTCGAGCTCGTAACTTGAATTGTTTGTATCTCAAAAAGTAATTTTATCCCCATAAGAAATAACAGAAAAAAATTATCCATTCCGGCCCTCTAAAAGCTCCCTTATTAGTGCTAATAACGATGGAAAAAAACATGTTTTTAAATGCTATTGATACACACACACACAATTATAGTATATAAGGATTCTTGTGATATTAAATAAAATGTGGTTTTAATTATGAGTTCTTACCTTCAAGAGAGACGATACAGTAGCGGCATTTGCGGAGGAGAAAGTGATAATGTAGATAATACAAACACAATACGCAAGTGTAGTGTTTCTTCCCATGTAGTGTATTGGATAGACTACAGACAATAATGTATTCCTCAGAACCTCATATTTATTATTATTAAACACACATAACTCCTGCTGCTCCCATCTTAATACTCCTGAATCACTCGTCGTCCCGGTAACCTCCCGCTGTAAAACCAAGGTGGCCCTCTAGTGGAGATCATATGCAATTACCCCATAAATGAGGCGGCTTGAGCTGCTCCGAGTGTTGGAACACCTAGCGTCAGCGTGCTCGTATCTCAAACCAAAAATGCTCAAAGGCTTGCTCATATCTCAGAGCACTCGTATGTCAGGACGCTCATATCTCAATGTATTTCTGTATTATTGTTCTGTACACACTGTACATTGTCAGGCTCAAGAGTTTCAGGATTTTTTAATTATTTAGAACAGAAAAACTGATTATTGATCTCATTTATCAATTTAAGCTGTGGTTTGTGAGCCTCTCGTGGTCCCTGCTAATAGTCATCTGACCTGTGCTGATCCATTGGCAAAGTTCTCTTTTCATTCTTCTTGCAATGTGACTTGTGAAGAGGGATACAAACTTAAAGGAAAAGCCACATTCACCTGTCTGAGTGACGGCAACTGGTCAGCACCAACACCTGAATGTGAAGGTGGGTTTAAATTAATTTCAATAAAAAAATACATTCATTCTTCAATTCAAACCCTTACATTTTTGCTTTAAATGATAGCACCATGTGACATTCAGGTCTGAATGTGAAGGTGGGTTTTTTCAGCATACATGATTTCTCAGTGTTATAAGAAGTTATTGAATCTCCCCTGTTTGCCATGGTAACCTCCTTCTTAAACAATACATATACATACAGATATGTTCAGTTCTTGTAGGGCCAACAGATTCACTTTATGAGTTGCTTCTGATTCTCCCACAGTGGTTCAGTGTCCACCTCTCTCTAACGCACCAAGTTATGGACGTATGAGCTGCACGCACCCCATCTCTAATAACAGCTATAACTCCAGCTGTGAGTTCACGTGTGAAGAGGGTTTTGTGCTCAAAGGTGCAGATTCTACTCTCTGTGACCGTACCGGACACTGGACACACAGTACACCCACTTGTACAGGTTTGACATCAGTTCATATAATTCTTAAAATACTGTATATGAAATTGTATTACTCTTTGAAGAAAAGGTTCTACATAGACCCGTAAAGGGTTATTCAGGCTTTTCATGTATGAATTCCCATCTTATATTAAATATAATTTATTATTGGTCTGTTCACACTACTTTGTCAAGCTCAAAGGTTATTTAGAATTATTTAGAACAGAAAAATTAATTATTGATATACTCTATCATTTATAATTTAAGCTGTGGCTTGTGAGCCTCTCGTGGTCCCTGCACATAGTCACCTGACCTGTGCTGATCCATTGGGAAAGTTCTCTTTTCGTTCTTCTTGCAATGCTACTTGTGAGGAGGGATACAAACTAAGAGGAGAATCCACACTCACTTGTCTGAGTGACGGCAACTGGTCAGCACCAACACCTGAATGTGAAGGTAGGTTTAAATTCATTTCAGTAAAAAAAATACATTCTTCAATTCAACCCCTTACATTTTCGCTTTAAATGATAGGACAATTTGACATTCAGATTTTAAAATATTATTTTAACTGATAGTTTTACGTTAAATGCTGTTTTATAATCAGTTATAAGATGCGATGCTCTGGAGTCTTTTCAGCATGGCAGAGTGCAGTGTCAGGACCGCTTGGAGAAGTTCAGCTATGGTTCCTTGTGCTGGATGGAGTGTGAAGTTGGATTTACTTTGAATGGAAGTAATTCCACTAACTGCACATCACAAGGGAAATGGAGCCAAGACCTTGCTGTTTGTCAAGGTGACCAAACACTCTTTTTGCTCTGTGTTTGTTAAATAGGAAGGTTATTGTGTCACCAGACTATCATAAATAAAGAACAAGAGCACTGACATCTTCAATTTACTATTAAGCCAGGAACAGTAAGGCATTATAGATCTTTTGATTCTCTGTCCAATAGCCCGGCAGTGCAGTCCTTTAATCGACCCCTCTCATAGTACTGTAACCTGCACGCATCCTCACGGACAGTTCAGCTTTGGTACAGTGTGTGAAGTGAGCTGTCAGCCAGGCTTCAAACTGCATGGCACACCCCGAATGGAGTGCTTGGAGATGGGGAAGTGGACACACACCCCACCCTTCTGCTTGGGTAATCACTTTTCGGTCTTCCTAGTTCACCTTAGGCATCATCTTTTGATATCCTGTATTTATCTCTGTCTCCCCATTAAAGCGAAAACGTAATGTCATGAAGTTTAAGACCCAAGGCAGCTAATTGTTACCGGTGTGTATGTTGACAATTCTTTATGATTGTCCATAGCTCAACAGTGCCCCCTTTTGACTGCTCAAGAAAATGGCTGGATGAATTGTTCTCATCCTCACTCCATGTTTAGCTATGGCTCACAATGCTTCTTGGGATGTGAGGCTGGATTTGAAATTACAGGAGAGCCAGGCATGGAGTGCTCTGCTTCTGGGAACTGGAGTCAGGAGATGCCCTCTTGCAATGGTATCTACCTCTCGACAAAAATTGAATGTTCCCATTTGGTAAATTTTTAAATTTTTAACATTAAAGGAACATTCTCTTTAGGTTCTGTTTATGTGACCATAAACTAACATTCTCATAATGCTTCTTCTAAAAATCTAATAGATCTACATAAGCAAACCAAAAACATTCCCAGAATGTTCTGGAAACCCAAAATTGTTAGCTAGGCTTCCTCTGCTAAACACTGATGAATAGGCAGCCCCTAAACACTCATGATCAGGCCATATCATTTAAAACTCATAAGACGTGAAAATCCTAAGACATGAAAACCATTCAACACTAAATGCTTTACTATCCTTTCTCTTTTAAATAACAGCTATTCGCTGTGAGGCCCTCTCATTCTCTGAACTTCCTGAGCTGGGACCTCGACCCTCAATGAACTGCTCTCACCCACATGGAAACTTCAGCTTTGGATCTCAGTGTTTTTTCCAGTGTGCCATAAGCTATGAGCTTAATGGAACCAGTCAGCTCATCTGCACATCCAAAGGGTACTGGACCAACTCTCCACCTAGTTGTGTTGGTAAGGTCAACTAAGGTCAACACTAATCCTTACATATTATATTACAAAATGCAGAATTACATTGGAAGGCCATTAAAACATTATGAAAGGGGACACCATTTAAGTCTAATTTTTGGATGCCCTTCCCTCGCTAACTTTCTCCATCTCATTCACTCCAGGCAGGTCCATAGACCACAATGCAACACGATTGTGACATCACAGCAGTTTACACTTCATTTACCCCCAACCCACACAACTCTAGTGTATGATATTAGTTATTTTGACATTTAAATGCATTTAACACCTCGGTCAAAATCTAGAGGGCGAGGGTCCATCCAAATAAACTTCCCTCATCCACTTGACAAAGTTAAACGCACTTAGAAATAGTCATGGGCATTCTCCGAATGGGCATTTTCCGAGGGAAGTGCTCAGGGAATTTTGTGAGTACTGTATATGTCTAAAAGTGGAGTTTAACACAGTCAGAGTTTCTGAAGCTTGGTTTTGTGAACTCCTTTGGGTTAATGAGGGAACTGCAGGAGGTTCATGAGTTGATGAAAAGTTAGAATGAACCTCACAACCTTTTAACTCAGGGAACGGCGAACATGCACGTGTCGTTGAGTTACTGAAATATTAAGAAGAAATCTCAGGGGATATTTTAAGAAAACATTTTACGTGCAAGGGCTTCGGGTGACAAAAAGGTTTGGGAATCTCTGCATTGATTTATATTTTATCATGTGCTTTCAGTACCGGAGATGTCATTGAGTGCCGGCATACTGATGTATGCAGCTGTGGGAGTTGCTTCTTCAGCTGGTCTACTTTTGCTTGGAGGACTATCGTATTTGTTGATGCGCCAATTCACCAAAAAGGGTAATAAAAAAGAAGGGATAATCCTGTTCCACTGTTGCCATAGCCATTTTTAAAAGTGTTAAACTATTAAAAAGTGTAATTGAATAGCATTTGATAACAACCGTATTTGCTTGGTATTTGACAAATGCCTCAAGTCATTCATTGCTATATTTGATTATTTAGTGCTTACAAACCTGGTTTTGTGTTTACCTTTAGTAAGTCAATTAGCTTAGGTTATTCTAACAAGTTAGGCCAATGATGTGTGTTGGTTTAATGCAAAAAGGACCAGTACAGTGATTTTCATGATGACATTTGAATGAAATAAAGTAATTGTATGTCTATGAAAGCTTTAGCACTAAAATAATCCCCTCCCCCATCCCATTTCAAACAACTATATGACTTTCTTTCTTTTGTGTAACTATAAAAATCCTTTTTTGGGGGCCATTTTGTGTCCATTGTTTAGTCAATAGCCTATTTCACACATTAAACCCGGTAAATAACTGTTAAATTACCAGATTGACTTTTCCAGTAAATACACAAATTTGCTGTTCACACAAGCAACAGCGTTCTGTCTTTTTATCTGTAAGATAAAATTCACACATCAGTACCGAAACAACGTTAACTGTAAATCATTAATTTTTCATTATCTGCCCAGTTTGATAACATTGTTTTTTCTGAGTGACAGGCATAATGGCATGATGGCGTGATCACACAGAATGTGTTTTTGCTCTTTATGATGCAAGATGCATGATATTTACTATAGTATGCAATACTAACTGCAGAGCTATTGGTAACCAAAACTGTGTGATTAGCAACATTTCTCAAAATATCGTTTGTGTCCCACAGAAGAAAGAAAGTCATATAGGTTTGGAACAACATGAGGGTTAGTAAATGATGACAGAATTTTCATTTGTGGGTGAACTATCCAAAAGTTGTAAATTGTAAACTATCCTTTTGATTCGTATCAGTTCTAACAGTATCTTAACACACTTATTCTTTTCCTCTGCAGCTCATTACAGTCCGAATGCCTCTTCCTTGGAAGGGGATTTGAACCCAGCTTTTGAATTCAATTAAAAGACAAATTCTGAGTAAAGTAAGCAATATTTTTTTCCATGTTGATTCGTGCTTGCAATAAATGTCAATAGATTTCAGTAGAACTGTGTGTTTGAAAGAGTTATTTTTACCCTATAAAAGAACGTTTCTTTTTCCAGCATTGTTAAATGCTAATAATGAAATATTACTTAGTGACTGCAGGGTCATTCCTTAGTGTCTGTGTGACACCCTCACTAAGTATGTGAGAGACAATATAAACCCTGCCAAAAACACCCTGTTGTCCACTCACCCACACTCCCACTGTTTCATATAGCCTCACGCTGGACATGCTGCCCCAGATAAGACATCCAGTCCAGGACGTGCTGCCTCTGGGCACTATGCCCACTGTCACCCAGTACCACATCTCTAGGCCTTCACCTTATTCCTTCTACATGAAAGGCTTTAGGGTCAGGAGCTATTTTACAGCAATGATGTCTATGTTTTACATTTACATTTTATTCAAAGCGATTTACATTGCATTCAAGGAACAAATTGAATCAGTTCTTGCTTTCCCTGGGATTGAACCCATGACCTTGGCATTGTAAGCACCAGTGCTCTACTGATTGAGCTATATCTGTATATATCTTTTCATTTAAATGTGATAAACTCACAAAAATCATATTATTATTGTTTTGTTATATACATTTTGTGAAATTGTGAGCTGAATATTTTAGCCAACATATTAAGAAACAGTAGGCTAGATACTGCTCTTCACAAGAATTACCCTAAGCTATTTTTATTTTATTTTTTTGCTTTTTTTTGCTGGTCAGTTGGAGAGCTTCTGCATTTCAGCACAGAAGAAGAGTTGCACAGTCGCATCTGTCCGGGCATTAACTCAGCGTGACGCCAATTATATTATATTAAGAGGGAGTGGGTCCGCAGCCCATCCTGGCACGAAATGCGTAATAAATAACCGATCAGCTGCTTGGATGCCTCCTGGCTGCTATCATACTAATAACGAGTCTATTGCTACCCGTTGTGACCGTATGATAGCCGTTTGATTATTTTTCTTTTCCTTGGTCTGCCAACTGACAGCATAGTGCCAATAAATGCACGAGAGACTGCGATTCGCGTGCCAGTGCCGTTTTTAACCAGATTACATGAATGCATCCATAGATACAGTCAGAAAATATTATTTCACAGGTTACATCAAAGCTCATGTGCATTTAGCAACAATTAGGACACGTCTCATGAGTCTAGATTACAACATTCTAGGTTAAAATAACCTGCGATACTGTAAGTGAGTGAGACTATTTCATTGCCCATTCTGATTTACAGTACAGTATTCACACGTGTTTTAGTGGTCGAAACATCACAGTCATTCCCATGGCGTTTCTAGCCTTTCATTTGAACAGCCACCCTAACTCTAACAACATTCTTCTCAACCAATCAGATTTAAGCGGTAGGTTTACAGTTAAGCTTTACTGTACAATATCACCTGGAATTTACAGGATCAAAATGTTTTTATTTTACAATAAAGTACTGCAGTCAGAAATTTACTGTGAAATCAATGCACACGGAGTCAGTTTCTTACATTTATGAATCAACAGCAGAATGATGCTGACATCACAGTAACTTACTGCCCTTGTTTTACCTTGATTTCACATTGTCTCTAATCATGCCACTTTAAGAAATGTATTCGTTACCAGTATAATTGTGCAATTAACCATAATGGTGATCCGTGTTCCATTAAATTGGGATCTTAGACCCTCTGTGTTTATATTCAATTTTTTTCTCTAGTCCAGTCAGAAATGTGACAAATAAACAAGCTTTTTAATTAATAGATGGCTCTTTCATAATAGTTCAGCAACTGCTGGGATAGGACTACAGGTTTCTATGAATTTCTATGAGTTCTCATGTAACAAGCAGCCCTACTTATTTATTTTGATATTAGGCTATTTGTTATTATTCATCTGAATTTACATCTACGTTTATGCATTTGGCAAACGCTTTTATACAAAGCAACTTACATTGCATTCAAGGTACATTTTAATCAGTTCTTGCTTTCCCTGGGAATCAAACCCATGACGTTGGCGCTGAAAGCACCACTGCTCTACTGATCGAGCTACAGGAAAGAAAATAACCTCAAAACTAGGTTAGTGTTGGATAACCTCAAAACTCACATTTGCTCGTGCAAACACACAGTTCATCTCACCTCTGCTCTGCATGCAACATCCCCAGACGGGTCCACATGACAGGAACAGACAGTTAAATTGTTCCTGCCCAGTGACTTGTGGCACTTACATCTGGAGGTCTGATATCAGAGGAAGAAATGTGAACCTGGTACAGACAGAAAGAGAGTTCATTGCTGGGGCAAAGAGGCACAGTATGAAGGGCTTCCTATCTTTCAGCATGCCTAACATTTTCTCCTGATGTTATCCTCAACCTCTACAGTACAATATACCAAACTATAACACTAACACATTCCAGAGGGGCAGCCCCAATGGTCTGGCTTACGGGTGGTCACATACAAGCCCATGAGATAAAGACAAAATGCAAGAATCCAGCTTGGCAGAAAATCACAGTACAGCCATTCATGGAGGCCGGACGTGGAGTATATATATGGGTTTCTGATGCTGAAGTGGAAGTCTAAAGATCTGGGCGATGCCATGCCCTGTGGTGGACCACCATCTGGCTCTGAAAAAGTGCCATAAAGATATGCACAATCATTGGAGGTGCTGAAAGCCTAGACTGGCCATGACCTTGAGTTTGGAAAATGCCTATTCTCACTGCGCGCTGCAGTATTATAGTGAATAATTTTTTTGTGGATACTTGGATTTATTACAAATTATTAATATCACTAAGGCAAGTTCCAAACAAAGTCAAATTAATTAATAAACCATCTTGCACTGTTTTAAATACTTTTTTTGTAGCATTTTATTGTAATTCAGTCCAGATTACGCACATAAAATAATAAATAAAATGTACACACAGAACAGTACAGTTTTGTTGCCAGTCAACACCATTTCTACCCTAAAAACATGCATGAGCAGAAGACATTCACAAGCATACATACACTTGCACTCTATCCCCATCTTTCCTGAACCGTTTGAATGATGCTCAGGAGGCAAAATAAGAATCTTGCATTGAATACAATCGGTCAATCGGTGTTAAAAGAGAGGGTCCACTGGATGACATACAGTCTCCAAAATGACACAGAGGGTCACTGTCTGTTTCATCATAGAGTGTGTCACAACCTATAAAGGGAGAGATGATCGATTAATGGGATGTGGCAAGGAGCAAAGTGTTTGACTATTTTTGTGACCGTGAGCCTAGTGTGTGTGTTTTGTACCATATGGATGCATGTGGTCTCCAGGCATTTGAGGAGGGGTGAGGCCCTGTCGGAAAGGGTCCAGCGTGAAGCTCCATGAGTCTAGACTGATATTCTGCTGGGCAAGTGAATATGAACCTGCGCACTCCGGCTCAGCATGCAGACCTCCACAAGAGGACGCTGTGGTCATACAAATGCCAAGAAAATAACAGTCCAGTGTATGATAGATATTTTTACAAACCTTCCCTTAAAGCAATGATTCTTAAGCTGGGTTCGATCGAACCCCAGGGGTTTGGTGAATCAGTCTTAGGGGTTCGGTGGAGGGGTTCACGTTTAGTGTTGAGACAACAGATGTCAATGATGAATACCTCGATGAAATCATTGAAATTCAGCAGAGCCGGGTCCGACAGCAACTCTTCAGAACAACTACGCTCTTAACGTTTTGGTGTCAACAAATGGTAACGTACCCTTTTATTGCTAAGAAAGCTCTGCAGATTTTCATACCATTTCTTACAACATATTTTTGCGAGCAATCATTTGAGGATGATGGACATAAAAACGAAGAAAAGGAACAGACTTTGTTGCGAAAATGACATGAGAGTGGCACTTGCCAAGTTGAAGCCGCGCATTTCTGAACTGGTCTTTGCAGTAAATATTCATTATTATGTTTTGTGTGAAAATCATGTTTTAATGGTTTTGTTCTTTGAACACAGGGATGTTGACGGTTCGGTTATCTCACCAACCCGGTTATGTCGACGTTTTTGAAGTGGAACCGCCAAACTCCCTATTTTTCTTAGCATTCTCGTGCACATAACTACATACGCCGTCTTAAAGTACATACATAAAGTATGTACAAACATAAAGTAGCCGTTATAATCTCTGCTGTTAGTTGGTGCACATATGCCTTTTGTTTTTAGCAAACATATACAATGTATGTACATTTGTATAGCATGCCGATTGCTTCAAACAAATCGCCATATCGGCTTTCAGTTATCTCGATCCTCAGTTATCGCAACGCTTTTTTGCAACCCCCGAGGCCGTCGATATAACCGGGTTCAACTGTACTTATGTTTTGAATTTGAAAAAAAAATCATATTTTATTTTTCCAATTAAGAAGGGTTCGGTGAATGCGCATATGAAACTGGTGGGGTTCAGTAGCTCCAACAAGGTTAAGAACCACTGCCTTAAAGGATGAAATTAGGTCACAAGGGCTTTTCACAGATAAAATTATTAACCCCAGGTCATTTTCTTGTCACGTTTCACACTACATTCGTAAACCCTGAATTAACGTTCTAATATGCTGTTTTAGTATCAGAATTGCCAAGTAAGGCATGTTCTTGACCTGGATCCACATATTTTTTTGATTCTAGAACAAAATCCCTGTCCAAAAACGTGGTCTCTACTCCAAAACCTAATGTTAATCATAACTTATCCTTAAAAGCAGAGGGAAATGATAGATAGAAATGATAGAAGCACATGGTTGTAAGTCTAAAATTGACATAAACTGTAAACTTGTCCCTCAGATCTGATTGGTTGATTAGAATGTTGTTCCATGATGCTGATCCAGGAACATGTTGTACTCGGTGAAAACACGTTCACAGTAGAGGGCATCTTTTACATAATTCAGGGTGAGCTACAAATGTACAAAAGTTATTTTAAAAGTGTTTTTTTGAAAAGAGAGTAACCCAGGGTTAAGCAAAGTGTGTAATTGTTGTGAACTTTGTACCAGTGTGTTGTGATTGGCTCTCCCTTTTCTCCTGAGAAGACACGCTTTGCTTCTGCTGCTGTTGTCTTCTTGCCAGTTTTTTCATCTAAAGAGACAATGTGTCTGAGAGAGAATCTTATAATACAAACGTCCATGTTCTTCATATAGAAATGAGAAACTAATAAGAGAAAATCTCTTTCTAATGTGAAGGAAGGCAGAACACACACGTCCCTACAAGGAAAGGAAATCCGAGTCTAATCTACGGGGATCTATCCTTAATATGTCATCAGTTTCCTATGAGGCAATAACATAGCTTGTTTCCGTATTGGCAAGCTCATATACTGAAGAAAGAGATCTGTTATCAATTGCATAAGTTGATGTTCTTTCAATGAGTGTGTTTGTCTGTGTAGGTGGGCATCACATTACCTTGGCTCTTTGGTTCTGGAACCAGACCTGAACGACTCGTACGCTCAAGCCTGTCTCTGCTGCCAGCGTCTCCCTTACCTTACAATAGAGAGACAGACAGAGAGAAAGCCATAGTGTGACCTTCATGGTCTATGGGTCATGTAGGCTAACTGATGAACTGACCCACGCTAGAGTATCAGATCAACAGAGATAGATACAGCAGTGCGGTCCAGACCAGCTGTGGCTACACAAAAACCTAATTCATAAAATATTAAATATAATTATTTAAATACAATTTAACTCTATAGGGAGGTAGAACAAAGCTTGATGCCAGTCCCTAAATCAAAAATATATAAAGTAGTTACATTACTATATTTCATGCATTTTATATTGATTTATTAGTTGTATACATTTAATTTTCAGGCTGTCGGTTTAAAGGACTGACCTTTCGACATGGTTTGGATGAGACTTCAAAAGAAGCTTTGAAAGCACGTCTCTGCTGTGTTGTAAGGATGGTACGAGGCCTTTTAGGTCTCTTGTGTTCCAAGTCTCCTATTGTGTTCGACTCCCCTGCAGTTTTAATGTTGTCTTCATCCTCCTCCTCCTCCTCAACATCTTCACTTTTACCTGAAGGAAACAGATGTGTGTAGTGCCTAACTGATAACAGATAATAACTAGAAATGACAATAGCAATATTGAAACAAATAATTCTTGAGTAGCAAATCATCAAATTAGAATAAGTTCTAAAAGATCATGTAACACTATATATATTAATATACAACTTTTATTGATTATTAATAGTGCTATTTTAATACAGACTTCATTCTTTAATCTAGTCTAAGCATTGCTGTGCCAGTGAGTATTTTGACTATTTTTATTTTATTTTTCAATCCTGTTAGTGAAGGACCCAATCACTGCACATTTGGGGTCTCCTTTATTTATACCACACCTGATTAATACAATTAGATCATTTGCAGAGACACCATGCCCTTACAAAGTGTATCAGATAATGAAAGCATCCCAAATGAGCAGTGCTGTGGTAGTGCAGGACCAGGATTGTTTTAAAACAATACCTGAGTCGGAGGTGGTTGGGCTGGCCAGTTGGTTGTGATAGTCTCTGGCACAGAAAAGCTTGTCCCCTGTAAGCACACAGCGGTCTCCCTTCTGCAGACTGCAGGCACACACACAGCAGCAGAAGCACCGCAGGTGGAAAACCGCAGGGCCTGCGTGCATCACCAGCTCGGCCGGAGAGATGACCTCTGCGCAGCCCTTGCACTGTACCAAAAACAATCTGAAGGGATAAATAAAATGCATTTCTCAAAATCTCTTGATGAACATCATAAAGAATGATTTAACTTACTTAAAAAAAGTTAATTTTACTCAAATACTCCTTAGTAGGAGAGATGTTACTTGAACTCAATAACTGATTATATTAAGCAGAACTCAAACTGAATGAGTTACAGCAGATTTAATTTCCCTTGCATGCTTTTCTTCGGACTGCCAACATCGGCATGAAACTGAAGTTTCTTTTTTCCACTACTGTGATGTATCTAAGCGGAACAACTTCTCAGACAAAAAGAAATGTTGGACTTTCGATTTTGTCCATCAGGAAATGCCTTTATCGTCGTATTGTTCTCATTTGTTATTGCTGTGATGTCATGTGAGTGACAGATTGTCCCTCCCTCGTTCTCGTAAATACATCATCAGAGAAGAAAAGAGATGTCTCTGCAAGACGGAAAGGAAACTATTTTGATTAAGACTATATGAATCCAATGAATTATTTTTAAATAAACGATATGCAGAGATAAATCATTTCTAATTCACAGTACTCACAAATATTGTAATTGGTTTAAGGCAATTGGTTTTCTCAAATAATTTGAGTGTCCTTAAATTGTTGAGTTTTACAGTGTACCATCAGAGATTCCAAGAATGTTGCTGAGTCGCCCCGTCCATCAAGGAGTGAGACAGGAACATGCCATGTCCCCTCCACCCAAAAACAAGCATGCAGACGCATACCTCCAGCATGGTGAGTGTGCATCTTAGCGCCTGGCAACCAGAGCTGGGTTTCAGTGGGTTGGATAGAGGCGGTCGGCTCCATGACTGTGTCCAGGGCAGGACTCCTGGGGAGGGGGGAGAAAGGAGCTCGGCAGGCCATGGCTCCAGACGGAGGGAAAGAATCACGCCTCCCGGTGGGCGAGGCTGGTCCAGGGAATGATCTTAACTCGACTTAACCAAACCCAGACAAAGGAGGGAGCTGGCCCAGAGCCTCGCTGCCATTGTCCTGCCCTGGCAGACTCCACATTTTCTGTTTGTCAAACTGGCCTGAGATTTCCGTGCCCGGAGGGGGCGGCGGAGAGTGGAGCTGTAGTTTAAGGTTTAGGGTGAGCGTGACAGGGATGCTTAGAGAGAATCATCCCCAGAGGTGTGACAGCTTCAGACGTGGGCTGACAGGTTACTCCTTAAAGCATGAGAGACACTACAGGGAAAACCTTTGTTTTTTTCACGCACTGCTCAATTTTGAGATTTTGGGCTATTTGGTTTCCATATCTTTTTCTTTCAGACAAGTGGAAAGAATACATTCAACATACACATTTAAGCGTTTATTTTATAACACTTTTTTATTATACTATTTGCATCTGTAGAATTCAGTCACAATAAAAACGTTTAAAGGGATTTTCTCAATTGTTTTGTTTTACAAATATCCATTTCAAAAGCAGTTTTATTTATCTATATTCTGAAGGTTTTTTCAGAGAGATTTGTTCTTATAACATTTGCCTGATTTATATAACATTTCATTCCTTAAAACATGGTGAACGTGTATTTTATTTTCTGGCTGTTGACAGTATTTTCTGACTTACTGAGAGATAAAAATCCAAAATCCCCTCTGTGAAACTTTAATAAGTCAACAAAATGAAACAAGAATTCGGAACCAATGCCCTTATGCAATGTTCAGATTTTTGTTCTGGAAGTGTACGCAAATTAGCACATATATAATTAGATAATGACTGATTTTCATATGCAAACATAACATTTCAGAAAACTTGTAATAGAAAAGCAATTGCCTTAAATGTACTGCGATCAATCAACTGGGGTGAAAGATGGTGATATGTATTAATTCGTTTTTATCCTGTTTACCTATGATGTAACTTTTTCAGTCATGGACAGCATTGAATTTGACTCATCAAACACTGTTTATTTAAATGACTATGATTACTGTATGCTGATGCAATAACAGATAACTGTGTTTGTCTGCTACAATTTGTACCAAATATAGGCTTTGGGGGGTATTGATCGATGTGTACAATTGTTGATATATGTATCTCAGCTAGGTGCATGAAAGCATTTCAGCATGTTTACCTATGGACAGAAAAAATTCCTTGTCCTTCGTAAGTATGAATTGAAACATCCCAAAGCCTTGCATTGTTGAGAACTATTAGTGTTGCCCCGGGGTTGCTGGGGAAACCGCTGTGAGTTCTTTAGGGTTCAGTAGGAGGGATAGAAAGAAGTGCTGCTCTCTACTCCATTATATGCAAGAGCATCTGTGGTATGTAAATGCACATAGCAGAATATGTCAATGGCATGTTAGTGTATTATAGTGACGTTGGAAGCAATTTGACACATGCTTTAAGATATATTTAGATATGGTAGAGTTTAGTTGAGTTCAGAAATTGTTGATTCTTTTGGACAGTAAACTAAAAATGTGTTCATCATAATATATGTAATTTAGCACCATGTTCAAATAATTCATATTCAATAATTTAGTTTTCAAGTAAAGCTAATCTAAACTGTAGGTGAAAACAAATTTTCAAATGATTTGCAATGATTTATGAATGAAACCAGACAGACTGACATGCTTTGACAGAAGTTATTTGCATTTTTTAAATGTTAGAATTCAATCATCAAAAGAAATGCATTAAGACATCAACCATAAAATAAAACCACTCAATTATTTGAATCTTTTGAAAGTCATAATATTACAATGAAAGTTACAGTATGTTCAATTTTACATAACCGTTCAAAAGTTTTGGATCAGTACGATTTTTTTTCTTTTGAAATTAATGAGTACTTTTATTCAGAAAGGATATATTGATCAAAAGTGACAGCAAAGACATTATTATACAATATTTCTATTTTAGATAGAAATTTTTATTCATTAAATAATCCTGGGGGGGGGGGGGGGGAATCATGGTTCCACAAAAATATTTAAAAGCACGACTGTTTTCAGCTGTGATAATGTTTCTTGAGCACCAAATCAGCATCTTAGAATGATTTCTGTAAGATCATGTGACACTGAAAACGCTAATGATGCTGAAAATTCAACTTTGCCATCACAGGAATAAATTACATAAAACATTTATTTTAAATTGTACTAAAATAACAGTTTTTACTTTGTTTCTGATCAAATAAAGCGAAGACTTCTTTCAAAAACATAAAAACATCTCTCATTGACCCCAAAACTTTTATATTTTTATACTTTTATAACTTTTATACTATGGTATAAATGTTTGAGAAACCTAAAATTATAATCATCCTGATATTCCTGGTCGGGAATCACTAAATAATTGCGCTCCTATTCCCTCTGTTCAATCTATTGAACCCCCACACTTCCAGTCAGTCTAAGCTTTAAATCCAAATCAAATTGATCACCATTATAAAACAGTGAAGTCTCTGTTAATAGAACAGCCGCTGACCCATTTAGAGGAAAGCCGCTCCTTCACCTGGTCAGTAAGTGCTGGGTCAGCGAGCTCCACACCCCTGAGCCCATAGTTAAGCACTGGGATACTGGGTAGGATTGCCAGCCAAGCACTGCGTATGTGGCTAATTGGTCAGGTCAGATATCTCACGGTCGAATGGGCATCAAGCAGGGGCACCACTGGGCACCAACCTATCCAGATGCCTTGACATACTTCACACGCAGAGATCCCTGCTCCCCAACTCATCCTCTCTTGCACAAGGATCTGCCGTACCCAGAACATATGGCTCCATGGCTCAGCTCTCTTATTAAGAGCACAGTGGTCACTTCTCTATCATTATCACTTTGGCTGATGGACTCTTAATGTGAAATGCATTCTGATTTTCAGTCTGTTGAAAACTCAACCTTTTGTATTGCTGGAGCAGATCAGCTATTGAAACAAACTTTAAACACTCCCAAATACTGTCCGTAACTACACTTGTCTGTTTTTTCAGGGTCATTACGCTCTGTTGTTTGGCAAACAGATTTTTGTTTGTTTGGAGGTGAGAATGTGTATGATTGTGTGAATGAGAATCAGAGTGAGTTTTGGGGGTAGTAGGGGGTCTGCACACCATGTCGATGTGGCCATATGCTGTCCCCAGCTTGCCGTTGCCACACCGATGGGTCCTGCTAATTTAACACATCTTGACAGTGTGTCAGTAGTGCTGTCCTCCTGATCTAACGGTGTGTGTTTGTGTGTGAAAGCCTTCTCGCATTCCATGGCCCATCGCGACCCTTCCTCCTGCAGTCACCTTGTCTTTCAGGAGTTCTGTGCCAAGCCCCCTCAATACGCACAGCCTCTCTCTCACACACAATACACCAACATTCATCATAAGACAATCATAGGACTATAGAAACATGGTTCATGTAAATTGGTAAACAATTATGCTAGCACAATTGTACATGCATTCACTCTATTATGAATGCATGCAGATATAACATTTCAAGAATGAAATTTGTTGTGAAATAGAATGTAAAAATACAATGGTCAAATCCACAAAGTTCATTTTAAATTTAAAGCATGAATTTTATAGCAAAAAATAAACCAGCATACAACGTCCAAACTTTAGGATCAATAGAATAAGCACCAATGCCATCTGGGATGCAAACAGAAAGTATTTTATTTAATGTATGGAAGATCTGGGTTATTGGAAGATATAATCCATATAATCAAACCTTAATATTAACATTTTACTGCCATTATCCTTAAAGATGATTTCCATGCAGAGTAATCGTTCGAAAAATTATTTCGGAAATAATGAAAAGGATTTCTGCAGTAAATTAACTATTGTAAAAATATTCATATATTAATTTTGGGGGGAAATTTTGCTTTGTCAGCTCGATTTCGTTAATAGAATTTGATAGAATAGAATAGAGCCTAATTACTGTAAATCTTAAATATTTAGAAACGGTAAATAATATATAGTACGGTCACGCGCATTTCTAGAAAACTATGACCATTTTGTAATTTTATGTCTATATACAATCACTCTTATCAGACTGTTGGTTTGCGCAACGCTTTTCCGTTTTCTCATATCTATATAACGGGAAAAGCAAATATTTGGAATATTTCTTGCAATAATCTCGTGCAATGCTATTGTTTTTGTTTTCCAAAACATTTGATTTAAGAAAAATAAATGGCGAAGACCATAAAGAAATATTTGAAATGAGCGAATGAATTAAAAGAATCAACATTAAAGAACGTTATGCTAAAATTAGGATAATAACACCTAGGTTAAGAGCGTGGAAGAAACTTCCACGGACACAAGCCACCTTTTTCCTACTGAACTTAAAAGAGTGATATAAAACGAAAAGTGTTCAGACAAACAGCAGTGAGTGGAGTCTTACTTCTGGTAGTCTCGCTTGCAGTAGAGCGTCTTGTCGCGGAGGAAGCAGGAGTCTCTGAGAGGCTCGCGACAGGACGCGCAGTGCAGACAGCGCTCGTGCCACAGCCCGTCCTGCACGCGGAGCAGGTACCTGTCCCGGATGAGCTCATTACACCCCTCACACACGCTCTTTCTCCACATGTCTGAAATAAAGACAAACCTTTCATACATCTGGGTCTCAGCATCTTCAGTGTGTCATTTGGCTAGACTGATTCATCATTAATATAAATGGTATTTACTTTAGAAACTGCCTGGATAATTTACATAACTGTGATATGGTTTTGAAGACGACATTTTATAATAGGATTTATCCCGAGAAAATGTCAAAGTAAAATAAAAGTGCGTTGTGTGGACAAACGATACAAAAATACATGTGCGAAAGTTAATTCACCCAAGAGCTTTACAGAAGTAAAACATTATGAACAGATGATATTTGATGGTGTGTCTCGTTAAAATAATAGCCCTCATTTCCAGTCTCTTTCAGTCTCTTAATAAGATTATTCATTCAAACGTAAAAACGCGTTCATCTTTTAACCGTGCGAAAACAAAATAGGCCTGTAGTTATATGAGGCTCTGTATCAAAATGTTTGTTCGGCAACAGAAACTGGTTCCAATATACATGAAAAAACTTCACAAAAACTTTAAAAGAGGAAATATTATATAGCTACACCCGCTTACCATTGAGGAGAAAATATCCGTTTGCGACCCTGAGGAACTTTCGACAGATGCTCAGATAGTTCAGCGCAAAAGCTCCATATGAAAATAAACCTGGGAGACGGTTACCTTCTCTCTCACTCTCTCTCTTTCTCTCTCTCTCTCCTCCCATTAAAAGGTGGAGAGACAATAACGCAGTAAGCGGACAACCATTAGTTTACAATGTAGGCTACATTATATGAAAAACTTGACTTTATAAAGGGAGTGGATAATTAAAATACTGTATGTGAGTAAATTAATCTTCCTCATGCACTAAATGTACATTTATACATTTGGCAGACGCTTTTATCCAAAGCGACTTACATTGCGTTCAAGGAACACATTGAAACAGTTCCTGGGAGTCGAACCCATGACCTTGGCGTTGTAAGCACCAATGCTCTACTGACTGAGCTACAGGAACGCTTATGTTTAAGTCTCTGATACCAATACCAAAAGATCATTTAAATTACTTGTAAAAATATAGTTAAACATAATATGAAAGGATCAGATTGATTATCACTATTTGAAAATTTATTATAACTGATTATAAATATTGATTGAAAAATATAAACGTGATGGTTCAAACATGCCTCTGTATAGGGTCATAGAAGTGTGTGTAATAAAGCATATACACAAGGGAAAGCACATAAACTGGATTCATGAATGTCTATTTGGACTTATTGTATTTTTTCTTCTTCTGTATATTGGATAATATTAGGCTAACTTTTCTGTAAAGTACAAATGCACTGATACAAAATATGTTTTTTTTCTAATGGGTTTTAGTTATCAGATAAAAAATCTGAATTAAATTAACTAAATTAAGAGTCTTTTTGTTTTTATCATACACATAATTTGGGTTGAACTTAAACATAAGTGCATTTCAAACATTTGTTTCGAGTTTATATTATTCAGTGTCATGACCTTAAATTAGTTTACAAACAAACAAGAAATACCTTTTAGTTATTTATATAATTTAAATGAACATGTTTTATTATTTTAAACATATAAAGAAAGTACAGAATATATGATTTAACATGACCTAATTACTAAGGAGATCTTTTTATATACTTATATGTACTTTATGAAAAGTATAAGGCATGCTTATTAAAGATTGAAATGAAAAGATTCTTTAGACAGCAAAAAGTTTGGGTAAGAAAGAACTCCTTTTCCATATGACAGTTTAAACTTGATTACCTTCAAAGCAAATCGAAAAAAGAGTAAGTCTCCACATGTTATACAGGGAAAGTTCATTAATGGTTTGTATCGTTAAATGGCGGCATCTAGCGGCGTTTTGCTGTAATTTATGATTTATTTGAGATGTTTTTTGTTTTTTTAATTGGACAACACCAGTCAAACTTGTTCCTTCACTCTTCTTTTTATTTAAAAAACATAACAACAACAACAAGAAGAAAGAAAAAGAACATAGCATTTAAAAATTTAAATATTTATTTGGACAGAATTCTAAACTTTGTTTTAGAAATTATTGTTTGGGTTTGATAAACATATTCCTTGAATAAAATATAATTTCTTTATTGCATAACCTTGGCAAAATGTATACCTGATATTATCTATTTATAGAAACATTTCTTTTCAATACAATACCAATAAAATTACTCCTCTGTCTCCCCTGAAAATATTTTTCAAAAAATAAAATAAAAAATTAAATATAATATAATAATAATAATAATAATAATTTGTGCTTGGTACAAAATATGCAGAGTACTGCAAAATCTTTAATCGAGTTTGTTATTATATTAGTTACATAACAATATGTACAAAAAGATGGTCCATTGGAACTTGTGTCACGTGATCTGATGAGGTGCTTCGAGCATCTCCATTAGGAAAGTGTCTATAGGTGTGTCTCCAATCAGCTTAAAGAAAAACAGGTGCTCCAAACACTTGAGCCCGATGGATCGGAGGGCAGGAAGACGCAGCAAAAGTTTAGCAAACCTGTTCAGCAGTGAGAGAAGAAGATAGCAGATAATATTGAGTATGAGCAACAGAGATGATCAGTATTCAGTGAACAAGCATGTGCATGGCTGTACCTGCCAGGCTGGTCTGGGTATTTGTGTTTCGTGTAGGTCTCTAGTGAGGCATAAACTTTCTCCCTCAGTGCCTCTACCTCCACTGGGTTGGACAATCCTTTGGCGTCTATGACAAGAAGCCAATTTGCATTATTAAGTATATACTCCGTCTATCACAACATCTTACAAATGTCCTTGCATCTAATTTATTAAAGTTCCCATTAACTTTATATTATTAATATATATATTAAGAACTATTAAAATCAAGAAAAATTTGAATAATGACAAGGGTAAACTTGATTATTACATTATATTATATTATTAGATTATGGCCAAACTCACCATTTAAATTGAGTATTAAATTTATATCATATTATATTATTAGATAAACGTTTCCTTTAACTTGAATATTTTATATAAGTTCAAGAGATATTTCACCTAAAATATTATATTATAACTTGAGTAATATAATATCATTTTCCAATTGTATGTGAAATTATAATATAATCAAGTTAATGTTATAACAATATAATATGACATAATCCTAACATAACTTATTTGTTCTATGCTGCAGACAAGCGTTTATAAATGGCAATGAGCAACACACCAGGGTTGAAGAGGACGATAGCTCTAAGGCAGCCTAGTTCTGTCTTATCCATCTGCATATCCTTCATTTTAGACACCAGCTCGGTCAGTACCCTGTCACACACACACACACACACACACACATACACAATATGTGTCATAAAATAAATGCTACGTATTTTCTGATTATTCGCCAAACAAACAAGATCCTCACCTGTTGAAGATGGATCCCACACCTGCACTGTGAGCACTGCTCCTGTGGACATGGAGGCCTGTGCCCAGCAAAATGCCATCCTTAACAGTGATTGAGCGATGAGAGAATGAAGCAATGAGGAGCTCGTTCCATCCTGAAACGAGAAAAATGACATGAACAGTAGGAAAATCATTTCAATGTCTTCCTCTGTCTTCATGAACTCAAAACAGTGTTCTTCATTAGCGATTACTATTTTATGAGTGCATGTAAAATCCAGCAGAGGTCAGCATTCCCACTTACACAACCAACACACTTCTGTCTGACCCTTTGCCCTGAAGTGACAATTGAAATAAAATAAAATGTAAATATTAGATGAATAACATAGCACAAATATTTAAACTGTTACCGTAGCAAAAGTACAAAAATCAAAATGAAAAAATAATAATAATAAAATAAAAGCTCATTTACTCATTAGTATTCTATAATAGTATATAAATAATACTTAAATACACGGCCGGTGGTTTTAAGTGTGCTTCAGTTGAATGCTTGTTTGTAAACAGTAACTTCGGTGTCTTCATCATGTGTGTTCATATATTTGTGTGAGTGTCACATACCTGCTCGAAGCAGAATGACCTGGTCATCCAGAGGCAGATCGGAGAAATGAGGTATTCTCTTGGCCCACTCCACCAGAGTGAACAGTTGCTTGTCAGCTGCATGGCAGATATTCGTGACTGGGTCATTTGTCTGAGGAGGGAGACCAGAACATGTAAAGAAAAACAGAGAGCGTAATTTCGTTTCTTTGTCTTTCATAACATTTTCAGGCTAAAGTCAGCAGATATGTACAGTAAAACCTTGAGATACGAGCGTCCTAACATATGAGTATTTCGAAATACGAGCAAGCCTTCAAGCAAATGTTTTGCTTTGAAATATGAGTAAAGATTTGAGATACGAGCAGCTTACAGACGCCGACGCTAGGTGTTCGAGCACTCGGACCAGCCAACGTGTCACACTCGTTCACTTCATGTGTTCATAGACTTCCGTACGCATCTCCTGCGTGTCTTTCTGAGGTGTAGGTTATAAACATTTATGGGGTAATTGCATATGAACTCCACTAGAGGGCCACCTTGGTTTTACAACGGGGTTACCGGGGGCGATGAGTGATTCGCAAGGACAGTGGAGTTTGGTTATGTCAACAGCCTCGGGGGTTGCAAAAAAGCATTGAGATAACCGTTTATTGAGTTAACCCATATCTAATATATAAAATTTATTACAGATTTTCCCACATATAACTGGCAAATGCAGATAATCCGCACACTCATATAGCCAGCGGATTTTGGGTTTTGTGTAAAAAATCGTTGGCATAACCCGCACGCATAGATTGATTAACTTTTTTGTGTAAGATCACATTTTGATTTTCAAATGTTGCTCGCATGACGTCAATTATCCATAACTGTTCAGGCTCGGTACAAAGTGCTTGTCCGCGAAATTCACACGATAAGAACACAAACACAAGTCAAAATCAGAAGAAAAACAAAAAGCAGTCTCTCCCGCTGCGCCGTGCACGTCCCTTTAAGAAGCGTGATGAGAAGAAGTAAGATGAGAAGAGCCCGCCCACATGGCAGCACAGCCAATCACGTCTTCTTGCATGATTGACAGGTCAGACAGCCTATCAGCGCCAGCTGTCAGAGTGATAGTACAAGCGCCAGAGACAACAACCCTCGCAAGAAAGAAAATGAAAATGTATTGATGTACATGATGTGAGTTATTAAATGAGAATGTACATGCTCGTGTTTTTGGTGTCTTTTTACACAACAGTGTTGCCGCGATTTGTTTGATGAAGCGATCGGCATTCGTCTAAAAAATTTGCATACACTGTACTGTGTATGTTTGCTAACAACAAAAGGCATATGTAAAACCACCACAATAAAAACCAGCTTCGACTCTTGATACAAACCTTTAATTATATTCTCCAACAATGCAAACACAAAGATTGCTCACAAAATCACAAAAAACGTACGGGATGCTACAGCGTGTTATCCCTCAGACGAGATCAACGACAGGGAGCGAACCGTGAGCGGACCGCGATCCACGTGCAACGCAAACTCGGCGCATGCGCAATGAAGTAGGTACGCTAATTAGTCACAAAATAACCATGTGAAGTGGCAATTTTGTCCCTCTTTTGTGCTCGAGATATGAGATTTCGGCGACATTAATGAATCGACATAACCTAAAAGAAAATGCAAAGACAAATAGGGAGTTTGGCGATTCCACTTCAAAAACGTCGACATAATAGGATTGGTGAGTTAACCATGAGTCGAGATAAGTGAACTCCACTGTATTAAGCTGGGAGCAGCACGAGTTACGCGTGTTCAATAAAATGAATATGAGGTTCGGAGGCATACATTACACTCATTACACTCTATCACTCTAATACACTACACGAGAAAAAACACTACACTTCCGTATTGTGTTTGCATTATCTATGCAAAATATTACCACATTTTATTTTATATCACAGGAATTCTTATATACTATATTTTTCTGTGTGTTCGTATGTCTCCATAGCATTTAAAAACATGCTTTTTCCATTGTTATTAGCACTAATAAAGGAGTTTTTTTAGAGGGCTGGAATGAATAATTTTTTTTGTTATTTCTTATGGGGAAAAATGATTTGAGATACGAGCAATTCGAGTTACGAGCTCAGTCCTGGAACAGATTAAGCTCATATCTCAAGGTATTACTGTACTGTGTAAATTCTATTTGACTGAATGTCTGTCTTACAGAGTTGCCAGGGCTGCTCTCTGTGTACGTCTCAGTCTTGGGTTCGACTGCAAGCTCTGCATCCAGAATCTTATCCACAGGCATGTCTTCATTATAACTGCTCGTTGATTCCACCTCATTATCACTTTTCTCCTTCCCACGCTGCCTCTCCTCCTGAACCGCTGCGAGAAATCATAGAGATCAAGTAGAGCAGAGTGAATAAGTACAAAATAAAAATCAGTGTAATTAATGATTAACAAACATTTAAAAATAGTTATAAGTGCACCTATAACCTTTACTTAACTTGTTTAGATTTGATTTATTTTAAATATTTTAGATATTACTATAAAAAACATTTATAATATAAATATATTCTTTTATAAAAGCGGTTATGCAAGTACTTTTTGATAGAAGTACTACCAATAACAATTTAATATTAACGTATAACGTTAAAATTATTTGCGATGAAAATCTCTGTTGTAACGTAGAACACACTGGGTAATTTAATGTAATTACATGGGTTAAGGTTAGGTTTAGGGGTAGTACCTAGTTATAGTAATTAATATAATAAGTACACAGTATGTACATGCGAAACAGGACTGTAAAATTAAGTGCTACAAAAATCTCTTTTGCAAAAGTTACCTAGCGACAAAGGCAATTCAGAGGTAAAAAAAAAAAAAACTTTCCAAAAGGCCTATCCTTAGTGTCTTTAAGTGCACAAACTTCATACAATTATGGATACAAAACACACACACAGAAGCAAATACAAACCTTCCCGCTTCATGCCCATGGCTAGGCACTTCTGGTAGCGGCAGTACTGGCAGCGGTTGCGCTGACGTTTGTCGATCAGGCACTCTTTGCTGTCTCGACATGTGTAGGTCAGGTCTTTTCGGATGGTCCTCTTAAAGAAGCCTTTGCATCCTTCACAACTATAAACGCCATAGTGCTTCCCTGCAAACATAACAGCATTTGTTATGAACCCCAGAAAAACCAAATTAAATTTCTACATCTCTGCAAGTTGTACCTGAAGATCGGTCCCCACAAATGGCACAGATGTGCTTGGAGAGGGATCCGGGGCTATTGCATTGGTAGCTGCTCACATTGCCCAGCGGAGTCAATCCTGGCGGAGGCTTAATGTCTTCTGAGCTATTCACATTCAACGAGTTCATCTAGAAGACAGAAACAGCCTTTCATACACTGCAATCAGGAGTAGAGTTTATGTAACAATAGAGAAGATTGTTTATGTCCTTCCAGTCCAGCAGGCACACACGCACACATACACAAATCCACAAGAATACACTCACAAACTCACAAAAACAGACTTCACCCTTGCAAGGCCATTACACAAGTAGCTATGAGAGAGTGGACATAACATTTCAAAGGGGAGGAGATATATTTCTCTCTCTCTCTCTCTCTCTCTCTCTCTCTCTCAGGAGAACTGACTATTTTCCATCATGTAACTCTCTGCACTACTGCATTGAGCCTGCAGGTGGCAGGATATGGCTATACCTCAGGAAAAAGAGAGTATGTCAAATCGGAGGAGGTTTTAGTTGAGCCTTGTTGTCATTTAATTACTGGAATACATGTTTGTATATGGCTATCTCTTTTGTGTCAGAAATTGGTCCAATAACATGTCCAACAGTGTATAATGTAACTTCAGTCATTGTTCATATTACAGTGCTGTAACTTAACTAAAACTAAAATTCTTTGAAACTGGTATCGGACACAAAATTGAAAAACTTTAGGCCTACTAGAAAATTAGAAATGTTACCTTGGGAACTAACAGAAATAAGTTACTAAAATTAATAAAACTAAAAGTAAATAAAAATTAAACAACTAAAAGTGTAACTATTACTATATATATATAACTAAATACTATAGTAGAATTTAAACAGACACGTTTATCAAATTTGATACAAGTATAAATAATACTTAAAATAACACTGTTTTGTTATTCTCTAACTAACAAAATTATATTTTAAACATTTAAACAATCAGATTAAGGCTAATTTCAAAGCTAACAATTTTTGATCCCTAAAGAAAATTTAATTTTAATTACTTGTTAAAACTACAGTTTGATTAGAAATAACAAAACCATGTCTGTGATACTTATCTTGTTTAATCTTTACTTTCTGTTGTTGTAATATTTGTAAAAACCATCATTGATCATTTTCACGCACTAAATATGATAATTTCACTCGAAAGGTTTTACAGTCTAATATACATATTTTTTGTTTGTTCTAATTTGGGGCTTTTTGTCTTTATTTTGATGAGAAGACCAAAAAGTGTCCAAGAAACACCCATGTAGCATGATTTCAGAAGAAGAAACAGCATGTGCTTGCAGCATTGCAAGCTTTTCAACAATATAATGTCAAGCATTTTTAAAACCTGTATGTCTGTCAGTACACATACACTTACTTGCCCCGTATACCCTTATAAGTTCACTGTTATTGATGTTCTTTCACTGGACTAAAAGCATGAAATGTTTGTTTGAGTCAATGGCTTTCTCTGGCCTCCAGGGAGGAATGAGACACACATACACATACATAAGCTGACCTCTCTGAAACACCAGGGCATCAGTATGAGCAACAGTCATGGTACATTGTCATGAATATCACTTCAGTGCATAGCTTGAATGTATAGAATAGAACCTATCTTACTACATACTAAATATTGTGAAGTATTCTACACAGAAGCATGCTGTATGTAGGCCACATGATCTCATGAAAAGCAGTTCATTTGAAAAAAAAAAAGTATAAAATGTATAAAAAATATATAGATTTTTTTATACACTCTTATACACTTGTGTTTTTTTTTTAAAGTCATATACACTCACCTAAAGGATTATTAGGAACAGCATACTAATACTGTGTTTGATCCCTTTCGCCTTCAGAACTACCTTAATTCTACGTGGCATTGATTCAACAAGGTGCTGAAAGCATTCTTTAGAAATGTTGGCCCATATTTATAGGATAGCATCTTGCAGTTGATGGAGATTTGTGGGATGCACAGCCAGGGCACGAAGCTCCCGTTCCACCACATCCCAAATTAGGGACTCTATTAGGTTGAGATCTGGTGACTGTGGGGCCATTTTAATGCAGTGAACTCATTGTCATGTTCAAGAAACCAATTTGAAATGATTCGAGCTTTGTGACATGGTGCATTATCCTGCTGGAAGTAGCCATCAGAGGAAGGGTACATGGTGGTCATAAATGGATGGACATGGTCAGAAACAATGCTCAGGTAGGCCGTGGCATTTAAATTGGCACTAAGGGACCTAAAGTGTGCCAAGAAAGTGTGCCCCACACCATTACACCACCACCACCAGCCTGCACAGTGGTAACAAGGTGGTACCAACATGTTCTCATTCTGTTTACGCCGAATTATGACTCTACCATCTGAATGTCTCAACAGAAATCGAGACTCATCAGACCAGGCAACCTTTTTCCAGTCTTCAACTGTCCAATTTTGGTGAGCTCGTGTAAATTCTAGCCTCTTTTTACTATTTGTAGTGGAGATGAGTGATACCCGGTGGGGTCTTCTGCTGTTGTAGCCCATCCGCCTCAAGGTTGTACATGTTGTGGCTTCACAAATGCTTTGCTGCATACCTCGGTTGTAACGAGTGGTTATTTCAGTCAAAGTTGCTCTTCTATCAGCTTGAATCAGTCGCCCATTCTCTTCTGACCTCATTTCTGTTTGTAAAACCTAGAAATGGTTGTGCGTGAAAATCCCAGTAACTGAGCGTTTTTGCATTTTTATCCAAATCGACTTACATTGCTTTCAAGATACACATTGACATTCTTGCTTTCCCTGGGAATCAAACCCATGACCTTGGCATTGTAAACACTAATGCTCTACTGGTTGAGCTACAGGAAAGCACATCTATCCTAGACTTTTAGCTGGTGTCAGTCTGAGAGAACACAGAATAATGGGAAGATTTTTACCTGAGGGCTGTTGAGCGTGTTAAATCCCATACTGGGTGTAGAGGGCAAGGAACCGGACGGTGAGCCCATGGACGGGGTGATGACTGAGTAGGGAGAGGCCAGGCCATTCATGGACGAGCCCAGGGTGCTCATGGGAGAATGCAGTGGGCGGGAAGAACTGATGACGGACGGATGACCCAACATGGAGCTCATAGGTGGCGGCTGAGAGGGGGGCGAATTAAGAGCACTATTGTCTATGAAGAGATGAAAAGAGAGATTAATATTAGACAAGAATGATTCAAATGTAGTCCTAAAATGATTGCTAATGACATTCATTGATAAAAATTGATAGTACATTTCAGAAAAGTGACAATGAATTAAATTTTGCCGTAGAAAAACTGAAATAGTATTTTCTTGTAAATCACTCCAATGATCTTAATTTTGTACAACTTGTGTATATATAAGTAAGAATGTGACAGGTCTAAATAAATACATAAGGATGCAACCAATACTTTTTCATGTATAAACGTCAGAGAACCAAGCAATTTTTCCCATGGGAACATCAAGTACCTGTGGAGGCATGAGTGCCTTTGCAAAACATTAATTTCCTCCATTAATAAATGTGCTGTTTGAGTAAATGTAAGAGGACATTTACTGAGAGTCCATTCAATCCTTCTGCTTTAATCATTCAGTCAGAGTGCTTAATACGAGTACCTGGTAATGGTAGTTTGTTCCAGAACAAGTACATATAATCTAACGTAGCACAAGGACACAGTGCAAAGGTTGCACCTTTTTTTGCCAATACCGATAGTGTTGCAATCCATTAACTCGTTTATCATTCATCAAGATGAAGATCAAATCAAATTAACAATCTTAAGATGAAATTAACACGGATAGAGTCAAGCAGCTGCTTTATTGAGATGTGCTACACGAAACAATTATAAATGGTTCGGTCAGATAATCAGACAAAGTGATTGTAACTTTATCTCTGGTTATTTCAATTTACTGCAAACCTTGAGAAGGTGATCAGGCATTTATGTATTTTAGCTCTTGTGTTTTACCATCAAGCTATCAAATAAAAATATAATACAATTAATCATATATATATATATATATATATATATATATATATATATATATATATATATATATGAGAGGCATTTTCTGTCAAGCTCACTACAAACTAGAATTGATTTAAACTTTATTATGATGTGAATTTCTATACAAACATTTCAGTGTACGTGCAAGATCTGGACAATAAAACAGCCTCAAAGGGCAGCATTCTTGGGAACTAAAGAGATCAAATTGATCCACCGTGAGTGTCTGAAACAAGCTTCTTTTATAACATTTGAGATAAAAGAGTGTATTTAATTCTCTATCTTGCAGTTTCTTTTATTCAATCTTGAGTAGATCCAGCATTTTTGTATTATTAACAAGGCAAAGTCAAGCATTACATCCCTTAGACACAGCTATAAACACACAGTCAGTCTGCTTTCATCCCAACTGGTTGTGTTTGTGTGTCTTAAGCTTCTGAGCAGAGGGGAAAATATCTGTGGCGGATGGATAAGATGCCCTTGGTAGGGAGGAAACATGGTCAACCAATGATCCACATGTCGGACAATCCTTAAATGACCCACTGGATTCATTGCATTTAAATCAGACAACACAAGTCTAAAGTCTGAAAAGCAACCCTTTTATGGCTTTGATACTGCATCTTTAAATTTGACAATGTAAAAAAAAAGTCAAAACATGCAGCAAATTAATGTTTGAAATTACGAGAAGGGTGTATATTGTAGGTTAGAGTAGGCTGTATATTGTAGGATCCCCTTTATCACAATATATATTTCTTACCTTTAATACCACACAGAAATAAAATGGATTGTGCAAATTTCTTGTGTATTGTGCAAAAGTATAACGGAAGATTTCGAAATTGACATCCTGTAAATGACAGGATGATTGATCTCCATCTCAGCAGACTTGCATTTCATAAAGTCGAAAACAACTTTTTTACTTTTAGATGCATCAACCTTTGGCTGATAATTCAGATCTTTAGCTTCTGAGACAGTCCATGTGCCAGACATTCATCAGGATTTCACAATGACACTGCAGTGCCCATGACCTTTGTACAGCTGTCTGATAGCAAAGTGCAGCCTTTGGAAGACTACTATCAAATTCA
Source organism: Rhodeus uyekii (assembly GCA_037043235.1). NCBI lineage: Eukaryota > Metazoa > Chordata > Actinopteri > Cypriniformes > Acheilognathidae > Rhodeus > Rhodeus uyekii. Next base: position 1,354,446 of record JAWRVZ010000012.1, on the reverse strand, counting down.
GAGGAGACCACATGAAATCACACAGGTCAGTGAAGACACACTCACATACATGCGCTGTCATTGCATATTTCATACAACTGCATCCTCATAAATAATCTGTACACCAAACACAAAGAAAGTATAGTTTTAATGACGACGGCAGGACTAGGACCCCTCAGTCTGACATTAGTCACAGATTCAAGGGCTGGAGCACAGCAGGAGTTTGAGAGGGCTAGCTAAAATCTTTTGATTGTTAATTACTGGTCAGTCATTCATTAAGCCTCTCAATTACTAACTAATAACTCACACTGACATGATAGAGAGAGGGAACGTGTTTCATTATGAATCTATTATATCTATTGATGGATACTGATGGTTTGTTAATACTGTTCCACTGAGAAAATAAATGCAAAATGGTGAAAAGAGAAAAACAATCAATGTTGCTGTAATCGAGATCCATGTGCAGTTTATTAAAACAAAGCAAGTTCAAGGTACAAACAGGCGTGGGTTGGAATAGCAGGGCAAACAATAATATCAGAAGCGGAGCAGTAAATGTGGCGATAACAGGCAGAAGATCAGGGAAGGCAGCAAACAGCAGCAGCAGAAGTCCAAGCAAACACAAGTGGTAGGCAGGCAGCAAAGAGACGTGCAAAGCATAATCCACATCAGAGTCACACACGGGCAGAACAACAGGGAAAATATTGATTAGGAAAGTAGCCGGGGCAAACAAGAGTGATCACACAGGGGTTTAAATAGTCTTAGTGATGAGGTGCAGGTGTGTAGTAATCTGTCAGGTATGTGGGACGGTTCTTGGGAAGTGTAGTCCAATACTAAATGCTAGTACTCAGGTGAGTGAGACGTCTGGCGGTCGATCGAGGAATCTTCAGCGGCGTTTGTGACAACTGCTTACTAAAAGAGAATTACAAATACATACAAAGCTGAACGGCAGATTGGAAAGTGACAAGGACCACATAAAAAAGAGTGCTTCATTACAAAATGTACAAAAGACACATTCATGTAGATATATATTACATTTAGACTTCTATTGTTTTTAAATAATTGTTGATTTTTATTACACAATAAATAATTTTACAGGGAAAATATGTAAGCTGACATTCCCACAATTCCCTGTGTGACATTTCAGACTTGATGGTTTTTAATTTGAATATGTATGTTTCTTCTTATCAGTTGCGCATTAGGGTTTTAAGTTAAATCTTATGTTGTTAAATTAACGTTTACTGCATTATTGTAGTGTCATGTGTTTTACCATGATGGAGTTTTGTGTTTGTGACACTGTGGTGTGCATCTTCCATATTTCCCACAGCTTGTGGTACTAATGCTACTTAAGATAAACTTTGATTCATCATGTGGCTTTTATCTTTACCACTAGTGTTATTATAGTGGATGTCAGTATGTTAAAAGTATAAAATCAACGTTAGTACTATCAGCAAAACCTTGCTTAATCTGTTGGATTTACCAGTTTCAAATTTAGTAAAATGTAAAAATACATTTAGAGGCAGTTTTGTGAATGTGTCTACATTTTTACTGTATTATTTACTGTATTTTTACTGTATTATTTACAGCTGCCAGATTTATTTTGAAAAAACTACAGATTAATGCTTTTTTAATAACATTATATTGTTTATTATTATTATTGTATTATTTTACATGGAAGCCTTTAGATATAATATAACGTGATTCCAAAGGAAAGTCAAGCTTTTCAGATTTAGCAGCACATTATTGGCTGAAACCACACAAACAAACACACACACCTACTTTGTGAAAGCCAAGTAGGTTCCCTCCTTCCATTTCCTTTTGAATCGCTAATTTCTGTCCTAAATGAAGTTCAATAACAACACTATCTGATCAATAATGGCACTAAACCCTCTTCTAATCACTGACAAGTATTTTCAACAAATTTACAGATACTTCAACTAAGAACAAGACGGGGTTGAAGGAAGGGCAACAGACACAAAAAGGTGAAAGGGGGGTGCAAGTGATTGTGAAATGGGACACTGTCCCACTGCTGTGGAGAGCTGGAAGACATTAAATCAACCCTCCCTCATGTGTCCATAATCCCCCAAAGTCCAGGACTACACACATACCTCATACTTCAATTACAACATTTTACTTCATTGTCCATATCATAAACTAGTTTATCAGCACACACACTCTTTTATATGTGAATGATTAACCCATACACTGGAGATAGCATCTACACGTGGTTTCTGCCAATAAACGTCCTCTTATCTTGTTTACTTCTGAACATCTGTATCTGAAAAAAATTTAATTACAGGCAATAATACTATCTTTACTACCTAAACATTTCATTCACCGTTCTTAAAATGCCAACACACACAGATGTACAGACACTCCCGTTCATATTTTTCTTATCAGTACTGCTGTAATAATGCATTATGTTCATGCTCATGTATGTCTCCAGAATCGCTGAGAGAGGTGGCACAGACCAGGACTCATGCATGCCTCGGGAGGTCTGGGAAATGTTGGGATTTAGTCATGAGCAGCATTGAGTCTTACACTATTACTGATGAAATTTTGTATTTGTGAATTGAATTTGTGTTTGAGTGCGTGTTCTGTTGCACAAAACATATATTCTATGCCTATAACCACTGCTTTATGTGGATGACAGGGTGAGTGCTTGACAAGGTAAGAGTGATGTGAATACTAAAGAAAAATATTGAGTATTGAGTGAAGAGGAATGCCAATGAACTCTGAATGTGTCCTGTAGTTACCTCTGTATTAATCTGTTCAAAACAAGCACATTTTTTCACATGCATCACTCACATTTCAAATAACTGACAAATGCTTTTTAGTCACAATTAGAAAAGGAAAATAAGGGCAGACAAACAGAAAGAAAGACTGATAATACTGAAAATGGACATCAGAAAAATGCTGACCTGAGAGGATTTGCTGACATATGGAAACAAATTCCACAGGAAATGAAGGAACATTAATTTTTTTCAAAACATCCTGTCATATCGTGATCATATGATATCTGATCATCTGTAGGATTGAGGATGATAAATTAATGAACTTAAGAAATAATATCATATACTTGATGACCCCTGGTAATGTCACAATCAGCAGAGATCCACAGGGAGCGTTCCACTAAACATTGCACAAGGGACTGTGAAGTAACTGTGTTCAGCCGTAGCCAGACTTCTTTATTTGTCAAAACCTAAATTGAAAACAACTCAAAAGCAGCGGTTGACTCTAAATAGCCTGAATTCTGGAGAACTGCAAATTTCAAAACAATGTCAACATGACCCAGCCAGACTGAACTGACAAAAACTCTCAAACTCACAAGTTGTCTGGTTTTCAATAATTCTGTCTGAATCTTCTCTGAATGAACTACCATTCAAAAGTTTGAGGTCGGTAAGATTGGTTTTGACTGTTTTTAAAAGAAGTGTCTTTAGCTCACCAATGGTGCAAAAGTAAAACGGTATTAAAATGTAACCTTTAAATGTAAAATAATTATTTTTTTTGTCCCTTATGCTCACCAAGGCTAAATTTATTTGATAAAAATACAGTAAAAACAGTAATATTGTGAAACGATTACAATGTAAAATGAACATTTTCTATTTAAATATACTTTAGAATCTGAATATTCCGCATAATTACTCCAGTTTTCAGTGCCATAGATCCTTCAGAAATCATTCTAATAAGCTGATTTGCTGCTCAAGATTTCTTATCATCAGTGTTGAAATAAAAAATGTGCTGCTTAATATTATTATGGAAATTATTAAAAATATTAAACTGTTTACTGTCACTTTTGATCAGTTTATTGCATTTTTGCTGAATAAAGCTTTAATTTCTTTTTAAAAAACTGAACAGTAATTTACTGTTATTGTTCACTTCCATTGCAGTTGGAAAACAACAACAAAAAGCAGTAGGAAACACTGGTTAAGGGTCACACTAGACATCTGACCAGTCAGGAAATTTCCACAAGACAACAATTTCTGTTCCAAAATTCCTGAAACTGTGCTTGTTCTTAATGATTTAAAAAAGGATCAATGTAAAGTGTAGAAACAGATAAAGTCACAAACACCTCTCTCTCAACCTTCAGAATAAACTTTCTAGTATAGCTTTCTAGAAAACTTGGGAAACCTGAAACCATTCCTCTCCATCAAAACATAAAACGTTAACAGATGTTTTCAGTTTTTACTGACAGATAATTACTTACATATTTTTAAACCAATAATGCTTCATGCGCTAATATTTAAACTACCTTTATTGAATTGCTTACTTAATGGGAAAGCATTCCTCAAGTTCCTTTACACACGAAAAAAGTGTTTACGAATTAAAGTTGATTAGATGCCAAGTTACAATCCAACAGCATAAAACAGCAGCATGTGAGAAACCACAGTAATGTCAACCCTACACATAACATTTAGTAACTTCAGCAAAAGAGGGATGTAAAAAAAAAAAAGAGAAATAGTAAAAGGAAAGATTAGGATAGAAAGGAAGTCTGTAGTGTTTATTTCAATGCTAAGTCAAACACACTAAAACATTTTGAAAGACTATCCAGAGAATATCAGAAATACATCAAGACCCTCAAAGGACGTTATTCTCAGTATTAATCCCAAACACAAACCTACTGCCGATCCTAACCCAGACTCCAACATGCCTCTACCTAATTTTATTTTAATTTTACAAAACTCCAAAAATGTACATTCAATTAACTGCAGTTTCCAGTGAAATGAACACTAGTGGCAGTAAAACACTAATATTATGATAACATAGGCTGATTATCAGTTAAAAAAGGACACGCGATTCTTTGCACAATAGTACGTAATACACTCACCTAAAGGATTATTAGGAACACCCGTTCAATTTCTCATTAATCAATTTTCTCATTATCTAATCAAGCAATCACATGGGAGTTGCTTCAATGCATTTAGGGATGTGGTCCTGGTCAAGACAATCTCCTGAACTCCAAACTGAATGTCAGAATGGGAAATAAAGGTGATTTAAGCAACTTTGAGCGTGGCATGATTGTTGGTGCCAGACGGGCCGGTCTGAGTATTTCACAATCTGCTCAGTTACTGGGATTTTCACGCACAACCATTTCTAGGGTTTACAAAGAACGATGTGAAAATGCCTTGTTGATGCTAGAGGTCAGAGGAGAATGGGCCGACTGATTCAAGCTGATAGAAGAGCAACTTTGACTGAAATAACCACTCGTTACAACCGAACAAAAAGCATTTGTGAAGCCACAACACGCACAACCTTGAGGCGGATGGGTTACAACAGCAGAAGACCCCACCAGGTACCACTCATCTCCACTACAAATAGGAAAAGAGGCAACAATTTGCACAAGCTCAGCAAAATTGGACAGTTGAAAACTGGAAAAAGGTTGCCTTGTTGAATCAATGCCACGTAGAATTAAGGCAGTTCTGAAGGGGGAACGCTTCAAACACAGTATTAGTATGGTGTTCCTAATAATCCTTTAGGGGAGTGTATTATAAACACTTTTACCATGGCACATGATTGTTTTGATGCATTAAACTTGCTCTGTAACTCACCTGATTTAGGAGCGCTCGGGTAGGAGTTCTGCGCACAACACAAGTCACGATAAAAAGCAAAAACACTTGTAAACTGCACAGCTGCCTTTAGCAAATGCATTTTTATCTCATGTTTGCTTGTTAACTCTTATCAGTTAGGGTAGGGTTTAATATTGGTGGCCAGCCATAGTGTATTAGAGCATTAACCATTTAGTATCACACTAATGGTATGTACAACAACCACTGAATACAACATTGCCAGATTCAAGTTCATCTGTTTTGGATGACACTGAATGTGCTTTTAATATCACTCAAAGAACATTTCAATTTAAAAGTGTCGCCAATTGGCCTGGGTTGAAAAATCCCTATTCAAATGATTTTATGGTCTTATGAAACAATGAAAATCAGTAGCAGGGCAACAAAACAAGGTTTTCATATGGTACCTACAACTTTTAATACTCTGAGGGTTTTTTAATTATCAGTTATTTAAAAAGAATGTTTAAAATATAAATTTTTATAGAGAAAAAACCCCAACTGACATATTGCCTTCCGGTAACTTTTATAGAACGACAAAGGAAGCATGCATTGGATTTAAGTAAACAAACTACACTATATGGATAAAGCATGTGGACACCACACCCGCTTGTGCTTCTTAATCACAAAACCAGGCATAAACCCCGTTGATTTTCAATAGACACTTTCTTCCCACAGATGAAAGCCATTTACATGTATGCATTTGGCAGATGCTTTTATCCAAAGTGACTTGCATTGAATTCAAGGAAAAACATTGAATCAGTTCTTGCTTTCCCTGGGATCGAACCCATGACCTTGGTGTTGTAAGCACCAATGCTCTATTGATTGAGCTACAGGAAAGCTTATCATTCAATTTTGGAATGACATGAGAGTGAATAAATGACGACAGAATTGTCATTTTTGTAAACTATCACTTTAAGATTAGTCTTCACTAGAATTAAGAAGCCTAGACAGAACTGATAATTAGAAGGGAATTTCTACATATATGCCATGTATATTTCAGCCCCTATTTCCAAAACAACAAGTATACCATTATTAAAGACACCAAGGTAAATTAATGTAATCTCACAATTAACATTAATTTGTAAAACGAGACATGCACACAATGCAAGCTCACAATGTAAGAATTATGCAAGTTTTATTTGTTGTGTCAACATTCAGAGAAAGACAGAAACAGAAAGAGAAAGAACAACAGAGAGTGAACGACTGTCAATCAGCGATGACAACTTCCATCAGCACTTTCTATTAGGGGATGCAATGGAAGTTTGTCCTTTTCAGTCAAAGTATTTACACACACACACACCCACAGGTATGCTAAACAGAATGTGATGTTGAATATGTGAATATTCATTCACAGATGGTGAATATTTAGAAAGAGCGCATGAGAAACAGAGAAGCAAAGAAGTGAGGGGATGAAGTACCACAAATGTGTGAGTTATAAAGGGATATACTGAAATAGACTAATCCAAGCAGACTTTCCTAAAATATCCACAGTATTCCATTTGAACAGCTTTAGAGTACAGAGCCTTGCCAAGCATTCTCACTGTCAACGGCTGAGAGCAGAGGTTATAGATTAATTACACACAAGCTACTACAAGCTACTATATATATATAAATATATACATGCACACATGTACAAACAGTTTTGGTCAGAATTACTGACTCACCTGGTAAAGATGGAAGAAAAAATAAATCTGCATTATTTATCCTTTTGATCTTTCATTAGATTAATTTGCAAAATCTAACCTTTCATCGGAGTAAAAGAATTGAAAGTGGGTGTAAATCAGTTTATGAAATAAATGTTTTTCTCAAATACACGTTGGTTATAATTATTGGCACATCACAATTATATTCCCATTAATATTTACATTTTTGAGCACACCATGCACATTGTAAAAGGTCAAAAACAACAACAAAAATGTAGTAAGTAGTTTTAATTAAGTCAAGCATATTATTACATATGACTGAATCAACCTGACTGTTTTGGGATACAATTAATGTAGTTCTGGGTTGGGACTATCCGGGACTGTCCAGCCAATGAAGAGATCAGGAAACCCGTTTGAAAATAATAATCACTTTTGCGGCTTATTGCCTTTGCTTAGAAATAATAAAATATACAACAGCTTCTTTTCTCATCACAATGAACCACATGCCAACACATCCCTAAAACTGTATGTCTCCATGCACAATCTAATCAGATTTCGAAATCAAACAGCACAGTTCTCTCATCTTCCCTTTAGGATGCACCAGTCGTGTTGTTCCTGGGAGCATAAGCATAGCAGTTTGGGACCAGGTTTTATTATCAGATACTCACAGTGGCTGTAGTGACCGTTTTCTCTGCAGTGACTCTGACTGTGAAGCGGCAACGCCGGCGGATCCCACATGACCGCGAGCACCACCCAACAAAACCTCACCGTGCACAGTGGAGCACCCGTCCGAACACAGACTCACTCCGCTGATGGAACAGATGGGATACGAGCGAAACAGGACTGCCGTAGGGGGAGGATCCACGGGGAGGAGTTTGCTCATTTATGGGATTACTCGGATTATCAACGATTGAATCCAGCAAGAACCGTTCACTACCACAAAGATCAGCCTCCCGCCAACCTTTGACAAGACTTCTTCGAAACACAACGAACACAGGCTCAGGGTTTCATTAAATCTATCAGCCCCGATGGCCACCTGTTGCCTGCCCAGGGATGAAGTGTGCTCAACTGTGTGTGAAGACTCAAATAAACAAGCAATTTGTTTAGATTCAGATTTTAAGATTATTTTCATCTGATTATCAAGTAAAATGATTTGCCTTAATATAACAGTTATATGTGCATTTGAATATTTCTACTAAAGCAGTGAAGCTCTTTTACACACATGCACACACTATGAAGCGTAGTTCATAGCCAAGTCTGGCAGCCTTCTCTCACACACCTGCTAGTGTGTTTATTATCTAATGCACTTCTAACTGTTTTCATGCCATGCCAAATACAGTGCCATGGATAGACATTAATACTGAACTGTTAAAAGACCAGGAAGAAAAATTAGCTTGGATATTAAATACACTAAAAACTTTTACATTATAAAAAATGAAGTTTCCACAAAAATATTAAGCAAAATTCTGAAACCGTTTTCAACATTGAGGATAAGAAAGGCTTCTTAAGCAAAACATCAGCACATTAGAATGATTTCAGAAGTATTATGTGACACCGATGGCTGCTGTAAACAGAAGTGTATTGTAAATTGTAATAATATTTTACATTATTACAATTTTACTGTATTTTCATCAAATAAATGCAGCCTTGGTGAGCATCAGAGATTTCTTTTCGAACATTAAATAATCTTAACGTCCACAAAACTTTGAACTGTACAGTTTTAATTAGATACAATTTAAACTCTAATAAAATTAGACACAATAATGCCATCATAATAATAATGAAGTCAAACAACTGCAACTTCATATTACCAGAATGAAATATCACTGTCATATCGGCATCAAGTAAATGGAGGATTTTGAGCCAAATTAATTGCAAAAAGCGATGCCGAAAAAGAATAAAACGAAACTTCAATGCAGTGATGCCTTGAAAGCAATGCAATGATGCAGAAAACTTTCTACTAAAGCCTACAATATATCAATAATGGTGCCATTACAGTTTCATTGAGACATGCAGTAGAGAGAGAACTGACTTTATGACAGAATGCCTTCAGGGTGAATCTAAAAAAGCCTCTTTAATATGTCATCCTATAAAAGCAATGCCCCAAATGGATCAGTCTGAAAGAAAAGAGAGTTGAGATCACACAGAAGATTGACACAATTGGAGCTGCCTGCAGAGATATTACCAAAACAACAGAAGAAGGTTCTGCATCTCCTTGCATTTTTCTTACTGCTAACAAAAACTTAAAACATTGACATCACTTAACTTATCCAATGAATAAAACGAACCATTAAAATGCATCCTTTAAACAGTCAAATCAAATCTCTCTACTGACTGCGGTGTAACTCGCACTTTGGTGTTTCAAATTGTTCATAGAGATTGTAAAACTAATCCATATGAATCGAGTGGTTTAGTCGAAATTTTCTGAAGAGACATGATTGCTTTATACGGTGAACAGATTTAACTTTGGCTTTTATTCACATAAACATTCACCAACGCACATTCATCAGATGATGATAAATAGAATAGAATCTCAAGCATGACTGCTTGTTGTTCGAGAACCAATGTAACATTTGCAGAACGTTTGAAAGCTAAAGCTTGTTGTCGCGTGTCAAGCAGGTTCAGTTGAGCTTCTATTTATGTTTGCTGATCAATATTTATATGGGGATAAAAGCCTAAATTCAATCTGATCGTCATAAAAAGGAATCGTACCGCTTTAGAAATGTTTAACTAAACTGCTCAGCTTAAAAGTGGTAGTTGCGTAGCTGTCAAAGGAGAGTACAGAACTGGCTCAGATTTTAGTAAAAATACAGTAAAACCTTGAGATACGAGCGTCTTGACATACGAGTATTCCAAGATATGAGCAAGCCTTTGAGCAAATTTTTTGCTCTGAAATACGAGTAAATATTTGAGATACGAGCAGCTGAGACACGCGGACAATAGGTGTTCGAGCACTCGGAGATCACGCGCCTCACTTCTTCACTTCACATGTTTGTTGACTTCTCTAAGCATCTCCCGCGAGTCTTCCTGTGGTGTATGTTATCTACATTTATGGGGTAATTGCATATGATCTCCACTAGAGGGCCACTTTGGTTTTACAGCGGTGGTTACCGGGGGCGACGAGTGATTCACAGTATTAAGCTGGGAGCAGCACGAGTTATGTGTGTTCAATAATAATAAATATGAGGTTCTGAGGCATACATACACTTATTACACTCTATCGAATACACTACACGGGAAAAAACGCTACACTTCCGTATTGCATTTGCGTTATCTACATAATTTATGTAATCAACATAATCTACATAATCCCTCCCTCCTTCTCCGCAAATGCCGTTACTGCATCGTTGCTCTTGAAGGTAAGAACTCATAATTAAAACCACATTTTATGTTATATCATTGGAATCATTTTATACTATAATTTTGTGTGTATGTGTATGTCTCTACAGCAATTAAAAACATGTTTTTTAAGGGTTTGGAAGTACAGGAAGAATTTTCATTTTTGGGTCAACTACCCCTTTAATATCAGTATCTGCCCTCAAAAAAAAAATCAAAAATCCTATTGGTATTATTAATCGGTGCATCCCTAGGAAAGCCTTCTTTTTACAAAGATTTCAATTTCAAATAAATGCGGTTCCACTCAACTTTGTGTTCATCAAAGAATCCTGAAACAATGTATTCCAGTTTCCTCAAAATTATTAAGCAGCACAACTTTTGTCAACATTGATAACACTGCAAAATGTTTCTTAAGCAGTGAGCCCCAAAATGCAGTCATTTTAATTTGTTAAACTATTTTAATGGATTTTTTAATCACATGAATGCAGCCTTGGTGAGCATTTTTTCTCCTCAAAAATCACACAGCCCGCAACCCCGCTACTGTGATGTAAGGGTCCATGTCTAACATTTCAAAGCAGCATGTCTTCTATGAAGCACTCAGGGAGCGAACATGTCCGGTGATCAAAATAGATTTCCACCCTTGCCCCAGTCTACTTTACCCCAGACTTACATTACTCCAGCACGTTTACATATCCAGAACGAGGAGCTAATAAGAGCAGAGGACCGAAGTAGCATCTGTTAGTTCATTTATCTAATGCACCTATAGTAGCAGCACAAATGGTGTTAAGGTTATGACTATATATATATACATATATCTATATATATATATACAGTAATACCTCGGTTTACAAGTTTAATTCGTTCCAAGAATTAGCTCATAACTCAAAATTCTGCAAATAGAATTTTGCATTCTATTTGCTGTACTGTACATATATATTTTACTACGTGAACAACAGCAATCACAATTAATGTTAACAACACGAGGTAAAACCGCTGTAAAGCACTTATTAAAGTATGCACTGTGGTGAATGATGCAACCAAACCGAGAGACGCTGAGAGAATGAACGAGTTAAGGGGGGATAGGCTTTGTGAGAGGCTGTCGTTAGGATATTTCCAATAAAAATGCGCGTGGGTGAGGGAATATTTTTCTCGCACACCGATATAATGCTCGTTTACAAAGTCACTCGTAGACCGAAGTATTACTGTACATGTACATATATATATATATGAAATGTAAAAAAGGCTTCAATAAAAGGACTAATTTAAATAATCATTCCATTTTAATAGTATGAATAATAGCAATCATTTGAACATGATTTCAAAGTCTAAAGACTTGCAGGATCATTTGCGTAAAGAACACACTACCTCGTAAAGGACGCAATCCTTTGTTTTTCCCCAAAGTGATGGTAAGGGCAAGGCTGCTCAGTTTGAAAGCCTTAAGCTCGTATAGGAAATCTACAGAAACCGCTGTTAGCCGTTTGAAAGCATGTGTACAGCTGACAATAACAAAGGCCTCAGAGCCACTCCTGCCTGATGACTGTGACGTGTCCTTTCTGTTTTCTCGTCTGTGTCTTTGGACTTGCAGAGTGTGTTCACATTGTAAAAGGAGGAGGAATGCTGTCAGCTATAAACATTTCTCTTAAAGTCTACAGCGACAAGAATAAGCTGAGAGTGAAGGCACAGACGGCTTTCATTGACATCAAAAATTCCTATTGCTCAAACTGTAAAGCGTGTTGCTAGCAACGTCAAGGTCATGGGTTAAATTCCCAGGGAATACATGAACCAATAAAATATAAACCCTGAATGCATATTCTTTGGACAGAAGTGTCTGCTAAAGGGATAAATGTAAATGTAATTAAAATCGAATGTGTATGGCTGTTCAGTAAACAACAATCATGTGGTTAACAGTGATTAATTTAACATTGTTAACCTGGTTCAAAGTTCAAAACCTGCAGAGTATCTGTCTAGTTCTAAAAGCAACGGTAATAACCTCGACATCATAGTAGCACATGACTGTATCATAGTTTTACAGTAATCTATTCTATATTTATTTACTGTTATCAGTTCCCGTACTAATTGCATCATGCATGAATCCAACTCTCTGTAATCCACAACTTTAACCCAACTAATTATTTGCTCTGCAAAACTCTATAAATACTCACTTGTTGATACTCTTCCTTGGAAATATGCATTCAAAAAACATCTGATAATACCTCGAAAGCATGTACATTAGGCTGAATTCTTGCTCTGCTGGAAAATCCAGCTTAACCTAGAGTCTGTTTTAGATCATGGGAGATAGTTTCAAGCTGGTCATTATCTGGTATAAACTGGTAGATCATATGAAGCTGCCAGCTGGTTAAACCAACTCAAGATTGTCAAACTGCTTTTAACATGATAGCTGGTGGTAGACCATCTATCAGAGTGGAAATCAGAGTGGACTGACTAAATAAACTTTTTACCTTTCCAACATGGTATAATGCAATAACATTTGCCAATCTATTGTACTCAGGTGACGTTTTTACATCTGAATAAATAATTAAGCACTTGCTAAATTCATTACAGCAACTTGCCATGACAATGTTAAGTGAATTACATTAACAGCGTCATACACTTTAATTAGGTGTGTCAAACGATTTATTTGATTCGAGTCTTAGGGTTTACACTCAGCACTTCATAGGCTAACATTAGACCTTGTTAGAGTTGTCTGACTTTGTCTAAAATAACGTCATTGGCATTCATTCATGCTTTGAGAGAGATCGATTACATATGCAATTAAATGCCAACCGTGCCTGTAAACCATGGCGCGATCACCTGACCAATGGCAATTCACGCGGGCTGATAGAACTACATTAATCTGTCTGAAGTTCATCGGCGATGTTGTTTTAAAACATTGACGGCACGCTTGTGGGGGGAAAACAGCACGGGCAACTGACACAGAAGAGCAGCAACAGGAAATGAAGAGACACGGTGACTTACGGAGATGTAAATATGTGTTGTGAGTATCCATTACGAGTCAGTTTACGGTCGAGTCTTGTCCTGGAGCCGCGCGGCACCCCTCTCAATTCCTCTCCCCGGCCCGAGTGAACTGAGCTCTGCGGCGCTGCTGGCTGGCTCGGGGCCCCGCTCAGGGGGAGGCGGGAGGAGGGGTTTCATAAACGACAACAATCAGATAACGCACAAGCAGATGACTTCAGCACATGTTTGTTCAAAATGGCATTTAAACACTATGACTAATTGCTATTTAGACAACTCAATTTAATTAAATGTATTGGGATGTTATTTATAACATGGCCTGAACACATCCATTTACATGTATGTATCTCACATATACTTTTTATGCAAAGAACTTCAAAGTATACACATTTTAAGTTCATGAAAATCTTGGGACGTGAACTAGAGATCTTGTTTTCAGTGGCTACTAAACCATTCAACCATCAATAGCAACAGTACTAAGCTGGACGCATCAGGAAACCTGAAAATTTTTGGGGAAATGTGGAAAATGTCTTATTTAATATGACTGAAACAACTTGATTACATTTAGTTACACCAGCAAAAGTAATTTCAAAGAATCAGGACCTTTTCCCAATTGTAGCATAAGGCTTAGATAGAAAATCATCGATGCTAATAATTTCTATGATCTACTTAGGCTTGCAATGCTTTTGCGAAACAGATCAGACTAGGTAAAAATGTCTTCTTAAAGTAAGTTATTTTTATTTATTTTTTACAATCTGTGCCTAAAAATAATAGCATAATTTCAGTCAGGCAAAGGGTAGAATTTAAGCAGTTATCAACCTGATCTCATGAGAAAACGTAACTATTTCATGAGGTGGCAAAATTCATATAAATTTCTATGACATGATTAGTATGGAAACAGGAGTTTTAGAACGAAAGTGAAGGCATATAGTACGAAAGCGTCAAAATGAGATTCAAACAAATAAGCCACCAATTCTCCAAAATGTAAAATACAGTAGTTATAAACTGCCATAAGAGTGTGTTGAAATGTATAGGCCTACATGTAATTGGGAAAATATTGTGTTTTTATTTTTATTTTAAGTACATGTGTTTGCATTCGGTGTAATAACTCTATGGTAATGCAAACTTGTATTTTGTCAAGATTAAAAACAAAATGTGAAAATAAAACCGGAATAAAATGATATTTGTGAATGAGATCTGTCTGGCTGCCTGGTTTCATGTATTTAGATTAAATGTGGTGCCTCAAAGACTCCTTGAAATCCCCCCAGACTGTTCTTCAGAGTGTGGGGTCACACAGGGGTGAGCTCTCACTACCTCCGAAGGTTATTCAGAAGTCACCAGCATTCACCAATCTTGAACTAGTGTGGGGTTAGTGCTCTAAATGACCAGTGACTTCACAAGGCCCTTCCCTCTAGGTTTGAGGATAAGATACCCCATCCCACAACCCCCACATACTCTGTCCCCTCATTGTAAATGATCTATTAAAGAACACAAGACCACGGTAAACAAGACGAATGGCTTTTTTCCCAACCCATCTCACACCAGTCAAGGCTTTCTGTTTGAACCCCCTTCCTAAAGTCTATTAGACAACGTTAATTTATTAAAGTCAAAGTGAAGAATTAAAACAGTCATTTGTCACTGCTCTCTTTGTGTGGGCTTAATGGTGGCACATGGTGTAAGACCTGCAATTTGTTATCCTCTTCTTAGTACTCTACTGCTTTTAAAGGCATAAAAGTAGGCATTTAATAGCATAACTGCTAATAATAAATTTGATGAGTGCAAAATGTGCATAAATTAAGATGTCGAACATTTGTCAGGTCACGTTGATTATATGTTTAACACTAGCTGCCATAGAAAGAGCAATGGATTTTGTTGTTTTTATTTTTCCTCTGAGTCTGCTCCCTTTTAACCTCCATCGTGTTCCTTTTTCCTTCTTATCTCAAGATAATCACTCACACACTCTCTTTCTAACACACTAACAAACACATACACAGTCAGAGCCGTCAGTGAGCCAAACCGTATGCAGTAATCCCTTTGTATTCACAAACCCATCCAGACAAACAATGTGTCCCAGCCACGTCCCACCCCCAGCACACCAGACCTAGGCCACCTGCTAACTCTACATCATACACCCAGACACAAACCAAAGGATGAAGACCTACAAGTTTGTGTCAGTGTGTGAATACTGAGCATTTTTCTCTGACACTCGTGCATGTTATGAATTGTCTTTCTATTCCTTGGAAACTGGCAACCCATGTGCAAATGCTCTCCCTTTAATCCTTTCTTCTTCTTTACTCTACACTCATATGTTCTCCAAATCCTCCACAAATCCCTGTCACACTATAGCTGAGATGATAAGTGATCCTCATCTGTTGTCACTTTGAGGAGACAATGCTCAACAACTGCTCAACAACATCATCAATCTCCGAGGACATACATCACACAAACAAAAGATGAAGTGAGCAAAGGGCTATGTTTGTGAAATGTCTGTTTGCTTACTCTCTTCAGCTCTTTTCTATCTTTAACCTCTATTTTTTTAGACTGAAGCTTTCTCCTGATGACTATTGAGTTAAAACATCAACAGCGATGCAATAAATTGAGCACAGAAACCGAGGAGTAGGGGTGATTCTATGAAATTATGTATCCTGCCATTTTAAATATTTAGTTCTTCATTCTTTTTCCAGCAGGAAGCTCTAAAATTGTACCATATCTTTCCTTTTATTGCATTATATTGTGTTTATCATATAAGGGCAAATATAAGAAGAGACAAAACCTCTGAAATTAAGTGTCACTTGCATTATGATTCTTTTTTTACACTACGTTTTTAAAATTATTTTTCTTTACCTTTTGAAAAAGTCAGCCTCAGTAACCCTGATTTTGAACTAACAAGTTCCTATGGCAACATAAAGACATGGTGGTCAAAGCTCTAATCCAAATGGATGCTCTTGACGTGTTATATTAACCTGTTAATCCTCAGACTGTTTGTGTAAGGGGGCTGGTGGGTTTATACACAATTAACCTCAATGGGCCGTACTGGTTCATGATTGGCTAAAACACACAAAAACAGCCTCAGAACCCTCTCACACAAATGATTTTAACTCATTGGATGCATTTATCTTAAAACGCTCCGAATTAATTACTTTTTTAGTGCTTAACGTGGCTGTTTTTACATAAAAACCTCACCCATATTCATATGGCAAAAGTATCTTATTATGGCTACATTTCAAATAAAAATGATAGGTTTAGGTTTTTAAAAAACAAAATAATGTTCCATGGGTCAAGTGTGAAAGAGGTTCAGATCCAGCAGAGATTGTAGACCACCTCAGGTTAAGCTGACAATGTCCTGGGAAGACCAACAAGATTATGTCTATGAACACCTGCTTCAGATCTTCAAACCAGCCAGTGTGACCTGCTGATTTGACATTTAGTAACATGACAAGAACTATTAAATAAGCAACCCTATACCCGACAGCCTCAGCTGTTTGTTTTTAGCTTTAATATTCCTATTTTCCTTTTATAAAATTATTTGTTTTGTATGTCAGTTTGACAATCACAAGAAGTAGCTGCAGTACCTGGTAATTGTTCAGTTCTATATATTTTTTGTTTAACTGTCACTTAAAAAACCATTACAATAATTATTATTGTTGAATGAATGTGTTAAATAATCTTGCATCCTTTATTTTATCCAATTCTTATACTTTAAATAGGATATCCAATGGCCAATGCTGACTTGTAGTAACACATAACCAAATGTCAAAGTGTCAGCTTTCAGGCATGTCTATATTTGTAAATAACCTACACGATCTCTAATACGCTAAAGGCATATAATTCCAAGGCTCATTGTGATTATTGTTTTGTCTAGTTAAGTCATTCATTTGCAGTTAAACCTGTGGAAAGTTTTTAAAAAAGAGGTATGGTGCAAAAGTCAACACTTCAATACAAATATTTACTGCAATGTAAACCTAGCTGTTCAATACATTCATTGTTCGATTAGCAAACGAATCGTTCTTTTGAATCGGATCTTTTAAATCGATCAGTTGAGACAACTGTTTACAAACTGGTTTGGGCATCGTCTCTCAAAAGAGCATCGTGAGCTAATCTGATCGTAGGGACCACTCACGATACCTTTGAGAAACGCAGCCCTGAACGATTAAACCACGAATCTCACGATTCGTATTGAATCATTGATTGGGGCAAATGGGCTGAGAATGAGCTGATTTGGAGTGAACCGAAGATTGACCTAAAATCTATATATTTTTAAATATATTTTTAGCAGATGTTACAAAATAAAATGTTGACTAATAATAAAATAAAATAAAGTTGACTTTAATAATTAATTGCAAAATATAATTGTTTTGGTCTTGTTTAATCTTGATGTAAATTATCTTTAGGTTCTAAAAAGAGGAATTCTCACTGCAATTTTTTTTTAACTGGGACACATGCAATTAATATTTACACCGTTTTTTAATATAACTAAATAGAAAAAAAACGATGTTTCAGAACATGAATGATGTGCCACGCCCGGACCAGTTGAATTAGTTCAATCAGTATTTGAATCGGTTCTTTAAAATGAACTGTTCAAAAGAATCGAATGGCCGGGCTTCCCATCGCTAGAGCGAAACTCGAAACTAAAGTCGACAGTCCGCTACCCCCACCATGTGGCGTAGAGACAAAAAACAAGTGTTTTAAAGGCCTGTGCGTGATCCTTTCAGGCACCCGTAGATTCACAATAAACTAGACGTGTACTTGAGGCGTTATTGTCATGTAGTTTCATCAGAATCGGGAAACGCGAGTGTTTACAACTTCACACAGCAGTCATCTATAACCAGTGTCCGTCATTCGACTCCCTTTTAACCGTTACTAATGTGTTCAAGACATAATGTCGTCGGATTTGATGTTAGAGTTCGCGAATCACTCAATGATGAATAAGGAAGCAGGGGACATTTCCATCGATCAGGATGGAGAGTGGGGTAAGATACGCTTTCTAGAAATATCTATGACAGCGCGTGCTGCTTACGAGAAGCAATAACCACCGGCTTCTACTACTAGCTCTGCGATTAGCACAATCTCATTATAGTGGTTTGTTGTCGATTTCTTTAACTGACAGGTGAACTTTCCCATTCGTGTTGTTTTGTGGTTTCGTTTTAAAATGTAGATGAATAAAAAAATATAAACATGATCAAATCTTAAATGAAAAGACCTTCGTAAACCTTCATTGTCTTGTGAATACACAGGTCTAGTTATACTAGTTAGGTAAGGTTAAACTATTAAAGTGACCAAGTGATCTGTCACATAACACCTCAGGGTGAATGCAGGCAGCCTTTCAAGAATACAACCCACCATTCAAAAGAAAGTTATTCCTGTCTTGCACTCATGCCATCAGCCATTTGTTTGTTTTATTTATTTAACATTACCTTTTGAAAATGCTCAAGTGAAGTTTATTTTGCTTGTACAGATATCAGTTTGTTTGATGAGCTGGAGGATCTTGGGGATGCTGAGTTTCTGAAGGCGCTGGTGGAGAGTGTAGGCAATGTGAGTAAAATCTGTCAATACCTGTTTATCAACAATGTTTTTCTTGGAACTGGAGTTTTTTGATCATTTAAATAAAAAATAAATAATTTAAGGACTGTCTGGGCCTGCATTTCCCCAAAGCGTAGTTAGCCTTGACACCAACGGTCGCTACGATCAACTTGGCTCATGATGCTTTTGGGAAACGCAGCCCCGCTTGTTTTATTAGATTATTAGTATTACTTTAGTTTGGTCACAGCTGTGAGCAGGAGTTAGTAGAAAAACAGCAATAAAAAGCATTGGGGATCTTTCCTCCTTTAGGACACCTCTGTTCCTGACTTGAACTTTGACTTTGAGCACCCGGTGTGGAGTAGTCCTCGATCAGGTAATAATTTTCATAATAGTTTTCTGTAGACTGCAAATGACTATTTTTGAATGTCTGTAGCCGTAATGAATTAAGAGTAACCGTTAAAGGGTCGTATCACTGTCCAAGTAAGAAAAAAAAAAATCTGATTTCAAAATTGTTTTTGTCCTTGATCTCTCTCTGTCTACTCTCATAGATGGTGACATAACAGTGGACTCACTATCACCAAACCACACGTTCAGTTCAGTGTCCTCACCAGCGTCAGTGGAGCCCCACTCACCGTACTCTACGCAAGTGAGTCAAACTCCACCCCCAAAACAAAGATACTGCCCTTTAGCCTTTTCTACCCACTGAAATCTGTCCAGTGTTTTGAACGCCACGCCTTTTACAATGACAGACATTCTAACATGCACACAAAAGTTTATTTATATATATATATATATATATATATATTTGTGCATATGAACATACAATATTAATAATAATAATAAAAACAAATGATATAATAACATTTAGGAATTACAAAAGACACACACAACTGTATAAAAATAATTTTGTTTTATATACAGTGGAATACGGTTATGTCGACGGCCTCGGGGGTTACAAAAAAGCGTCAAAATAACCGTTTAGCGAGAGAACCAACAACCAATATGGCAATTTATTTGATGAAGCGATCGGCATGCTATAAAAATGTACATACATTGTATTTGATAATCGCCCAATTTGTGCTAGAGTGGTCTAAACTCGCTAAATATAGCGACAAAGGCGCTAAGTTGGCAACACTGACCGCGATCCACTTGCAACACGAACTCAGCGCATGCGCAGTGAACTCTGTCACGAGATAACCATGTGAAGTGGCGAATTTGTCCCTCTTTTGTGCTCGAAATATTAGATTTCGGCGACGTAAAAGAATCAACATAACCCACAAGAAAATGCTAAGACAAATAGGGAGTTTGGCGGTTCCACTTCAAAAACATCGACATAATAGGATTGGCAAGTTAACCGTGAGTCGAGATAAGTGAACTCCACTGTATTTATAAAACTAAATGTTATTCTATTTGACTTATTTCTTAATTTATTTTGTTATACACACTGATGTAGTTCTATTTTCTGCCTTTATTCAATGACTTAATTAGTCAGATGCCCATCCAGTGCCCAGATGGATTGTGTTTGGCTGCACTGGTCCTGCCAGCTGCTGTAGTTCAGAGACCAAGAGGGCAGACACGCACATACGCCCATGTGAATTAGGTGTCTAATTAAGACTCCACTGTGTTAACGAATGTCTTTATCAGCTCTCAACACATCATCAAACTAATTAATGTCTCACATTGAGATGTGTCCGGGCTCATTTTTTTGTAATGCATGTTGACTGCTCAAGGTATATTGGCAAAAATTTCAAGGTTTCAAAGAAAAACTGAAACGTCACTATCACACCTATACATTGTTTCAGTGAAAACCAAAGCAATTTACTGAATGTTAACCCGTTCTGTTCTGTTACTGAGTGATGCAACATCTTGTAAAGCAGGGGTGCCCACACTTTTTTGGCTTTTGAGCTACCGTACTTATAAAATGACCAAGTCAAAATGTTCTGCATGCTATAAAAATACAAAACATATTATATTGAGAATTCTTTATATGCACAATATATGTTGGTGTTGCATAACTACACAAACCCATATTGCAAAATACAACTCTGTACTTCGGTGGCTACCTTCGCTTTTGAAATTAGCTGTGAGAGAAATGACTGCTGTCCGGACGCACTAATTTTCGCAGAAGCACTAATAGAAGGAGATGGTGGTTTTACAAGTTTGTTTATCAGAGAATAAGCTCCTGGGTTTACACTTTTCTTTAAGGTCAATGGAAAGGAACGTAGAGTGTGCAGACTTAAGCACTTTTTTATACTGCAAAATGAAGTCAGAGTAAGAAGTACCATGCACACGAAGGTGAGTCTTTTTATAGAGTCGTTAAAGTCGCCGTCCCTTAGCTTTTCTTCAGAGACCAATTGGGGTGAAGCAAGGGGAAGCAGTAGCAGAGGTCACAGTTCTGGGCTTTAAAGAGGATCTCACAAGGAAAAGAGAGATTAACAGAGAGTGGCAGAGAGGAGATGGCAATTGCACTAGAGAAATGATCAGAGTTTGTTTTTCAGGTTTCAGCAGGTCATTGTAGATTTGATTTTTAGGTTTTGGAAGGTGGAGAGATAAACTAATGTTAATGATAAATGATCAATGCTAGTAACAGCATGAAAGTCAGTGTTGGTAGTCTTATAATTGTTCTTAATTACAGCCAGTGAGACATGGTTTAGACCGATGACAATATCCGTGAGTCAACAAGTTAAGCTCAGTAAAGTCATTAGGTGGTTACCAGGTTTCAGTGAGTCGTAGAATGTCCAGATTTCTCTCAATTATTATGTCATTCAATAGCGTGCCTTTGCTGGCCAAGGAATGAGTGATCAGAAGAGCAAAGTTATGTGTAAAGGGCGTATGAGTTACTGAGAGCAAGTCACATCTCTGGCCAAAGGTGTCATATTAAAGTAAGGGGGCCTCTTGTATTGAATAGGGTGGCATCACATGTTTACTGTAGTGTGTTATGGTTTTATTGATCCCTTGTTGGATATGTGCAAACAGTTAAGTAATGATATGTATACTTTTAGACCATCTGGAATATCAACCCAGAATTCCCATGCTTGAGCGTCTCTTTTTGATGGTCCTACGGTAACTAACTGTTATGCAGCCATACTTGTGATGTCAGAAATATTTTTTTCATTTTATTCAATGTGCTTTCATCAGGATGAGGCGCTATCTCCAGTCTCCTGGCCTTCTCAGCCCTCTCCACTGTCTGTTTGTTCTGACTCAAGCGGTTTTGCTGATGCAATCACTGAGAGGAAGCCTTCAAAGAGGACCAATCAGACAAAAGGTAAGTGAAGTTAATTTAGAATAACTGAAGCTTCCCTAATTTCCTTATGTGACACTAACACTAGAATTAACACTAGAATTGTTCTCGCAGCGAAGCCTTTCCAACCAGCGAAAAGACAGATTCAGGTTAGCACCACAGTTTCCATTCAGCCTAAACCACTCATCACCACGGTGCCCATCACCCATGCTGCGTCCCCACTTCAGACTAAGACCATCATCATCCAGCCTCTCCAGACTGCTGTTCTGCCTGTAGTGAAATCTTCACCTGTCACTATTCAGCCAGCGCCCCCTACAGGTGAAAAACTCAGTTACCCATTCTGCCACACATTTTTTAAGACCACTCTTTTTATAGTTTTATATGTGATTAAAAGGTGTTGGTATGCTTAAGCAAATTTTTACTTGTGTATTTGCACGGTCAGAAGTTTTATGCTGTATAGCAGCATTCAGATTGCATTGCTTCGCTTGTATACAAAAAACCAGCAGATGGCGCAAAGCATCAACTTTTTGTACTGTTGGTGGGCTTTTTGAAAAAACGTTCACATTTTGGTTTCTCATTGATTGTTTTTATGTGGCATTTAGAGCAAAAAAGTGGTTGGTAACTACATAGTCATAAACTGTTTATATTGGTTATATGTGTGTAAAACTAAATTATTAAATGTAAGTTATAGTTATTATATAAAATTGCATACACGTATTTTAATTATAATATACATGTATAAATATATAAATTTATATTATGTATTATTTCTATAAATAAATTACATATGTGAATGCAATTTTTTTTTAATGTTCTTAGGGAAACTGTTAATTTCTCTATTTGCATGTTTTAATTAGTGCATTCGTTCTTACCTTTAATCAATACTAATATATTGTAATTGAGCAGAGTAGGAAAAAAAAAATTCTCCACCGACTGTTTAATGTCTTGAGTGTTAAACCATGGCTGTCTGGAATCAGCAAGCTTTAGGATCCGTTTCCTCTTGGCTAGTATAAACACTTACCTCACACACCTGGAAACACAACTGGAGTAGAAGGCAAGAGCAGCCTGAATTCAAATCTTATCTTGTAATCATCTTATCTAAAACACTAGAGACTGGATTGTACAAATCACTGTACTCCAGTTTTTGAGAACTGTATGAATGGTTTCTCAGAATACGGTCTTGTGTGGTTTTATGTCACACAAAGCACTACATAATTTTTCTCTGTAGGAAAGGGAGAACTGAAAAGATTTGCTTGTATATGCATTGAATCCATCTGTGGAAAACCTAGCGGAAGTGCACTTTGAACTGATTGCATTCATGCTACAGTAATTATTTTCTGGCTAACCGCAGAGTTTTGATGCGAGGTTAATTGTAGTTTGTCGGAAGACTAATGGGTAAGTCAGTGGGTGGCTGAGAGAATGGAAGCCATTCGGAATGAACCCTGCCGGGGAGCCGCAGCGAATTCCTCTCATTTAACTCAACACCAACAGCAACCCGTCATGCCTGACAAATTATGTTTGTCTGTGTTACCTGGAGGTGACATGTTTTGTTCTGGGTGAAGGATGGTGCTTGGCACAACTGTTTCCTTTGTGATTAAAACAGGGTTTTTTTTTTTCTTCTTTCTTTGTGGTTATTAAACCAGTCTGTGCAATAAAACTTTACTTGCAAAGTCTTGAGATTAATGGAGATCAGTAAGATGTAAGAAAAATAACAGCAAACATTTCTCACTTTAATGAAGGGGAAAGTATTTAAACTGAATGTGTTTCTCTTGCAGGTCAACAAATGCTGCTATCTCAGCCCACTCAGGTTGTCCAGCTTCAGACGCCTCAGGCGGTGCCCACGCATGTAGTCACTGTGCCAACGCTGGCTCAGGACAGATCCATCTCTGTTGTTGCCCCAGTAACAGCATCTCCTGTGGTCGCCATGACACTGCATAATTCCAC
This sequence comes from Rhodeus uyekii, assembly GCA_037043235.1. Classification (NCBI taxonomy): domain Eukaryota; kingdom Metazoa; phylum Chordata; class Actinopteri; order Cypriniformes; family Acheilognathidae; genus Rhodeus; species Rhodeus uyekii. The sequence continues at coordinate 1,330,249 of JAWRVZ010000012.1, read as the reverse complement.
CCTTGAGGATGATGTAAGTTTCTACCACTAGTTCTTAAGTGTTGCAAAAACAATGTTTATTTGTCAAGATTAACAGTTAACTAAGGGGCCAAGGCGATGGCACCTATTTTATCCCATTTTCTTCTTCTGCCATGGTAGTCTATGGCAGCCCATAGAACCATATGGTAAAAAGCTATGAAGCTTGGCACACTGATAGAGGTCAGTCCAAACATTAATCATAGCAAATTTTGAGTCTCTAACTCAGTCCCACTAGTGCCACCAATTGTCCAAAATTTCACTTATTTTTATTCTAATTAGTTTTATTGACGATTGGATTGCATCCTATGACGTCATTTTCCATAGGGATTATTTTCCCACCCAAAAAACTTTTTTGAACTCCTTCTAGATGGTTACTCTGATCTTCTTGAAAATCGAATCTGATTATCTAGCTTTTTGATAATCCTGACTGTTTTCCAATAACAAAAGTTAATTTGACGAAGAGCATGCCATATTTGGACACTAGGCTATATCGCCACAACGCTTTAGCGTGTTCAGACGAATCTTGTCACCTGTCCTCACAAGCATGACCTGTGGCTACATCAGTGCTTCTCAATTATTTTCTGTCGCGCCCCCCCTAGGAAGAAGTAAACATTTCGCGCGCCCCCCCCTCCCCCTATTTTTGGAACTTTCGCTTTATTGTTTCCATGGTGACGCGTCATGTTTGTCACGTGACAGACCGCAGTCACAAAAAGCGCTGTATGATAGATGTTTAACATTTATTTAGTTTTTAATTTTTTCTTCAAAATATTGACCAACTTGTTGGCTCTGTCATCAACTACCTGCTATTCAGATTCTCAGATATGTGGAAGTGAATGTGTTTCGCTTAAAAACCTTTATAATGCTCATGGTCTCTGAGCGTGTCTTTTTTTGGATCAGTGCCAGATATCGCGTGAAAACACGTTTGAATTTAGCGATTGATCACGTAACACATGAACACCGGTGCCCCCCCCTGGCATCGCTCTGCACGCCCCACTATTTGAGAACCACTGGGCTACATGGATGCAGAGTTTTGGCACAGCGCCACCTACTGGTCAGTAGGTGGCAAAAAAATGCAGTCGGATGTGGGCTTTTTTTTAATGCTTATACATACAAATGTCAATAACTTGTAAACAAAATGAGATATCTCCACAATTTCACACGCTTGTGTTTGGAGGCACTCTGAGGACACACACACACAATGGTTGTAGGTCTGTGCTAAATGACTGGGGGTCCGTGGAAAAGTCTAGATCAAAACTGTAAAAAAAAAAAAAAAGAAAAAGTTATATGTATATATAAAATGTATATATTTTTTATTAAATGAGGTAAGCAATAAATTAGTTCTAAATAAAAAATGTTTTTACAATAAAAATTATTAGTCAGTAATTCATCTGTTAAATTAGATAAATTAAGTAAAAATTATTAAATAAAAATTAAAAAATAAATGCTTATAACAATACATTACTACAGTAGGTAGAACAGAATATAATAATGTAACAAACAAATTTGAGATGTCTATTCATTTTTATGAGCATAAATTGGGTGTTTATAAAAGGCAGATACCTTAATTTTAGGGTGGGGGTATACTTGCATAGGGATGTGTCATATTTGGGTGTCTGTTGCATCTAAAATATTGAAAACACCTGGTTTAGGAAACTCAACAACTAGGTTTTTACATTAAGTAAAAATTACATTAATTTTTTAACATTAAGTAAAATTTATTTTATTATTCGTATTGATAAAGACAATATTATTTACAGTTACTGTCAGTTTTTCAGTCTTTTATTTTTATACAATTTTATTTTAGTCTTTATTTTTTATACGTAGTCTCTTATGCTCAAGACTGCATTTATATAATAAAATAGTCAAAATATATAATAATTAATGACATAATAATATTATGTAATATTACAATTTAAAATAAGAATAATTTCAGCATCATTACTCCAGTCTTCAGTGTCACATGACTCTTAAGAAATCATTCTAAAATGTGAATTTGGTGCTCAAGAAACTTTTTTTTTTTACCTTATGCGTATTTATAAATTTTTTGAGAATTCTATTATAATTAAAGTTTAAAAGACCAGCATTTATTTGAAGTGGAAATCTTTCATTGCATTAAAAATTTATTTTACTGTCACTTTTAAATTATGCATACTTGCATGCATTTAAAAAAACAAACATTTTTTTATCTCACTGACCCTAAACTTTTGAACCATAGTATATTTAAGCCTTTCACTGTGAAAAATTTCTCAGACTTTCCAGGAGTTGTAAGTGGAAAAGACATTTGTGCTATTGTAACATATAATTTTAATAAAGTATTATCTTTCTTTAGACGTTTGATGTGCAGATGTGTGTAATTTCAGTATGGACAAAACCCAGTAATAGCACTGAATCTCAGTAATAGTTAGTACTGCATCAGTCTCTAATTCTAGTGTAAAAAAGGACTTATAGCAGCTGTGTGTTATTTCCTGTCCCAAAAATTAAAATTGATTGTCTGTCCCAAAAAAGTGTGGTATTGCAGCACTTTCCACTTTGCTCTGTTTGCTTTGGTGTCTCGACATGGCAACAGTGTCTTAACCAATAGCATGAGTTTTGGGGTGGGATTTCCTGCTTTGGAAACCTGTTTGCTCACAATCTTAGTTTAATAGTATAGAATAGTTAATGTAGAAATTACATACTGTGACTTTAAATAAACATTGTGATCAAAAAAGATAGAAAATGAACCTGAATTACCAAAGATTGGGTCTTACTTTGATCGTATTTAATCATCAAATTGTTCCCTAATCAAAAGCATGTGTTCTCCCAGATGTGCTGTCCTGACATCAGCGAAAAGCTCTATCCAGATGTGAGAAATTAGTCCGTTTATAGAGGAGGAGAAGGTGTTATGGTTGAGAGAGAAGAGCACATATTTCTATAGAAGGAATAATGGTGGATAAATGTCACATTTCTTCACAAAAAATCATTTTCAACCAAACAATAATTGTCAACCCTCCCCCATAGTCTTGCTCCTGTTGAAGAGGCTTTCTCTATAGGATTTGGAAGTAACTGTAGCTGACTAGCAATATTTTATGTGTAATATAGTAGAACTATCTGCACTTATTGTCAGGGTTCTGTCACTTCGGTTTGTGTTTCTAGTTTTTTGGTTGACAGAGCTCTGAGACTGCCCCTTTGTCGTTTCTTGTTATTGTGTAACCCCGCCCACCTTGTTCCCTTGTTCTCAGCTGTTCTGCTTGTTACCTTCCTCATGTGTTCCCTATTTAATCCCTGCGTGTTTGCTGTCCTGTGTCGCGTCGTTGTCTTTCCATGTCATCCCTACGTCTCTTCTCCGTTGTTGTTCCTGACTCTGTGTTTACCGTTCCATCCGGTTTTCCTGGTTTTCAGTTTATTAGTTTAGTTATGTTTTTTTTTTGTATGTTGTTTTATTTCTTCATTATAAAAAAGTCCTCCCAACTTGAACTGTGTAGTTCTACTATGAAAAATGATCTTCTATTTGAATCTATTTTAAAATGTAATTTAATTCTGTAAAGCTGAATTTTCAGCATCATTACATACTTTAATAATATTTCTTCTTATTAATGTTGAAAACCATTTTTGCTGCTTAATATATTTTTGTGGAAATGGTGATACATTTTATTCAGGATTCTTTTAATGTGTAGATAGTTCAATGAACAGCATTTGTTTGCATTTATTAAATTGATTTGTTTTGCAACATTATACTTGTCTAATCAATCACTTTTGGTCAATTTACTGCATCCATGATGAGTACAAGTATTATTTTCTTTCTTCTTTTAAATCTTACCACAAATGTTTCAATGGCATCATTGTTTACACAAATGTTAAGCAGCAAAAACAGTTTTCAACATTGATGATAATTAGAAGAAATCTTGAGAACCAAATCAACGCATAATGATTTCTGAAGGGTCATGTGACTGAAGACTGGAGAAAATTCAGCTTTATCATTAGAGGAATAATTTGCATTTTAAAATATATTATAATAGAAAGCCATTATCTTCAATTGTAAAAATATTTCTTTTTTGGGGGGCAGGTCAAAAAGACTTAAGATATACACTACTGTTCAAATGTTCTCAGAGCGTAAGGTTTCTTATGTACTAAATTGTGTATTATTTTATTTTACAGGATATTGTCATTTTGATAACTATGATGTGTTGTACTTAAAGATTTTTGTTTTGTAAGAGTATGGCTCTCCGAATCAGCTATCAGTCTCGTTGTTCTTAGCAACCAACCAACAGTGAGCTCACACTCTCATTATTTTCCATTAAAGCATTTGTTCCGACACACTGTAGATTCAACTGACCTCAGATTAATTAAATAGAGTTCAGGATTAGTCTCAAATTCCTGTGCATTTAGTGCTGCCTTTTCCACATTGTGTGTTGTTACAGCTTTCACTCCAAGTTCTCTGTAGAAAAAAATAGCAGCAGAACACCTGTGTACATTAGTTTGCTTCATGTGTAGGTTGAGTGACGTTGATTAGGAGAGAACATGGAGACAGCGAACCTCCATAGGAGTACTGAGAAACACAGGACACATGTAGTAAAAATTGCTGGGTAATGTCAGAAATCACTGCTTAACGTCAGACTTCTTAACTATACTTGTGTGAGAAGTCACTGCCAGCCTGATAAAACCCCTCTCAAATGTTTTAGTTTCAAAAACTGTCCACAAATTCAAATTCATCTAGTTGTATACGCTATAAAATGTGACCCATGGCATATACAAAATGTTGTTGACAAATACAAAGTATGTAAAAAAACGTAGCTTCTGAAATATGATTATACCAAGGTATTCACTATTTTAAAGACTACTTGATTATGATTTTGTGTGTGTGTATTAGCGTCTTTTAATTTATTTGACATTTATTTAGACCATTTAGGATTTTAAATTATGTATATAGTGTTGTTATTAGTAGTTTTTTTTATTTATCTTTTGTTGTCAAAGTTGTTTTGTTGTCATCTTTTGTTATCTTTTTCGCATTCATCTTCAATGTAATAGATTTGTCTTCATTATTGGGATTTATTACCTACATGGGCTGTACATTTGCCACCAATGATGATGGCCCAGGGTCATATGAATCGCTTATGAATCATCATAGTGCAATATTTACATTGCAATAATTATGTCACTCAGAGGTACTGTGAAGACATACGACAGGAAATTTTTTATCACCACATAACATTGCAGCTGTCTGCTCCAAATCTCCAGGATATCCTTCCATAGCTAGTTGTATTGCATGCCCGGAAGCATTATTTGAACATGCAGTAAAAAACGCAATGTGGCGTAAATTGTTGTGAATGAGCGTTCTCATGTTGCTCTGCTGAATGCACCATGTGTGCAAAAGTTCATGCGTGTAAATCCCCTGTTTTGTAGCGCCATGTGAGTTCTGTTTCCTCCTTTGTTAAAATATGACATGTTGAGTGAGATCCATATTTTATCATTATATAGTAGATTAGTATCAGCTGTGCAGCAGCTCCCGTGAATGTGCGTTTAATTTCCATTTGCACACTTAAGTTGTAGTTCATGGCTTATGCGGTTTTATAGACAGTGTTGAATGTATTCAATTCACACAAGCTGTCATTTAGACTCAGTTGTGAATGTCTGGGCCGAAAGAGAAGAAAAACACACATTTATAGCAACAGTTATTGTCTCCATGTGCACCAGCGGTTTCTTTATAAAATCCACAAATCTTTGCCTGTTGCAGTTCTGCAGGTATCAGATTTTAATGTAGTCTATAATTATAAATCACATTTTAGATTTCAAATTCTCCAAATGTAGACTTTCTAATGTTTGAAGGTGTGAATTGGGTTTGAAGTCTAAAGATTGTCTAATGCGTTTAGTATGTAAGCAATGACTCCACTAGATGGATCTGACAATAAGGGGAATATGATGAAAGACTAGCTTCTGTAGCCTCAATGTCTGTTGGCTTTCAGAACAAACCTTTATAGCAGAGCGCGGCCACATGTTAGCTCTCTCTCTTGCTTCTGTTTTTGTCCTTTATGCTGAGCTCCAGACTCTTGGTTGGGGTGTTCTACTCCTACGTGGCAAACACACACTCACGATCATACATGAACTCTCACACTCCCGCAGGCCACTGTGCTGCAAAGAGAAAGGGAAAAATGGAGTGATGCTTTCATGCATTTCAAACACATTATGTAATGGGGCTCAACAGTGAGGATTTTCTTTTCCGACTTTTCCTGATCAGAGATATATATTTACACTGCTAAAAAGAATAATAAGGGTACACTTAAATCCCACATTGGATCTCAATGAATTAAATATTCAATTTGAAAATTATTTATATGCATTCTGTAATTTAAGAACAAAACTATGTGTGCCTGTAAGCATTGACGACAACGTATTGGTATGCTTTTAATGAAATGGTGAATGTCTTCTGGGATCTCCTCCCAAACCTGGATCAGGGCATCAGTCTAATGTCCTAAAGGTTCTCAAATGGTTATAGCTCTGGGGAAAACGAGGGCCAGTCAATGGCATCAATGCCTTTTGTAATTTAAAAACTGCTAACCACACTCTGACCACATGAAGTCCCAGGGCTCACTGCACCAGCATAAGATCTGACAATGGCTCAGAGGATTTCATCCCGGTACCTAACAGCAGTAAGGAACTATTGGCTAGCACGTGGAGGTCTGTGTGACCCTTCAAGGATATTCTAACCCAGACAATTGCTGACCCACCGCCAAACCAAAAATGCTGGATAATGTTGCACGCAGCATAACTTTCCCCACAGAATTTCCAGACTCTTTCACATCTGTCACATGCGCTCAGTGTGAACCTGCTCTCATCCGTGAAGAGATCGGGGCGCCAATGGCAGACTTTCCAATTCTGGTGATCTCTGGCAAATGCCAATCAAGCTGCACGGTGCTGAGTGTACAGGTCCCACTAGAGGACGTCAGGCCCTCGTGCCATCCACATGAAGTCTGTTTCTGACAGTTTGGTCAGAAACATGCACACCAGTATCCTGTTGGAGGTTATATTGTAGGGCTCTGGCAGTGCTCCTCCTGTTCCTCATCGCACAAAGGAGCAGATACCAGTCCTGCTGCTAGGCTGTTGCCCTTCTACATCCCTGTCCAGCTCTGCTTGTTTAAAAGCCTGTCTCCCTTTACCTCCTCTATGCTCTTGAAACAGTGCTGGGAGACACACCAAACTTCTTTGCGATGGCACATATGAATGTGCTATGCTGGAGGAGCAGGACAGCCTGTGCAACCTGATTGGGTTGCAGGTCCTTCCTCGTGCTACATATAGTGACAAGGGCTCTAACAAAACTAGAATAAAGAGAGCACAATTGTCTGTAGCCACCACCTCATTCCCTTTTTGGGGGTTGTCTTGATATAGATAGATATATAATATACACAGAAACTGTTAGGTTAGATGTGTTAACTGTTAATCAATGCTACAGCCCTAGTCAGAGTTTTATGTTTATCTTTCCTATTTATTTAATTTTTTTTGGCCGCAATAATGTGATGATCATGTAGTGGTAAAATGTGAAAGCCCATTGAAACTGTCACAGTCCATAGAGAGCCATTAAGTTTGTGTGTGTGTGTGTGTGTGTGTGTGTGTGTATTTGTAGAGGTTAGCACAGCTGTATTTTAACTATGGCTGCTTGTGGTTTGGCCTGAAAGGAGGTTTTGGGTTCAGGGGGTTTAGGAGGAATTGCAGCACAACAGTAAATCTGGCAGGTGGGGCAGGTGACTTTAAATGTATGTGTTTGGTTGCTCGAGAGTTATTGTAGCGTGGGATGTTTGAAACTGCTGAATGCTGATGACTCTGTAGAAGATTGTATGTAATGCTTTGTTGTAGCCGTTTAAGATTAATGATCTTTGACAAGTCAGTCTCTGCAGAATTGAGCAGATTTCATTTCCCCATCCCAGTAGACTGAGACTCTTTAAACCTTTCTTTATATAAAATGGAATGATGTACACTATTATTAAACAAATATTACAGCCTGACTGATTTATTTGGCGATTTTATATTACTGACGTTGCCTCATAACTGTGCATGCCTGACTGATATGAGCACTCGTTTAATGTTTTGAATATTATATAAAATGTTTTTCATTTGTTATCATTAAACTGTATAATTAGTTGTGCTTCTAATCTTACTTTTACGTTTGTTTACCTGTTGGATAAAATCCCATAGACTTAACTTTAAGTTTGTCACTTTTTAAAATTAATTTTTATACATTTATTTCAATGGGTCATGAAATGAAGTGTTTTGTTGTACTATAATGTTTCCTGATGTGCACTTATAATGTTAGTATGATTTTTACATTAAAATGTAAAAATTTATATTTATAGGTATAATATATTTCTATATTTTCGTCAGGGCCATATGATCATTCAGAAATCATTCTAATATGATTTGTTGCTCAAGAAACATTTCTTATTATTATCAATGTTGAAAATGTTTTTGTGGAAGCCTGATCATTTTTTTTCACATCGTTTATTTGAAATGTTTAATTTTGTAACATTGTGTTGGATAAGTTTCAGAAGTTATTAATTAATAGCTATTAATATTCAGCTGTGTAATGAATTACTATACTAAATACTCTCTCTAAACAGTATTAGATTACTTATTACAAATTACTTTCTAAATCCCATATTAACCTCGACCAGTTGAACGATATACATGAAACTGCTCTTTATACTTTCAAGTGAATAGTATAAGATTGGATAAATTATTCTTGAACTGACCAAAGTATTTAAAGGCTACAACATATTTATCATTAGATTTTGATGTGAAATCTACAATTGTTTAAATAGCATTGTACTATAATGTATATAGAATTTGCAATTATACCAGATATAACTAATTAAATTACAGAAAAATTAAGAGTAATGTCTTGTTTTATTTTTTACAAATAGATATATATATATTTTAATTTACAGTAATTAGTAATGAGTTACACAACACTGGTAACAATATACATGTCTTTACAGTCAACTTTAATTTAATGATCAGACAGTTTATTTATTAAAAAAAAATGTTTTACTTACTATTTGGCTACTGTGAGCTATTGGTATATGGAAAAGATATGTGAGAAGATTATGTAAAAAATTCTTTATTTGTGTTCCATGGAAAAATAACAGCGTATGGGTTTGGAATGACATGAGGGTGTGTTAAAAATGACACAATTTTCATTCTTGGTTGATTTTTCTTTAATTATAGTTTTGGTTGTGAGTGCTGTCTAGAAGCCAGGCTATTTCTCCAGAATGCAGATTTTACAGAATGAGAATATAGATTTATTTTTATGTAGCTGATGTTTAAAATATTCTTGTGAGATTGACACAACAGGCAAATATATCGGGGTTTTTTTCTTCCTAAAACACATTTCTAAGCAGTAATGGATTCTTTTTTCTTTTTTCTCACGACACTCAGCATTATGAATTACTCTCTTAAGCACATCTTTTCTAAAGCCGATTCCTTCGGGTAAAATAAACTGTCAAAGATCGTTGAAGGAGATGCCAAACAAAGCAGCTTTCAAGCTCAGTAATTTAGCTCTCAGCAGTCATGTTGGTAGAATACTGCTAGATCAGCTTTGTGAATTTGGGTAATAACCATGAGCTAACAAATAAATTCAGTGAGAATGTGTCAGACTGAATCGGTTGGTTAGAAGATCCATCGGTTGGTGTTTTGAGGCTTCTTGGCTCTGCTAGTTTGGTGGATGCATACTGTCATATTTGTAAATTTATCAATTGGCTGCCATCAATCTGAGTGGCTGATAGACCACTTTTTGGTTTGAATATACTGAGGTTTTGGTTAAATTACATTCTCTCAGTCAGAAATGGGACCTGAAATGTCATGAACATCTTTCATTGTTTCAGCACAAGTCTTCAGCAATGCTGAATTTTGGTGAGCGCTGCCAACATACACCAATCCCTCCCCTCCCACCCAATTTGATCGCCATGGTGATGGCACCCCGCGCTCTTGTAACCAAACATGTTATTCATTCCCAGGCCCTGGCCGTGGCCCGGTTCCCGGTTTTAGGAGAGCTTTCTCATGAGATGGGAGCACAAACAGGCACATGGAGATCCAAGTGGTTTAATCACCATGACTATTAGGCCATAGTCTTAAAATGGTCTGGTTGTGAGAACAGTCCACCCCACCCTACCAGTGGTCTCGGTTTCTCTTTAGTCTATTGCAGTAAAGTTCTTTTGTTCACCTTCGTCTTTTTCTTGGGCAATGTTCTCAAACATATCTGCTGCAAGTATCTGACCCCTGAGTTTTGTCAGCAGTGGGTGGTGGTTTGATTATGAACAGGCCCTGTTTATGTAAGCTTAATTAACTGTTTAATTAGGTTGGAGTTTTAATCATGTTCCAGAACATTGTTTATGTGGAGCATGTTTATAAATTCAGCTCTTGGTTTAAAGCTTTTATGGAAGAAAAAAGGTTAATTGTTATGTCTGTGCTTAGAAAACGTCACACAAGTACAACTATTGCATATTTGAATAAAGAACTCAAATTGCCTCAACAAAAGCATTTATTTTAATAGCATTTTTAGTCACAAATAAAATATATACTTTACTGTTCAAACGTTTGGGCGGAAAGACTTTTGTCCCTTGATGTTGTTGTCCTAGATGTTTTGTCCCTTATGCTCACCAAGGCTGCATTATGTGATAAAATTACAGTAAAAACTGTGATATTTTGAAATACTTCAATTTAAAATAACTGTTTTCTATTTTAATATATTTTAAAATGTAATTTTAGTCTTCAGTGTCACATGATCATTCAGAAATCATTTAATTATGCTGATTTAGTGCTCAAAAACCTTTTTATATTATTATTAACAATGTTAAAAACAGTTTTGCGGAAACAGTATCATTTCGTTTTTTTTCTAGGATTTTTTTATGAATAGAAAGTTTAAAAGAACAGGAGTTAAAAAATAAATAATTATAAAGGTCTTTACTATCACTTTTGATCAATTTAATGTGTCCTTGTTGAATAAAACTATAAATTTCTTTCAAAAACAAAATCTTATGGTGGTATATAGATTTATTTACATAATTATATTTGCCATTATTTTTCCTCTTCAGTTTTCCACTTATGATTCTGTCCTGTAATGAGCAACAGAAAGATTCTCATGGCTTTGAATGGAAAATAGGACATTAGGTCTTTCTCACTCTTCGCATTCCTCTATACTGGACAGTATGCCAGATAGTCCTGTCTGCTATTATCTTTAGGGTGTGTGTGTGTGTGTGTGTGTGTGTTTGGAGAGGGGACATAGACACGCATGGATATCCAGCCATTTTTAATTTGCCTTGATCAAAGGTACAGCTAGTGCAAAAAAAACCTAGCCGCAATCACTTTTTAAATTCTAAATCCATGACTCAAGCATGTCGCAAATGATTACAATGACCCAAATTTTCCTGTAGGATCTGTGAGGCTATCACTAGTACAAATGCATGAGACAAAGATCTAATTTGTGTGGTAGGGGGAAACTTCAACCACAAATGACCTTGTCTATGTGTCACAGCCCGTAAACAAATATTAATGTAATTACTATTTTTGTCGAGTAATATTAACCTGATTTCTCTCTTTTTCCTTCCAGTCAAATGTGTCTCGGCGACAACAGCGCATGATAAAGAACAGAGAGTCTGCCTCTCTCTCCCGGAAGAAAAAAAAAGAGTATTTGCTGACGCTGGAGGCCCGTCTGAAGGTGGCGCTGTCAGAGAACGAGAAGCTGAAAAATGAAAACGGCACATTAAAAAGACAAGTTGAAGGCCTGATGAGTGAGGTGAGTGTCCATACTATACTCTACCAATCTGTGAAGATATTTTTTGTTGGTGGTTAATAGCGCTTTTAGAGTTGATTTGTTTTTTTATCAACTATATGAACTATACTTTCATTTGAAATGGGGTGTGTCGATGATTGAATATATGTAATACCTTACTGTTGTCTCTCAAGAACTCTGTGCTGAAAGCAACAGCTCCAAAACGGAGGGCTGTGTGTCTCATGGCGGTTGTGGTCTTCTTGGTCTTTAACTTGGGGTCAGTGAGGTAAATCATTTAAATGAATTTAAATTAGTCATACCATTTCACTATTTTTAATTTGTCACAGATCAAGCATGAAATTTTTAGATGGAAGTACTAGGTAACACTTGGTGGTACAATTGGAAGATTCCCATATGTAACTGTTCTGAACGAACCTGCAGGAATGTGTTAAATAAAGTTTTGTTTCCTTTTGTGTCCCATCCAGTCTGCTCGGAGGAGACGGAGGGTCTACATTTCCTGCTGCTCCTGCATTCAATGGTAGACACCTGTTGGGCTTTTCCCCTGAATCGGAGAGAAACTTGGATTCAGACAGGCCTCAGACTGATACAGTTAACCATTTGAACAGGTAATTCTATTTTGTTGTCTTCTACATTTGCATGAACATCTAGTCATGCTCAGTGCTCTGCGTGGGACTGGAAACACCAGAGACCATTACCTGCCAAAGCTTGCAGAGTCAGCACATCAGCACAGGTGTTGAGTGACTCTAACCAAATGCCTGCGTAAGAGAGCTAGGCTCTGTTCTCACATGTGCCCCAAACACAGTTTTTCAGAAACTGGGCAGCTAGCTAAGTTTGTTGTTTTATCTACCCAGGTTGATGTTTTGAAAGGCAATACTGGCTTCTCATGTCCAAATAAATTGCTTCAAATATCTGTGTTTTCATCTGGGGTTTTTGAAGTCCTCTGTGCTTCATGTTTTTGAAGACATGATTACCTTGAAAACCTGTCTGTGTTTTCTCAAATATATTTGTGAAGCAGGTCTAGTCAATTTTGAGATACTTCACTCCCAGGGGTCGTGTTTCATGGGACCCGAGTTAGACAAGATGGTCAGCTTTAGTATGTTTTTTTGGGGGGGGAGGGGGATGGCAAAACAGGTGTTGTTCCACAAGGCTCGATTTTAGGTCTGTTTCTATTTCCATGCTTCCTCTGTTCCATTTATGCTGGTTTTTCCACTAACAACCAATCTTACTTGGGACTAAAGTTTTCTTATCCTGTTTAAATTATAATTAGATTCCATGAAAGGCATTGTAGGGTTGGATTGTTTGAGCTACTTAGTTTTTTTGGCTATCAAGGGAGCAAAGCAGGAGATTAAATCATGTAATTTAGCACTGGATAGTGAATGAAATGATATAGACTGAGATCCAGATGTTGGTTTTCTATAGGGAGTTCATGGACTTCTACAAGAATTTAAAAATCTCCTGTGAAATCTCCAGTTTATAGAATATTTCCACATATCTCGTAGCTCTTGCTCCTGTATTTGATATTTCTATAGGGTTTATCCCCGATCCAGAGTTTTTCATCTGTATAGAGATATTTCTAATACTCCAGGGTTTTTCTTATGTAAACCATTTTTATTGTTGAATGTTGGACATATTAGTAACAGTTTAGCATGCTGTCTTGATTCACTTATTTCTTAATCCCATAGTAATCCAGACTTCCCACTCAGTATTTCTTCTGTGAGATGAGCTTCTCTATGTCAGCAAAAATTGCTTCCCAGAGCTTCACTGTCACTCATCCCCAGCCAGAAATGTTTGACATGTCGTTTCAGAGGCCGCATGCGTTTCTGGAGCGATTGCGTTATGCTGTAAATATCTACATCAGTGTCTTGCTGGAAGATATTTTAGGATTTTGTCGTTCATGATGTCTTGGCTTTAATTTAAGCACAGGTTCACTGTATCCGTGCTGAATGTGAACTTGACATTAGTTGCTGGCAGTGTTCATTTAATGTTTTTATAGATGATGTGTTTTCCCGTTGTGAAGATAAGATAAGAACCATCTTAGCTTACAGACTTGCACATGGTATTCTTTCAGATGTTAAGCCAGTACCTAGAGATGATTAAAACAAGAGCCTAATAAAATTCCGTACATTGTTTTGGAATTAAAACATCCTTATAAAGACTCTAAACCCCCTTCTCCATTCTTTCCTTGTTACACGGTTTTTAATATTATTTTTATTCTTACTTTCTCATAGGTTGGAGGATGTGGTATCGGAGGAAAAGGCTTTGATGGTGGTCAAGGATCCTCTGTATTTCAGAACTCCACCCCCCTGCCAGCCATCCGTTAACAGGACCAAGTGCATGAAGTCAGTACTGAGCTTGTTTAACATCATTGTTAATATTACCCCACTCCCTTTGATATTCAGATGATGAGTACAGCGCATCTGGACCACAGTGCCCCAAATTTGCCCATCTGATCTGAACCGAGAAGACCTTTTTATTAAAACAGCCCTAAACAATAACTCTGGTACATAACCTTCTGAGCTTTGTTGTAATGACAGTAAAAGATAATTGTAACCGCCTTTCAATCAGTTCTCCAACAGCTGTTAAACCAGCTTTTTTAAATACAAATACTCTTTTTACAGAGTTCCAGTTCTGTCCATCATCTTTACAACATCTCTATTACGGCACCATTACAGTTTTATTAGTAATAAATGTAGGAATCATAAAAAAAAGCAATTCAAATAATATAAAAAGCCCCATGGTTTACAGTGATTTTAATTGAAGCGAAATCAAAGAACAAACTAATTATGTAATAGGTAGGTGTGTCTCTGAGGCTCCGCCGCCTTTGACATTTTCTGGTTCGTTTCTTCTGTTCGGCGAGGTAAGACGTGAGTAAATACATGAGTAGGAACATGAATACACTGGAGAGCTGCTTTAAAGTATAAATTTTAATTCTAATTGAATGTGACACTAACACTGTTTAGTACTGTAAATCCTCTTGCTTTTAAACAATCTGTTGTGTAAAATGGTATATAAATAAATGTGACGTGACTTTACTGGAGCGCCAAATTTTAGAGCTTGTGCAAACATACCCACATTGCTATAAACAGATGCTTTCTTAACTACTATTTTCTCACCGTTATCATTTTTGTTGTTTGTTTTAGTTATTAAAAGGAAAGTGTGCAGCATATATTTATAAACAGTAATACCTCGGTTTACGAGTTTAATTCGTCCCAAGAGCGAGCTCGTAACTCAAAATTCTCGTACACCAAAACAATTTCCCTCATAAGAATGCAATAAAAATCACTCGATTCGTTCCACATGACCATAAATGCCCATTTTAAATATTTGTTTTGTTTTACCCTATTAATTACAGTTAAAATTATAACCATTAAGATCTCATATAAATACTAATTAATAATTGACAACTAAACTAAACACTTTAGCTTTTAGTAGCGTCACTGCTGGCGTTATGGATACGAGAGGAGGGTGTTACTGCTTAGAGGGAGAATTTTGTACCTTCTTACTCATCTTGAGGGCCATTGTCTATATGCTGTACTGTACATATATTTCACTACGTGAACAATAGTGATCACAATTAATGTGAACAACAAGAGGTAAAACCGCTGTAAATCACTTATAAAAGTATCACTGTGGTGAATGATGCAACCAAACCGGGCGATGCTGAGAGAATGAACGAGTTAAGGGGGGATAGGCTTTGCGAGAGGCTGTCGTTAGGATATTTCCAGTAAAAATGTGTGCAACAATACTGAGCGTTAGGACTTTTCCACCAAAAAATGCGCGTGTGCGAGGGAAAAATTTTCTCGCACTCCGATACAATGCTTGTACACTAATTTGACTTTCCATGCTCGTACAATGATTTGCTCGTATACAAAGTCACTTGTAAACCGAGGTATTACTGTATTCATTTAAATGCTGTGTGGCTACTTTTTACCCCTAAGTGAAGAACAAGAAGAGCTAAAATAGCTAATATGTCTAAAATCACTGTAAACCATGGGTTCTTGGGACTTACTGCTTTAATAAGCACCTCAGGAGTAATATTTTAAAAATTCTTTAGTTCTCTGTATGCTTTGTTCATATATCAAGTAGTTTGGTTATAATGTCCAGCCAGTCATCAAAATTTCCACAAAGATGCGTTCTTGTTGACTTTATTTGATCGCCTGATGTCTATAAAATTGTTGTTTTTGCTCTGCATGACTATAGGATAGCGCATGAGCTGAGAGGCTGGGTACATCGTCATGAGGTTGAGCGGACCAAAACTCGCCGCATGAGCAACACTCAACACAGAGGCAGAACCATCCCGGTATGGTCTAACAACATTTTTCCTCCTTTAAGACTCAATTGTCTTTCTAAATTTATTTTATTTTTTATTTTTTTGCTGTCTTTCCGACATTGTGGAAAATCAGTCCTAAAGATTGAATTTGAAAACCAAATCAGGGCAATAAGGTTCTTGACATTGTTCAGTTATAGTGATTTGAAGAGCCTTGTTTCTTTCTCTTTGACCTTAAGCAAGACATCTCTATTGTTGCATACCTCCTACCCAGATACAGGCAGCTGAGAACCACCAGGATATAACACTGTTTATTTTCTTTAAATGATCTTTCTAAATGTTTACATTAGGGATGAGATCTCTTTCTTTACTCTCTCTCTCTCCTCTCACTCTGCTTGTCTCTTTCATTCCTTTAACCCACTTTTAGTATAATCCAGTAGTCTTGGGAAAGTAAACAGTCCCCTGCCCAAGTCTGCTCAGTCAATCTGACTAATTTCCTTTTTTTTCCCTTTAGTCTCTTCCACACTAAGTTTGATTCTCTTCAAGGCCACTGTCAGTAGCTTTACTTGATTTCAATGCGCGTAAAAACCCTTGCTGTTCTGCTCAAGCTTTAAAAACCCTATAACAGTTAACAGTTCACAATTCATATAATAATTTAATGTTAATGTTTCACTACTGTTCAAAAAATTTCCGTTCAGAAGACTTTTGTAACATGATAAATGTTTTTACTAATTACTTACTAATACCAAACTTTTGAATAGTAGGGAATACCTTCTTGTTTTTTTTGTTGTTGTTTTTTTTACAAAATCAGTATAAATGTATCAACAAATGAAATAACAATGGTGGGTAAATATGAATCAGTTCACCTTATTTACTACTTGTCTGTTGTGACGAGCAGTAAATATGTCATAAAGTTAGTCTTGAAATGCAAAAAAACACATTCACTTTATTTAATAGCCATGCAACATCAACTCCTGAAGTGGTTATACCACAGCTAAAAATCAATGACAAAAGAAGATTAAAAATTGTTTTAAGAACTGGGCTAGAAATTAAAAAGATTATTGGTTCAAATAATCCTTGTTCTGTCACCATTGTGCTCTTGAGCAAGATGCTTAAACACTGTTAATCTAGAAGGACTGCTTCTATAAATTATCATAACTGTATTCTGTGGCATAACATTGCATAAATGGTCAAGAAACATTTGACCATCTTTGGTAGTAAATGCTCTATTCTATCTCAAAAGCTTCAAGCTTCATTTTAGTTCCAGAAACCTTCCCTTGAGCCTCATTTTGGCTTAATGTGAAGCTGTACGGTTTATTCACCATACAGGCAGAATTAATCAGACTGTACTTGTTTGCTTTAGTTCCTTATCCTTCATTATTTTTATATAACTCATAGTGAGAGCAGTTGGATGGACAGCTTGTTATGATTTAGAGGAGCATAGTGTGCAGCAGGTTGATTGTTTGAAAGGCTGTCCTGTGTTTGAAGGGTCTGCCTTATGTTGGGAAACTGCCCTGACAGACACAAACACACAAACATTCACTGATAACCATTTTCCACTAATAGGTTCCCATCACCGATTCTGAAACCTTCCATGCATTTCCACTAAATTCCTTCAGGCTCAGAAAAACTGTTCGGCACCAAAAACCTGGTGGTCTTAAACAGGAACCAGGGAAATAATGTCCTCACCAACAACAACTCTAAACAAAAGAGTTTCGCTCCCATTACAATTACAAAGCTGTGTACTCCAGTACCACCAGTTGCAGCAATGTTTGCTTTCCATCACCAGGACTGAGCCACTAAGTAAATACTGTCACCACGAAGGGTGCTGAGAGGTTGGATGATTGAAGATAGATGGGTATACTGACAGATGGCTATTTTCCAGACTCTGTACTGTCGATACAGAGCACAGAACTAAACACAGTGCGAGACAGATGCACTTTATCAACTTAACACTCTGACAGGAGCTTAAGTATAGAGATGTTAAAGCACGTACAGTGGCAAACATGGGATTGTCTTTGTGCTCATATTCGCTATGTATAATTTGGTAAATTTGGAAGTGACCTTTTTCTGTTCTTTTGTCCAACAGAAAGCAGCAGATAAACGGTCTGAAGTACCACAGATAGTGACACAGATCCAGTACACGGATTCCTCTGAAAAGTAAGTTTCTCTAGATGTGTAGAGGAAGTTCCTGCAACATCATTCAGGCAAAACAGCATATCATTTAGTACCTGTCATCATAATCTGTGCATGAGTCAATCGTCAGAGTCTTCAGTGTTGTGTCAATACTATACCGCTTATGTAAAACGTTTTTTCTTTGTAAAAATATTGTAATGTTCACTAATGTGCATTCTGAGAAATGGTCTAAGGACAATTTGAAACTATATTACTAGACAAAACTCGAGTTGCAAGCCCAGTTCATAAAATGCCAAAGTAGATGGTAGATTTGGCAGAAATGTGGAGCATGTAGAGGTGCGTAATCCTGCCCCAGTAATAGTTTCGGTCTTTTTGTGCATGATCTTTTATACATGTTAGTCCAAGAAATTGTAATACCTTTTTATTAACTTTCCTTTTCAGTGTAATGTTCAGGTTGACCAATAGCCAAATTAGTATTGTTTTAGGCTATACTTATAAGCCATTCGGCCTTGAAAATCTGTCTTGGATTATTGAAAGAAAAAGTAAAAAAATATATATTTTTACACCTTACAGAGGTGACCATCTACATGCCTTTTGTGTGTGTGTTTTTGGGTTGTCACTTGTTCTCCCTCAGGGTAAATCATATTTTTGACTGATATAGTTTGGCTGACCTCAGCAGTGCATTGGGCCAAAAATCAGCATGGCTGACATTCCATTGAAAACAGGGGAAAGGCCACATTCACACAGGAAAGAAAGCGTTTTATCAAGAGAAGAGAACTCTAATTAGACTTTTCACTTGTTCTGTTGCGTAGTATCTTTATTATAATCTGTTCAAAGTAAACCAGATACGGCTATAACATCAGTGAATATGTAATGCTCGTGCGGTTCTTATCCGTGGTAAAATGTAAATCAGTGTTTGAAGTATTTGTATCCTGTCTGTAGGATTCCTAGCAGCGAGCTGCAGGTGTATTATGCTCCTCGCCGCGCCTACAATGACTTCTTTGATGAACTGAACAGAAGAGGGGACACATTCTACGTGATCTCTTTCCGCCGGGTAAGTTGATCACTCCATCTGTCTTTTCATCTTTCTATCTGCTTTCTATCGCCCTGTGGCCACACATGAACATGGTTATTTGATTTTAGAGCCCACACAGCATCAGTAGAGCATATGACCTGTCAGAGAATCTTCTAGCATGTGTTCAATCTTGGGAGGTCTTTATAAATTCCAGTTTTTTCAGGTTGTAAACTATTGTGCTTGTTTGAAATAAAACACACAGTGGTTCTTGTAATGCCACCTTGACAGTGTTTGCATGTCTCCAGTACCGTGGAAAGTAGGGGTGCATCACCGAACATAACTTGGGTTTATGTGTTTGTTTAATTAATAACCTTCTGACAACTAATAACACCACGTATTTTACTAGAAAATATATTTGTCAATGATACTCTGGAAAGCAAGAATTGATTGCATTCAAGAAACACATTGACATTGTAATGTAAGTCGCTTTGGATAAAAGTGTCTGCCAAATGCATAAATGTAAATGTCATCATTAGATATTTTCTTTTCTTGAAAAAAAGACAGATGTTCAATGTTGATTCAGTATTATTCTTAATAAAAAACAGAACTTTTATTAACAACATGAATAAGACTTATGAAATGGTATACCTGTGTTGTGACAAATAAATAGTATTTTTTCCATAAAGGATTTTCCCTTTCTGATTTATGGATTGTTATTAATATAAAACACATCAACAATAAAATAGTCAAATAGAAAATGTGTGTATATTAAACACACAAACAACACATTATTAACAAATTTGTCACGTTGTAACACTAATAAATAAAAGATCTTTGGTTTTTCCCCTTTAAAATGAGTACTTGATTATAATTATAAAACAAAGACAAATTCACTTTTATTAATTAAAAAAATGCATCTTTATAAACAAAGATTCTGTTGTGCTTTTGCCTCTGCCAAAATACGTTCCCGTGGCTATGCACATCGCTGTAATTTTTAAAGATATACAACCCAGTAAACTGATCTATGTGCTTTCTTATATAAATTGATTAGATTATACTAAGATTTATATTAATCTTATATTAAGATTTTAAGAAATTAATGATGCATAACCAAACTATAAATATGCATTTTTTTAATTATTTTTTTTTTGGCTAACAAATATTTTTTGCTGCTACTTTTATCTTTGAAATGGGCCAAACGTTTGAATCGGCTTAGAGTTATAAATTTGTGGGGTTTTTTTTTTTTTAAAGAAGAAAAAAATATGAGTCAGGCCTAATTTATGGTGCAACTTGATCTCAAACTAGGCGTAATTTATTTAGAGTCAGACTGCATTTGTAGGAATCTCCTAAATGTGTTTTGTTTCAGTCTAATTGCATGTCATTTTTGATCAGTTAGTTTTTTGATTCCTTGTGTGTTTAAAGTTGTTTTTTTCTATACACTGATTATTCACATAGAAGATTTGAATAATGTTGGCTGGCATATTTGAAAAAGTAATCTTAAATGTCTGATGTTACAAAGGGAACGATGCACTTGCATCGAGACGAACTGGAATGGCTCAAAATAGAAAAGTTAAATTCGTGTACCGTAATCATATATTGCACCAATTTGCATGCGATACGACAGCTGATGGCTACCACTCTACCGGTGCATCTCGATGATTTTTATAAAAATTTAAAAAAATTACGTCAAACATTTCTTCACATCTCTTTTTTTGGGGGGGACAAAAACAAATGACTCATGTCAGTGACTCATAATTAGAAAATAAAGATGTTTTTGTGGATGCTCTGCCCTGTTCTGCCAGCTTCTTTTTTTTAAACTAGAGTTGATTCAAAGACTTAAAAATCAAAGTTGTCATTGTTTTTTGTGTTCATTAATCTCAGCCCTAAAAACCAACCCCATCGTAGGTGAGCTGAGCCAGAAGATGTTTAACTGGTTTAGTCATCGTCAGTCACTGCCCTGTTTTCAATGTTTCGTTATGTTTCTAGGTTTGTTCACTCTTTTGGGAAGTCAGACTTTTAAAATATTGACTCCGCTTCTCCAAAACACCCTCAGATAGTGACCTCCATTTATGAACTAGACAAACATGGTATCTTTTGAAAGATTTCATAGAGCTGAAAAAGTTAACGACACCTTTTTTACGTGTAGCTTGGAGTCGAGACAATCAGTTTAAATAAAGGATGAAAGTGGTGTTAATTGTTTTAGTCAGAATTTTTTTTTTTCATGAACTTATTAGTTTTTGTTTGTGTGTTTATTTTGGTTCCTAGATTTCTGGCCATGTGCCTCTGAGAATTTGCTGGATTTTCTTTATTTTTGCGTTTGTGCAGTGGTTCACTCCAGCATTTGTCTCTGGACTGTGTTTGCGACTTAATAGTGCTTTTTTCATTGTTCTATTGAATCAAGCTCTCTGATCTCCCAGAGTTGGAATGTTTCTATTGTCATCCCAATGAAAGCCGATCTGAACATCCGAGTCACATTTTAGAAATAGACGAGAATGTTATACCTCATACCGTTCTCCACAGGCACTTGCCCTCTCACTCTTTATTTCTCTCTACTTTTCTAAGTTTCTTCTCGTTGGCACTAGTTATGGAGGCTATTGAATTTGAGGATCGCACCCACAGTTTTATATAATGTTCCAGGTTAGCTGTTTGAGTACACAAAGAGAACTTGGCCGCTTTTCTTCGGCCATTGTTATAACTTAGTCTAGGGAACCACAATGGGCTGGGGAAGAGAGGAGAAAAGCCAGAATAAGGTGTAACACAAATTGAATAATCTTTGAGAAATATGATGTTTTGTGTCTCTTTTTAATCAGGAACAGATTTAAACATTAAATTGATAGTTCACCCAAAAGTGGACATTTTGTCTCCATTTATGTGCGCTCATTAATTTATTTTATTTAAAAAGGCAATTTCATTGAATGGAGACTGAAAGATCAAATTGGTACGGATTTGGAATGACATGAAGATAGATAATTAATGACAGGAATTAGTCACACATTAGATTAGGGTCCATTTCTCACTGTTAGCTATGACTTCTGCCTCAATAAACCCCTAATTACTGCTTATGAATAGTTAGTATGGTAGTTTAGGTGTTGGATAGGGTTAAAGAATGTAGAATATGGCTATGTAGAAAAGGGCATTAATATGCATGTGCTTTATAAGTACTAATAAACGGGTAATATGCATGTTAATAAGCAACTAGTTAATAGTGGAAGTTGGAGCCTAAAGTTTTACCCAAGATTTTTTTTGGGGGGTGAACTATTTGTCTCATTGTGAATTCCGTTTTCTGCGCATCTTTACTGGAGTGACAACAGATGGTATTAAACGCAAACACATTTACTGAAGTCTACATGACTCAAGACATCACAAATCCATGACCCGTTACCATCCATCTCATAGACATGAGTGTTATTACAATCTCCAGCTCCAGGGCTTTCCTGTCCATATGGTTTCTGTCTTCAACAGGTGTGTGTCCTGACAGGAACATGTCTTAGAATGGTACTGTTGAGTTGGACTAATGTACACAAATGTATGGCCTGATTTAGACTTGTTATATGACACTCTCTACCACTTCAAATTTTCGTTTGTTTGCACTGAGAGAAACTGGTTTCAGCAAATGTTATTTTGTATACATGTATATGTGTAATGGTTTTCACAAATGTATAAAGCAGCAACTGTTTTCATCATTGACAATAATAAGAAGTGTTTCAAACCAGCTTATTAGAATGATTTATCATGTGACACTTTAGACTGAGGTAATGACTGCTGAAAAAACAGATGTTTTAATTGTTAAATTGTAGTGATGTTTAAGAAAATTAGGGGGGTGGGGGTTTACTGCATTTCTGATCAAATATCTGCAGCCTTGATGAGCATAAAACATTGAAACAATCGTATCGACTCTTTTGAACGGTAGTGTATACTATATACAAGTGATATACTATGATCTGGATATCAGTGCCTTCATTCCAGATTGTGTTTCACTCGTACAGACATTTCAGCATCCAGATTAAAGCATCAGACGTCTTCAACAGTGACCAGTGCAATTTAATGTATACACCAACTAAAAAAACTCTCCTCATGCATGTATTCTCATGGCTGTTCTTCTTTTGTTTATAGGATCACCTCCTCCTTCCTGCCAACAATCACAACAAAGGCAGCCGCCCGAAGATGTCTGTGGTTCTGCCAGCTATGAATTACAATGGTGAGAGAAAAGAGTTGTGAATCATCTCATCTAATGAATGAATTTTCATTATTTATTTTGTTAATAATTTTTATTTATTAATATTTTTAATAAATAAAAATATTTAATTTATTTAATTTAATAATTGTATTATTTATCGAAATTATCACAAATAAAACAATTGACGCAGAGCACTATTACGCTATTTTTTTTAAATTAAATGATAGTTGAATAAAGGGTGAAGATGTCAATTTTCCAAGGTTCTTTCCCTTTATTACAGTACTTCTCTTCTTTCATTCCTTGACTGTGGTTTCTGTATTAGATTAAATTATTCCAATACTGATCTCAGAAAGGGTCACTGTTAATTCCCCTAGATCAGGGGTCTCAAACTCAAATGAGCTGGGGGCCGCAGGAGGCAGAGTTTGGGTGAGGCAGGGCCGCATCAAGTATTCCACAAAAATTTTTTTTTCTCAAACGTCATTATTGACAGTTCTTTAACTTCCATGGGTTCTTCTTCTATGTACTTGGACTTACTGAAGTTCAAGGTTGAGGAAAAAGTTACTAATTTTTTCGAGATACTAAGTCATTATTATGATAAACTCTCATTATTTTGAGATAAGTCAATATTATGAAACTTTCTCATTTTTTCCAGATATTAAGTCATTATTATGAGAGATTCTCATTATTTTAAGATACTAAGTCATTACTATGATAATCTCTCTCATTATTTCGAGATATTAAGTCATTATTATGAGAAACTTTCTCATTATTTTGAGATAATAAGTCATTATTATAAGAAATTTTCTCATTATTTCGAGATATTAAGTCATTATTATGAAACTTCTAATTCTGTCCAGATACTAAGTCATTATTATGAGAAACTCTCTCATTATTATGACTTAAATAATCCTTTTTTTTTCTCAACTGTGGCGGAAACGGGCTTCCATACTTTCCTGATGACATGAACATCGTAATATTTTATATGGTAGAAAATACAGATATAGGCGATACTGCTACCGGCTGTTAATTATTAGCTGGGACTGTGGGACACCATTAATAAATGTATTATATACAAACAATGGGATGCAGCCACGGAGGCGATATTTACTGGATTTTATTTTCTATATTATAACACTGATGTTCCGCAAATCAGCCCATTTCAAATTATGGAAAAACAAATAGGCTACAATCCGCATGACGCTAAATCCAACGCCGATAACAATAACATTCACTTTGTCCAGCTCAAAGTAGAACATGCTCAATTTCAATCACAATAAGAAGTAATAATTCTATGACGGCTTTGACAAATGTGATGGTACACAGGCAGCTCCACAGTTGTTTCTCTGTCTGCATCAAGCCCGGCCGATGCCCCGCCCCCGGGAGTCATATACTCCACTGTGATTGGTTGGTTTGTACAGCTCCAGCTCCACCTTGCACGAAAAAGGAATCTTCCGCACACAACGCGGTAAAGCGCTATTCATTCAGCACTCGCGGGCCGCACTTACATTAAACTTTCTAATGGGCCGCATGTTTGAGACCCCTGCCCTAGATGGACAGGCGTTTGTGAAAAACTGAGTTGAAGTGAGAAGAATGATAGAAGTATAGTCATATTAATAGCTCTTGTCAGTCCTTTGTCAAACAATGTGTACATA
Source organism: Rhodeus uyekii (assembly GCA_037043235.1). Lineage (NCBI taxonomy): Eukaryota > Metazoa > Chordata > Actinopteri > Cypriniformes > Acheilognathidae > Rhodeus > Rhodeus uyekii. The sequence goes on along the minus strand of JAWRVZ010000012.1, from coordinate 1,305,229 downwards.
TCAGTACAAATGCCCATACCTTTCAGTAGTTATCTTATAGTTTCTTGTTTGTGTCTTTCTTCTGGTGGATGCAATCATGGGACGTACTTTAACTAGTCACAGACACCAGGACAGATCACCTAATGTTTTTAAAATTCGTTTGAAATCTTTGACTAGTTGTCAAAGGTGTGCGCAATGTTCCAACGAACTAGAGAGCCACAGCCAATAAAATTGTGTAAGAAATGCACTGGGAAGCCGAGTGTAAAGAACAAATTGATCCAAAATGTCTAGTTGACAAGAAGAATAAACAATCCTGTCGCTATGTGCGTGAGTTTGTGTGAGAATGTGATGACTGGGAAGAGCGTAATGTTGTAATTGACGCACATAGTCTGCGATTAGTTGTGCAACATGACAGAAAACAAGAAACCTTCTATATCTTAAAGATCATTGAGCTGAATTATGTCATCCAAATTTAAGCATTCACTTTTGAGAAGACAGTTGAGCATTATTTACTTTGAATCAGGTTTTTCTCCCTCCATGATGTTTTGATCTAGTTGATTTAGCATGTTCTCTGTTGACTTTCACATGGATGTCTTACAAGGAAAAACTTTCGGACAACTCGGAACAGAAGTTTATTCAGAAACTGCCCCCAGCTGATTCTGTTCCGTTCTACATGCTCAAGATTGTGTTTGGGTCGGGATGATTTCTACCACATGTAATCCAAGGATAGAGGAGAAATCGTTGTGTTTTCAATGCAGTCGATTTTTGTCTCGAAAACAACATGTATAACTAAATAGAAGTTTGTAGTTGTTGTTTTTTTCATGTTTGGTTTGGAGAATATTGTTGCAGTGCCTGGCGGAGTCTGTACATATATCATCTGTTCTCTTTCACGGTCTTCCCTGTGGAGAAGTGAGTCAGAATTATAATCGTTTGTGAATGTTGAAGATGATGACCATCATAATATTCCCCTTTGTTTATTTGTGCGCTGCATGTTTTCAAAGTCATGTCAGTGAAGGCATTGCTTTAAGCCTAGTTAAAATGTGTAAATTACTCACCACCTTGTTTCAAACAGGCTCAAAAAGAATTTTTTTCCAGTTCATAGTGACGCCATGCGTCATATTCCAAGTCTTTTGAAGGCATACTATAGCTCTTTGTGCAGAAACATCTGAAAATACATTTACTCCTAATCTTTCCCTCCAGTAAACTGTTAACTCACGCTAAATCGGTTAGTCAGTGAGTTAACGTTTAGAATCAGTGAACAGTTCATTCTTTTGAGATGATGGTTCTTTTTATTAATGATCTGGTCGCTAATCACTAGGAGTGATTCATAACAAATCAGAATGAATGCTTTTGCCCAAACTATTCCTATTAGGCTGTAAATTTCAACCATTTTGGTGCAAATTGCTGCTGTTATAGGGCGGAAAAAAGCAAGTTTGGCTGGAACCTCAAAGCTCACAACCACATTATCATCAGGAATTTACCCTTGAGTCCACTTGTTGCCTTAACCAGTATTTTAAATGGTTTGGAAAGTCAGGCCTAGAACCAGACATTTCCAAAGGGAATCCACCGAATGAAAAGCCTTCTGTAAGAATGGAAAATGACATTTCTGACATATTGGAAACTTGTATATAGGATGGAAAAGATCATCTTTAATATGCGATGATGTGTACAGCTCAGCAGTTCAGTGTCATTTTAGCGCTTGCTGTGAGATGATTGCTGTAACCCATCGTCTCTGATGATTTCTGCAGCACTGCTGATGACTTTTTTTTCTGTGAAAAGCACCTGTGAAAATACACATTCTATGGAATTTTGTTTTATTTTATTTCATAGCATTGTGGTAGTATCAGTGATAGATGGGAATATTTTGGAGAGAGACTCTGACAGTTAGGTTTGCTGTAAATCACCAGTTCTGAGATCATTGTGGGTGTGCGGCTGAAGCGCTCGTCGGGAACGACTAAGTGTAGGATGTGTAAATGTATTCACCAGCAATAGCTGGAAAAGTGCTTTAGATTGACTGACTTAATGTGATGCTCTTCTGCCTGTAAAGCTTATATCAGTGCTGGAGTCTGCTGTAAAAGTTACTTTTCTGTCGCCCATATGCGGTCGCAACCAGAACTTAGACCTTAGTACAGTAATACCTCGGTTTACGAGTGACTTGGTATACGAGAAAATCGGTGTACGAGCATTGAATTGGTGTGCGAGGAAAAATATTCCCTCGCCCACGCGCATTTTTGTGTGGAAAGGTCCTAACGCTCAGGATCTTCGTGCGCAAAATATCCTAATGTCAGCCTCTCATAAAACAGTCACTCGGTTCCAACCCCTTTATCACCCCTTCACTCGTTCGTTTTCTCAGCGTCGCTCGGTTTAGTAACGACACATTGCATACTAATGAGGCTCACGTGTGTTCTTAGTACAACGCACCCAGGGGGTAAAGACGTTCTTAAAGGGCCATACACTTTTAGAGAACAGCATACTATAACACAGTTATAATTCTGTACAGATCATATACATAAGGGATTTACAGAGGTTTTACCTCGTGTTGTTGCATTAATTGTGATCGCTATTCTTCACGTAGTGAAATATATATGTACAGTACAGTATAGAGAAAGAAGGTACGAAAGCCAGTGGTCGCCAACCCGTCGATTGCGATCGACTGGTCAATCTTTGGTCGCCATCCGGTCGCTCGCAATTGATTGGTCGACCTTTACCACCATCCCGGAAGCTCCCGAAAATAAGAACGTTTCAGTCAACTTAGCGACTCTGTCACGCAAGCTGCGATAGGACGACCGCTCCAAACACACAACAACCCCCCCCCCAAAGTCAACAGGACGACTGCTCCGCACAGCACACCGGTCGTATAGAACGAGTCAAGTTATTTTATTTTTTTTTTTTGTATTCTTATGGGGAAAATTGTTTTGGTGTACAAGAATTTTGGGTTACGAGCTCGCTCTTGGAACGAATTAAACTCATAAATTTTAAACTGAAGCTTGAGCAGTAGTGCTTACTACTCATTACATATCAATCTGATAGTTAAAGCTGTACTTAGGTATTATGTGTGATACAGCATTGTTTGGGTTTCTGAATTGTTAATATTTTGACTTGATATTTATGGACAATACACGATAGCAATAGAAAAAATGTTCGGTATAGCGCTCGATAGTTTCCCGCTCATTTCGCATAAAGACGTGTGCTAAAAGTGACAAGCAAACTGACATTAAGTTGTGTTGTATTTGTACTTTTTCTTTGCTAATACAATTACTTTTCTGTCTCACTGCAGAGAGCATCATAAAAGACAAAGAGTTTGAGGTGATGATGCAGATCGACTGTGAGGTCATGGACACCAAGATCCTCCACATCAAGTCATCTAGTATTCCACCCATATTGCGGGTCAATCAGACGGACACAGGCTCTTTCTATCACGCAGCCCCCAGTAACAACCAGCCCGCGGCCCCAGTTGGAGTCCTCGTGGGTTCTTCTTAGTCCTATCTAACAATTAACCTCAAAAATGGATCGTTTTGTTGCGAATTAGCCAGTTTTCCCACTAACCTCTGTTTAGTTACATTATAAGTCTCTCCTTGTTTCCTATTCGAGTGGCAAATCAAGATCTTGATAATCTACTACCAAGATCCCCAAATAATTGATCAACAATTCATCCTGATGTCGCCTCCTCAAAATGGAGGTGTTCAATACTAATAAAAGTCAGATTACAGTCTTTATTCCAGGATTCCCGAGACTACTGTTACACATCCTTAATCAAAGGCATCTACATTTACATTTATGTATTCGACTTGAAGCGCATTTTTTCAGATTGTGTGTACCTTGGAAATTTAACCCATTGATGCTCTGCCAACAGGAGCATTCATCTACCAAATCTCCCAAACCAAAGTGCGATTGGGCTCAGTTATTGAACTCCTCTCTTCTATATGTGGTACCGTCAGTGAATTGTCTTTGATTTAGCTTGCACTATGCTTTTTTTCTTTTTGTGTTTATAAAATTTATTGAAATATTTATGAATACTTGTACCAAGCTTGTTTGTTCCACCATATTTAGCTAACTGTTCTTCAACACTACTGTCCTCAAACAACCCACCTTGGCTGTGAGTTTTGTGCTTTTTGTTTTATGGGAACCATTTAATAGAAAAGTACGAAAATTGCTTATTTCCCTTTTGAGTCTGTGAATAGAGGCATTATATATTATTTGCTTGCATTTTCCATTCTTCTTCTTCTGGACAGTGGTGTAAATCTATCCACAAAAAAGTAAACATAGGATGCAGTATGTAGATAATAATTTGATATTATGTTTAGTCTTTGAAGGTTTATAATTGTAGGCTAATTCTAATTGGAATAGCAGTGTACTTTTTCATTTTAAGCCCTCATGTTTATCTAAGTGGCTTGATTGCACTTTTAATGAGGTGTACCTGACATAAATTCAGTTTTGAACAAAACACTGGCTAATTTGAAGTTGTAGAAGAGGCACCAATTATTAATGCTACTATTTTACTTCATTTGCCATTGTACACTACGTGTTTGTCTCTCTTTAGATGTTCGCTCAATCCTTGCCTTGTTTAGAGTGTCGTAGACAGTGTCATTTTGAAGGAGTGTGATCTTTAGCTTGTCTTGTCCAACCTTTTGCCTTTTTCAAAGAACCATTCCCATTCAAAGACAAACTTTCCTGTGTCGACCAATTACCATTAGAACTCCTAGAGGGTTATTCATCATTTGAATTTCACATATTATAAAAACTCAGGTGCAGCTTTTATTCTCAAATGTGAATGATTTAATAGTGTTAGATCACATTTCAACCTTAGAAGTGTCTCTGTTGTGTTAGTAATTGGTTTAAAACATGAGTTAATATTCTTTCACGTTCCCAGATTGCTTTTTCCTTTTGAGCTATGTTTTTATGTATAATATATTTCATTTCTGCATTTTTAGAAACGTTTTATTTGTGTGTTCACGCAGTAAAAGAAATGAAAGCAATTTTGTAACGATGCAAAGTAATAAACACTGGACTCAAGGTTGTGGGTGAATTGTGTGCATCTTTTGTTGTCTTAAGTCTGAATTAGCTCTGTGAAATTGAGGGTTTGTGTAAATGTGGGGTCTGAAGTGCTGTAACATGCTGATTATAGGTCATTTCAAAGGCTGGGGTAAACAATGTTTTTGGGTTCAACTATGGTAGAAGTGTTTTGTTTGTCTAGATTTAGCTCTGTGGATCAAGGGTTTTGCAGTGTAAGCATTTAGCTTTTATCTAAGTGTCCAATGATGTGATGAGAATACACTTACTGGGCATCTTCAATATGAAAGGAAGACCAATGCCATAAATCTTAATTCATCTCCTTTTATTATAGCCATTTTTCAAGTGCTAGAAGAGTTTCAAATGACAAATCACAATAAAATATGGATAAAAGGATTACAAACAGTACTGTAATTTGATCAAGTGTATCAAACATGGTGATGGAATAAAACAACACAATGAAAATGTGCTCGAACTCTGCCTACTCTTGCTTTTTTTATATATACAGTGGTACCTCGAGATACGAAATTAATCCGTTCCGAGGCGGCCTTCGTATAATGAGTTTTTCGTATCTTGGAACACATTTTACATGTAAAATGGCTAATCCGTTCCAAGCCCTCCAAAAACACCCCATTAAATTTCATAATAAAGCTAAATTGACCTATAAATAATGAAATAACGTAAAATGTCGAAGCTTACCTTTCGAGGAGCTTACCCTCCTCCTCTCCGAAAGTGGCGGCAGAGGAGGAGGAGGACAAACGGCAGATAACGTACGTACGTACGTACACTTAACTTTACGAAAACGCATAAAAAATGTGAAGTTTCGGGTGCGGAGTGGCTGAGCTAAAGCACGCCAGCACGTACGTATAGAAGACGCATGATGGGATGTCATGGCTTGGCTAGCATCAGGAACCAATGGGAGAGCAGGAGGATGGTGGCGAGTCTACTATAACTAAGATGGCGGCGTGCGGCGTGAGTTTCAAAATTGTTATGGGGCGAATCTCGGACTTTCAGAAACCTTTCGTATCTTGAAAACTTTTCGTATGTAGACTAGAGCAGTAAAAATGTTCGTCTTTGCTTTCGTAACTTGGATTTTTCGTAAGTTGAGCCTTTCGTATCTTGAGGTACTACTGTATATATCCATGTGATAAAAAAACTGCGATATATTTATGAAAATACAAATTGTATTATTTTTTTACATTCATCAATCCCATGGTTTTAGCCTTTATATTACAGTATATACAATGTATTCTACTGGATTTAAGAATACAACAACTCAAAACTTCATAATTCTGCCAGCCTTACAGGAGGTACAGCTATAAACATGAAGAGGTCCGTTTTCATAGTGCAAAAGCAAGTGGCAATATCTAAAGAAATGGCTGTCAATGCAAACTGCGTAAAGCTGCATTATTTGCATGTTATTAAGAAATTCAACCGTTTTTCTTAGTTTTCGCCATATGTGTATAGATATGGGTCCTTTTTTACACTGAAAACATAGTATATTAATAAGTACTTTAAACTACATGGAGTTAGTGAAAGCTGAGTGAACTGATCCACAATCCACAAACACATTTCTTCTATTCTGTGCTAAGAATGTATTTGTTCTGCTGTCAGGCTCTACAGTGGGTCTACATAAGCAAACTGAACATTATAAGTGACCTGATGTCCATTATCCCAGGCGTACAGCACCCTCTCCTTAGGGTTGTAATCGATCTGAGTGATGTAAGTATAGTTGTTGCTGAAAGGCAGGTGAGGGATCACCTGAGTGTTGGTGTGGGTGTCAAAGGCGTAGGACAAATTGGTGTCGTACTGATTGTAGCTCTCTGTCGCGTAAAGAACACCGCATACGATGAAGCAGTTACCGTAGCGGTTGCGGCGTAGCCCGGTCCTCCAGGTGGTTTCACGCTTCATGCTCAGATCACTAGGGTTCAGGCGGCTCAAGACAATCACTTCCTGCAAGAAGCCTTCGTCATCCAGAGCTGGGTAGATCACCCAAAGTCCACTCTCATCGATGGCTAGATCCATGTCTGAGTTTCCTCTCCATCTCCACGCAGACACGTCGTCATTATCAAACACCGCATCGTGCAGCATGGTCCAAGCAGCCACATAGCGCAGCCGCAGGTCATACTTAATAATGTCCCGAGAGAAGGCACGGTTGTAATAGAAAGCACCGTTGTAGACCACGTGGCCGGTGCCAATCCAGTTGTAAGGCAGCTTGTAGGAATTAGTGAAGCGGCCTTGAAGGAAAGTGAGAAAATGAAACAAGTAAAATTGCTTATTTGTTCTGATTTGCTCATTTGAGTTAAAGAGAGATACCTTGTTTGAAGACATCCATGTTGCGGAACTCCAGGAGGTTATTTCCATAGTAATAATTTGTGACATAGATCTTGTCATCTTGAGCCAGAGGGTCCTTCATCCAAGCTCCCTCATTACGACCATATGTGTTGTGTGTGACGGGCTCTGAAATTGTGGCCAAGGTGTCCTTACACAGTCCTGCAAACAAAACCAGACCATTCAATGTTGGTTTTGATCTTTTTTATGGTAAACTAAACTTTTCAGGCAGAGACCCTGTTCTGAATTTAACTAACTGATTTAAGTCATGGAAAATGGTTTGCAATCATTTGACATTTATTTTATGAATGTATTCAAATGAAAAGTGTGAAAAATGAAACAAACAAGAAGATTGTAAAGCAATACCTGGCTTATTTTGAGGTTCCTCACCAAAGTTCTGTTCCACCACAATCTTTACAGCTTTCTCTCCTTCCATCTTCTCCCCTCCCACTACTTCTTCGTCTTCTTCTTCATCCCAACTTATGCTATACTTGCGTTTGCCAGGGTTGCTTGTGGTAGTTTTTGTCATCAAAGACATCACTGATGTTGAGGTCAGTTTAGGACTCATCTTAGGTAAGTAGGTAACTGTCTCGCTTTCCGTGGCATGAGGAGTTTTCGTAATGGAGGCAACTGTGCTTGTGTGAGCAGATGATCCCAATGTGCTTTCTGTGACTGTTAAAATGTTGGAATGAGGAGTTGGTGATGGTGGTAATCTTCTAAGGGTGCTTTCAGAGTAAAAAAGAGGCTTACCAGTTTGAGAGGCATCTTCTTTCAGATTTTGTTTGGTAACACTCCCACTTTCGGTTACAGGAGATACAGATGTTTCCTTTTCAGCAGTGCCGTTGGTCTGGTCTGTCACGGTTGGCTCTGCAGCCGCCACTTTAGCAGCAGCTGCTGTGACTGACTCATTTGTTTTTATGTGGCCCAAATTGGATGACCTGACCAAAATGTTTTGAACTAGTCTTAGAGACGGTGTTGTGGGCTCCACGTTGCTTGCCTCCATTTTTTCACCGATGGTTTGAGGTTTGGTATGTTCCTTGGGGATGGTGAGCTTCGTATTATCCATCACAGCAGGTGTTGGTGTGGTTGTCTCATCTCCTGTAGAGTTGTCTGTGGTGGAACGACTGGTTTGAGTCTTAACGGATATTGGTTCAGTAGGCGTCTTAATCGGCAGGGCAGAGTCCAACAGTTCTGTAAATGGAGTTTGAAAGACGTTTCGTGTATCTTCCCCTTTTGAAACTTCGCTCTTGGGTTTTGGTCGGACAGACCACGCCTTGATAACCGGCCTAAAGTGGCGTGCCTTGTGATGAAGGAGCTGCTCGTCGGCAAAGAGATCAATTGGGCTGTCTCCACTGTGACTATCATCTACTGCAATGAAGAAGAAAAGATTTGATATTGTAGCCTAGACAAAAAAAAAAGTCAAACTCCTCTTTCTGAGAACTTTCAATTAGGGCTGCACGATATTTCAAAATAAAGCTGATATTGCGATATGGCTTTGTGCGATTGACAAACCGCACAGGTTGTGATTTTATTAAGTACATATCTATGGTACTGGATTCAAAGTGATGTTCATCATGCAGGATATAGTGTTTAAATCTCAGGTCAGCTTGGTTTATTTACTGTGAATGATTCTTTCCAAATAGAGAGATTCTTTTCCAATATCGTGCAGCCCTACTTAGAATGTAGATTTTGAAACCACACACTTATACTTACAGTTCTCTTCTGTGTCTATCTCATCCACCGGATCAGATTTATAGTATGTGATCCCCCTAACAATTATCTTTGGTTGTTTCTCTCTTCCTTGGCGCTCTTGTTCTTGCAAAACTGCGACAGCCTTGTTTAAGTCTGATCCGCTGCTCTTCAGAAGATCTCCGACAAACTTTTCCTCATATTTACTCTGTTAAGGACATCAGAGGACACTGTGATCCTGAAGCCCTTAAGACATAATTCTTAAAGGGATACGTCACCCCTAAAACTTACAGTACTCACTTTCATTCCATTTCGAATAACTTTGAAACACAAATAAAGATATTTTTATTGAAACGTGAGAGGTTTCGCTCCCTCCATTGAATGTCCAAGAATGGGTTTGACATGAGGGTGAATGAGAATTTTCATTTTGATGTGAACTATCCCTTTAACAGATTAATATAAACATCATCTGTTTTGGATCTTTGATAGTCCAAGTCATTTGGCTCTTTTCTTAACGACTTATGTAAGAGTTGACAGCAGGATAAATTAGTAAGCGTTTCAGATCCCGATGTGAGGTCACTTTTGACTGTGAGACAGAGTATCCTAAGTAAATAAATAAACGTCCGCAGCAGGTGGGCCATTTCACTTCGTGGCTTAACATAATGTTTGGATTGTTCCATCGTTACGTATTGGACATGATAATTATGTAATGCAACATTCGTTTTAAATAGCACCTCCCACCTCTATGTGTTGAAAAGCAGCTGCTTCGTCATTCTGCTCCCTCAGACTCGTCCTCTTCTCCTGCAGTTGTGAAGACAGATTTGTAGGTGAGGATGTGGGCGGCTGTGGACTTGGAGTGGTGCTCCTTGTGTTGGACTTCTCCTCGGTCTGGTTGTTTAAGACCATCTATCAATGATAAAACACTTCAATAATATGTTTAATACACATAAGATAGGAAAACAAAGGAAACAACACTTACCTTTTCTATTGTGTCCATGCGATCGAGAAGCTTTGTGGTGACTGAGTGCAATTTTAATAGGTCCATCCCATAGAAGGAACCCTCCAGCAATTCCAGTATAGCTGACAGCTGTAACGATGAAGTAAATTCCGTCATGGCAAGAGCTGGTTTTATTTAAGAGTAGGAAATGTTATGCATTTTTATCCTGCCATAAGATCCGATTTCAGATACTATGATCACCTTGACATTATCTTTCCCAGCCTGTTGCAGCTTCTTCAAACGGAAATCCCCCTCACAGGGGTTTAGAGCCGACGGAGGTGCGATGCATTCACATTTGCAGTGGGGTCCTGATGTGATGGTCTCCACCGTATAGAAATCCTGAGGCGTCGCGTGACCATCCCGGATCCGCTGACACGCGCTCGCGCTCAGAGGTCTGACAACACATTTACAGCCACAGTCAGAGCCTTCCGAAAGCGCTTTCACTTTGTCATAATCACCCAGCAGCTACAAAGGAAAGAGGACGGATGCATTTTCCAGCAAGTAAAATCCGGTGACACTTTGTTGAAACGTAACATCGTTGTTTGTATACTGAATAATTTTTTTTTTTTTTTTTTTTTTGTCTAACTGGAACTAACTTTAACTGGCACATTTATACTACCTTTCATTAATAACATTAACAAACTTCACATTTAAAACAGTGAACGAAGTATGCCATTCTTCTGTCAAGGTTTAAGAAAAAAAACATTTTTGTAAGGAGTCTAATTTTCGGTTTGTCTCGCGGAACCGAATTGTCAACATTTGCACAACTAGCAAAGTTATGTTCAAGGTTTTAAACAACCACACATTTTACAATATACATGTATGGGTATATACGATAAAAAAGTCTATTTAATAGACCATTCATTTTTTGTGCACGATGCGAGCCAACAGCCAACTGTTGCTGTGGTTACTTCCTAACAACGCATATGCTTATGATATGCGTACATATGTAATGTAGGCTACTGACTTTTTATTTAACTTTTACCTTTTTCTATGAAAATGCTGTGGAATTTTTCACTCCAATTCGCACCCTGCATTCAAATGGCTAGAAATGTCCTAACTTGTATAGGAACATATTAGATTAATATATTTTTATAGGACAATACTACATGAATTTACATCAAATACCGATATGTTAATACGCATGCAGATATCGTCAATATTAATGAAAGTTATGACGTGCGCCGTGACTATAGGCATATTTTTTGTTGTGATATTTTTATAGGATAGTCTTACTTTAATTTATCCTACATCAAAACGAATATGTTGAGCCTTATGCAGACCTTGTTAAAAATAAATTAATGAAAGTTATGACGTGTTACCAATTGCAGATTATAGGCTAAAAAACTGCGGTGTAATATATCGAACGCTTGTGAAAAGTATCTTACCTGGCTTAATATATTTTCATGATTATCTCTCTCAACTTGCATTGTGTTATTTTGTTCCTTTGTCGTCTCCAGAAGTCGCTGGAGTGATTTCGGAGCGGCTGAAGCGAGAGCGAATGCCGTGAGCCATAAAACGCACCGAATTCCGCTCTCGGTCATCGTCATCATGCACGGTGTGTGAAATAATCCCTTTAAATTTATGCCACTTAAGATTCAGCGTTTAAATTGGGCTTTTCCTCTTCAAAAACGATAAACAGTCAAACGTATCTCCCATTTGCTCCGCCCTCCAGGTGAAATAACTGAAGCGGGATGAGGTTTTGCAGAAGTCGGAGAAGAGGTAAATTCCAGATGAGGGCAGGTGCCTGGTCCTGGTCCTCAGCATAAAACTGCTGTGAGAAGAAGCAGCAGTGACGTGATATTTGAGCTGAGATGAGGGGGCTGGATGGAGAGACGCAGAGCGCGTGACTGCTGGTTCTAGTCATCATAACTATAGTTCTATATAATAATACATAATTAAAAATACTCTGGAAGAGACCTGTCATTAATAAAATAGATTACCCCTTTTTCACCCTTAATGCTCGTGTGACTAAAATTCATTTCAACTTTATGTGAACTTTATTAGAGTTGAGGAATAGAAGAAACATTTACAGTGACCGTAGAAAGGAGCGCACCTGGGCAGTGACGTCATGCACGCAGCTACTACAGGGAATATTGCAGTTAGATATAATGACCCAATAACTCCCAAACCTTATTTGTTTTAGTAAATAGGTCTACTTATTGCAAGAAGTGCGAATCAAACATTTTAACATTGGTTTCATGTTGCGTTCAGTAGAAGTATAACGTTTTTAGCTAGATCACAATTGAAGTGTTACAGCGCCACCTACTGCGTGTGAAGTTATGCAAACAAGTACGCAGTGTAAGTTCGTTCTTTTCTGCAAATGGCAGGTATTAGATTACTATGAACCACCAGTGGTCAGTGTTGCACAATATTGCTGTGTGACATTAGACTCAGAATCATCCCAGCCTGAAGCTGTTAGTTTAATTTCTTTAATTTCCACAGAACTCACACGAGATCTGCACCGAGAGCTCCAATGTGAAAGAACAGGCTTCTTTTAATTTTATTTATTTTTTACAAAAGGTAGGACCAACACCTGCTTACTGTATACATAACTACAACAATAAAAGCAAAAAGACAAGAGCCAATAATAGCAGCTAAATTCTATATAGTATTTATTTGTGAAATAAATTTGAATTATAATAATAATCATAATCTATTATTACTATTAATAAATATTATGATATTAATATTTAGTTTTAAAAATATTTTTAGCAAATAATATAGCATATATAGAAGTGCACAATTGTATATACCATACATACTAATATTTTAGTCCATTCCCCAAATATATACGTATATTATTAATTTTAATCATACTAATAATAATACTGGACATAATTCTACAACATTTCTGCTGAAAAACAATTATTACTACAGCACTCTTTTAGCTGATAATTTATCGAATGACACCAGCGGATTGACATAAAATGAGTACTGCACCTTTAAGTCACATTATTATGTTGTACATTGGTACATTCTAAGGATTTCTCTGTTTGTGTAGTAAACATACCTGGTGCAGGTATGACATCACTTTGGAGGCCAAAACACACTGTACAAAATGAATTAATGGAGGGAAAGAAAGTCAGATTTAATTAAAAATATCTTAATTTGTGTTCTAATGATGAAGGTGGGTAATTAATGACATAATTTTCATTTTTTGGTGAACTAAACCTTTAAGACTGATAAAATTATTTAAATGGTGCTGAAAGTTTATACACTACTAGTAGTTGCAAACATTAATCATATCAACCAAAGGTAGTAAACTAGGAGTAGGTGGTAAGAAGTACAATGTATATAATAAAATCCTCTTGAAGCAGATTCCATGGAAGAGCAATAACAAAGGAGTGCTGTTGTATTTAAATGACATTTGGCTTGCCTCTTCATCAAGAAACTTCATAATATTTAGGGGTTCTGGTATTTCAGTGTCTCTCTTGGTGTTGTAAACTTCTGGAATCTTGGCAGGTGCTGATCAAGTCCTGCAAAGAACGCCCTCTTAAAATCAACAGAGCCAAGCTGATTGAACTCAAGAGCAAACTGTCCAAGACAGTTGACAGATAAGAAATGTATGTTATTGTTAAACTGTTATTGAACATGCTTCTGCACATTCAAGTTATTTTACCCACTTATTAAAGGTTAGATAAATTAAAGAAATATTCTTACCATACTTACGTGTCTTAGAATAGTGAAAATAAAAATAGTGTAAATTCAGATGTGAATTGACTGTAAACTGAATTGAATGTGAATTGAATTTATAATTGGATTGAATGTGAAATTAATTAAATAGGTATCGAATGTGAATTGAAATGTAGATTCAAATGTGAAATGAATGTGAATGGAATGTAAATTGAATTGTGAATTCAAATGCAAATTGAAGTAAATGTGAATTGAATAGAAATGTGAATTGAATAGAAATGTGAAAGGAATTAAATAAGAATCAAATGTGAATTAAAATGTAAATTTAGTTGAACAAAGCCTGTCAAAAATCTAGTGACTTGTTTCAACTTGCGTTTTTGAGTTGAAACATCAATTATACTTGTTCATTCAACTTTCAGACTAGTTGAGGACAAAGAAACTTCAATTTTCTTGTTGTTTGCACAATGTATACAAATTTGGTCAAGTCTACATAAAAGACATGTGCTCTTGTAAACTTTTCTAACTCAAACGTAGGATTTTAAAAAATGGTTTATGTATTTAACAGTTTATGTATAGCGACTTCGTTTAAGCTTCACAATTCATAAATGTTGTGTTCATATGTGGAAAATGGTCTTGATGGACAAAACGTTTTAGTATAATAAACTTTTGTTTGTTTGTGCCATAATCGAAAAGCCTATGGGAAAAGCCTATTGGGTTTTTTGTTGAGGGAATGTGTCATACTTAAACCATAGAAAACAAGCATGCAGACATCTTATGCTAATAAGACAATATTGTAATATTTTCTTATTAGCGTGTCTAATATCAAAAACAGAACATCTCTACGTCCGTAGCTCTGTATATTTCTATGCATCGCTGTCGAAGAGTAATTAGCTTGTGAAGTGGATTTACTTGTAAAGTTAACGAATTATCAGGAGCACTATAAAGTTTGAAGCGAATGTCAAAACAAATGCCAGTAGATCGGAAGATTTTAAAACGAGCAGTTCGTTCATAGATACATAAGATCGCTGTTGATATTCAAACCGGAAGACAAAATACAACAGAGGGCGAGGCTATATAAATTCTATATAGAATTTCAAAATCACTTCAGTTTAGCTTTATGAGTTGACTGGCCCTTTAAGAAGCGTCGCCCGTGTTTCCACTACTACACGACAACACAATACATACAGCTGCACAACACAAGCCTTTGCGGAGGGGAACAGTCCATCCTCCACAGACCTCATATCCATTCACGAGCATATCCGTTTCAGTAACATTTTTTATTGTGACGATGTAGTTAATGACAAAATAATCCTTTAAGACTGTATTATCATCGTTAGCTTAGCTTTCTTTCATCATAAGCAAAGCGAGATTCTAGTTTTGGCTAACGGCTATCAGCGCCAACAACTGAGGTTAACCAAAGATGTGCAAATAAAAGTGATGCTATATGACCAAAGGTACTATCGAGCCGTAACAGGATTGGTAGGAATCGACGTCAAGATGATGAAGAAAAAGAAGTTTAAGTTCAGAGTGGATTTTGAGCTTGACGAGCTGTCGTCGGTTCCGTTCGTGAACGGAGTTCTGTTCTGTAAAGTCCGTCTTCTCGACGGCGGATTCTCGGAGGAGTCATCGCGGTAAGGAGGCTGGGAAATGTGGAGGGATTGAAGATTGCTATTACTATGGGAATAGGTGATATTGGGCTGGTTTCATTTTCACTGGCTTTCTAATGAAGCATAACCAAAACATATGTTCATATTCAGAATCACAAATTAGTGTACGTACATTATTCAGAGCTGTGGGGTCTGTGTCATTACTTGTGTCAAGACTTTCAAAGCAAGTTCAATGGAAACTTCATGTAATTTCATTTTAGATGAGTAATGTTGGATTAATTCAAGGATGATATTGTCCATATTATGGGGTATTTACTCATAATGATTTAATTATGGGTGTCAAAAACGTTGTCCAAACTACTCAAACATCAGCATGTAAGTCGTATTTTCATATACAAAGGAAGTTTAAACCTTCATAGCTTATGAATAGACCTTTATGACTTAATGTTTACTCGTTTTTAAAACGTACATGTAATTTGTGTAAGTATTAGTAGTAGTACGGCAGGGGGCAAGGATAAAAACATAATCATAAGAAAGTGGTCTGCACTTGGATTTGGTCAATGTGTATATGAAGAAGTCACTGACATTGACAGTTAAAATATAACACTGAAACCTGAGCTAAAACTTAACTTTAACATTGGCAAAAAATAAAAAAAAATTTGTTAGAAGAACCAACAAAATTTGATCTGAGTATACATGCTGTTTTTCATTTGAATTTTTTATTAATAATTGCAATTTATTAACTCTACATCCTGTATGCACATCCTGTTTGCGCTTTATTTTGAAGCTGGCATTGTGCTGAGTCACTTCAGGCCACGCATTAAGACAATATGTGTGTGTGTTTGATGTGTGAATGAGCTGTGCTGTTCCCAGACCTGCACACAGGTTGACCTCCATGCAGGATGTTAATGCATCCCATTTGAGGGGGTGGGTTTAATGGTAGAGCAGTGAAGAGAACTGTTCAGTGTTACAGATTATTTCTGCAGTCAAAGGCTGGACCCTCCAGTATTATGTTCAATATATTTATGCATTTTGCGTAAAGATGGTTTCGTTCAAATTGATCAGATTGATCTACAGGGATTGGACAAGGAAACTGAAACAAATATAGTGTTGGAGGTTTCACACCTATTTATGCTCGGCCTGGCAGCCAATCTTCACTGATTTTACATTCCTCCAATAAGAGCAGATTTTGAAGGTTGAATTCACAGAGTAATAGCACAGCTGTACATACGCTATTGCAAACCACACAACATAATGGGAGACATATCAGAGTTCAGAGGAGGACAAAGTGTTGGTGTGCGTCTTGCTGACTCATATGTGACCAGAACAGCGAATCTTTGACATGTATTGAGAACTATGGCATCCAGAATAATGTCGGGATACCACCACATTGTTCAAATCTTATCCAACGAAAGTGGAAGCTGTCTGAAGGGATGTCCAGCTACTAACTCAGATTGTATCCATAAAAACATAAAACCACAGATGCTTAACTCACTGTAGAAATAAATGCACACCTCTACTCTCCTGTTTTGACCAGATCTGTTCATCTGGAGTTCTATAGTGTCAGTGTATATAGTCGGGCTACTATAGCCAAACCTTTGCGCAAATGCCAACAGTGCAAATCTTAGGCTGTGGACAATGTGAAACCTTGTCCAACTTTGTCCAACATCTGTGGGAGTTACGGTGTGGAGAAGCCTGCTCAGAATGAAGTGTGGGTGTGGATCAGTGATAGTTTGGGCTGCAGTATCATGGTACAGTGATCCCTCGTTTATTGCGGTTAATGTGAACCAGAACCCCCCGCGATAGGTGAAAATCCGCGAAGTAGGATCAGCCAATCAGCTCACGGGATACATCGACTCGTGCTCTCATTCGTCGATCTTGTCTGAGTGCTGTGGGTGTGTACAAAGCCTCTGAGAGAGTTTTTCTCGCATCGCGATGAAGCAACGCTGCTTTCCGCAATACGGCTGCCAATATGGCGGTATTTTTGAATTTTATTTTTTGATAAATATTTGTGAAAAATCCGCGGTGCACTGAGGCCGCGAAACTTGAACCGTGAAGTGGCAAGGGATTACTGTATTCCCTACTGTGCTTGATGAGCTGCCGAGGACTGTCGAGGACATCTGGAGGACAATGTCCACCTAATGGTTCAAGCATTGTACCCCTGAAGGGGATGCCGTGTATCAGCATGACAATGCTAAATACACACAGCAAGACTTGTGAGAGGAATACTTTAATGAACATGAAAGTGTAGTTTCAGCGTAAATATTTTTGAGCCACTTTGGGGTATTTTGGAGGAACAACTCAGAAAATGTTTTCCTCCACCAGCATCACATAATGACCTGGCACTGTTCTGGAAGAGGAATGTCTCAAAATCCCTCTGGCCACGGTGGAGGACTTCCATCTGTCCAAGACGAAACGATTCTGTTTTGGAGGCCCTTCACAATCTAATACTAATCAATTATTGTGATCTAAAACCAGGTGTTTCAGTTTCATTGTCCAAACCCTGTACATTGTATGTTCAAGGTATACATTTGATCAGTTTTTGCGTTCCATGCACATCAAACCTATGATCTTGCTGTTGCACTATGTGCTACTTCTTGAGGTTTAGAAATATCGTGTCACTTATGTTTCTGTCCCTGTTTACTACTTTATGAAATTAACTGGAACAGACCCTGGGGCACTGAACAGTTCTACATTAACATCCAACAGAGATGAACAAAAGGACTACTAATAATGTTAAAATCAATTATGAAAAGTACTGACAGTACTTTTATTATTGATTAGTTGGTTGATTTTGATTTAATTAGACTTTTTATCATAAGCAACTATTATATTTGAAACCATTTTTGCACACAATGTTCTACATTTATTATATAGACTTTAAATTGCACTGATTAAGATGTGGAATATCCAAGTAATCAATATATTGGATGATTAATTCATCCCTAAATATCCTATTTGCACAAAATCAGCTGTCTTTTCCTTCTCAGTTGAGACATCATCACGAACTCTTTGTCTGTGTTTTGTTGCAACGTTTGCCATTCACTTTCTGTTGGAGCTCTGCAACACAAAGGCTTCCCACAGTTAAATATTAATGTGTCAGGCAGTGAAAGTGGGCTGTCAAACTTCCCCATGACAAATTCTCCTCAAAGCAACTCTACCACAATACATAAGCAAGTAGCTTATTCATTCATACATAAAGAGAGCTGTACACTAAAAAAACCCGCAGGAGCTTAGATTTACCTCAGGTTACATCAGTGCTTCTCTTTTCAATTATGAAGTTTGCAGGGAGTGTCTTCGGTTCGAGACTTTATTCTCCCTCTAGGCTTGAGTTTGCCTCTATCCGCATGTGGAGATCCATTTGAAGAAGTTCTGTTTCATTGCAGACATCCTATGGGAGAACCTAAGGAAGAAGCATGTAGAACCAAAGCACTCATGTTCTCATTCGTTCCGCTGACTTTGCCATGGCAACAGCATATATTCTAAATACGGAAATCAGACCAGAGGCTGTAATACAATATTAGGCCTGTTGCATATTTTAGCATAATCAAGCCTATCAATGGGATTAAACAGTTATTCCAGTGAGAGCAGTGGTGCTAATGACTAGCGCATGCATAATTGTGTTTAATAGACCAGTGGAAAAAAAAAAAGTACTGTACTATCCCCGGGAAGATAATGAGAGCAAACACCAATGATCGCTTTCATTTGAGCTATTAATGCATGCCATTCGCATCTAATGCTATTGAATTCATCATGTTCTTTGTGTTTTCACATCATTAGTGCTTTGTAGGAAAGGTTGTAATGAGTCTTTGTTCCAGTAAGTCTATTATATCAGAGAGTCAGAGGCTAAACATTATTCATTACGTTTTGGCTAGATAGCACAAGTCTAAGTTTGACCTGTGGTGCAGTTATTATAAAGATGGAGGGAGCATCCTGTATCGATTGGAGCTCTGGCCTTGGCCGTGTTGTATGTCTGATTGATGAGTATGCAGGTTTTCTTTTATAGTCTCACTGCCAGTAATTTGCCTATAATCATATTGGTTAGGGAAGGAGTCATATTACCTGACATTATCATCTCTTCCTTTTATTATCATTTTGCAGTGTTGGTGAGAAGAGGCAGTAATGCAGCACTATGGAGCGCTAATGAATAATAATTGTTAAAATCAACATGAAATTGTAATGTACGGTAATATAATTTGATGGTATGGTGATTGGTATCCTGTTTCGCTCAGAAATATGACTTATTACAGATGAAAATGGCTTGCTAAATTCATTTTGCACTGATTTTAACTTGTCGTCTTTTTTGTTGTTGCTGTAATATGCAAGTCAAGTGAAAAGCAGATTGTTGTTTACAGTGAATCATGCAAAGACATGACATGCCGTTTACATGACAACGTTTTAACTAAAAACATTTTCATGCTCTTTAGCTGTTCATTTACACGACAACAGTGCTTTGGGAGTCGGAAAATGCAAATTTGTGAAACTGGTGGTTTTTATGTTAATTTTTTTACAAAATTACATCGCTAACTTCTGTTCTGGCATGCACTTACAGCGTTTTTAGCCATTTTTGCAGATCCGTGTGGACAGGGATCATTTTGACAACGTTGTCGTCTGTACAACCAAAAAAAAAAAATGACAAGGAAAACCTCTGCTTTTAGTACATTGTTGTTATGTAAAGATACTCTCAGTCAAGCGATTCTTAACACAGCAGAATTGTTTGCCTCTACCCATCTATTGTGAAAAAAGGTGTGATATTTTGAGCATTACAGCCATTATGAATCTGCTGAACAGGCTTATGTTTCCTACATGTCACTGTGATGTAAAGAACTGTCACTGTTTATTTCCTTAGAAACCACTCATGTTTAGTGGAAGCAAAATCATTTCTTGGTAACGCTTTGCCCTAAGGTTTCATTAGTTAATGTATTAACTCACAATGAACAAAACATTTGTTACAGTATTTATTAATATGTTCAGTTGTTCATTGTTTGTTAATTCAGAGTGGATTAATGTTTAGAAATATATTTTTTGTTGTAATTAACATTAATTTTAAATTTTTTTTAAATTCTAATGCTCATTTATAAGGCCTTGCATGGTTTAGCACAGGGGTGGGCAAACTACGGCCCGCGGGCCAAATCCGGCCCGTTGGGCTTTTTAATCCGGCCCGCTGAACCTGTATTAAACATCCTTCATTTTACATTTCCCTGTAATGTCACTCTGTCGCGGCTGCAAGCGGCAGTGGCGCTGAAGCTGTGGTGGAGAGTAGGCGTGTGTCGCAAACCCCTCTACACCCCCCCCCCCTTTATGGCGTTAATTCCGTGCTAAAAAGGAACGAGCGCAAAACTGATGTTTGCGCGCACGTAAATTACATCCGCGAGCGGAAAACAGAGCTATACGTAAATACGGGTACCCGCGAGCTCATTTTAATCACTCGCGCGCACGCGTGAACATTCGCCCGCTCTCGACTGCTGTTTTTGCTCACGCAAGCACTTATATTTTTGTCAGTCGTGGGGCGGGGCTTGCTCTTGTAATAGTAACATCAAACGTCATTGGTTAGTTCCCTTTTTTCCAGAGGTCAGTTGTGATTGGACGCCTGTGATTGTCAATCTAGAGCTGAGGCAAATATACGATTCAGTCACATTGCATATTATGGTTTTTCTGTCGATTAAATTGTATTAATATTGTTTTGTTGTAATTTCACGTGTCCCAGTCGAGTGATTTAAGACCAAACTATACTTTATACAGGTTTTCTAGGATTTCTTATAAGTAAATGCACAAGTACGACCTTCACCCCGGCCCCTCTGTCAATTTTAAGAAACCAATGTGGCCCGCGAGACAAATAGTTTGCCCACCCCTGGTTTAGCACCACAATATCTGTCTGAAATTGTAACTGCATACACCCCAAGACACATTTTTCGTTCTTCTGATTCTGGCTTTTTAATTGTTCCTTCAACACGTTTGCGTTCAATGGGTGACCGGGTTTTTTCTTCTTTTGCTCCCAAACTCTGGAAAGCTCTTCCCAATGAGATCAGACATGCTGACTCTTATAGTGCATTTAAATCTTCACTTAAAACTTGTGTTTTTAGTCTTCCATACAAGTGATTATTATTATGTGTTCTGCTTTGCTTTTTATATAATGCGTCTTTCTCTTTTAAAATAACTCTAATGTATTTTTTATTGTATTTATAAGTTTCTGTGCAACGCTTTGAGATGTAGCTTTTAAAGGCGCCATATAAAATAAAATGTATTACTGTATTATTAATTTAGATGAATAAGTGCTATAGAAGAATTGTTCATTCTTAATTCATGTTTTCTAATGAAACCTTAATGTAAAGTGTTACCCATTTCTTGTTGCTAGGATAAATATATTGACTGTTTAGGGAAGTCATTGGCTTCTGCTGCTATGGTGAGAGAATCAGTGTTGAGGGTTTCATCCAGCTGTGGTTTATTCCTGTTCATGGAATAGAGGCTGTTTTTCTTCAGTGAGTCACTCGGCACTAAGCTCAAGCCTTATGCTAGGGAATCTCCCCAGCTGCATGGGAGGTGCCCGATTATGTGTCATATTGGCTGTGTTTCCCATAGATGTCATTGTGGACAGTTATGAAATTAGATTAGGAGCGTGTTTATGAAGCAGGACTATAAAATAAAGTGTTACTGAAGAATTTAGTTGACATGTTATTTGTTTATTGACACTTTTCATGATTAATTTGTTGGAAAATCTGTAAAAAAAAAAAAACTGATTATAAAAAAAAAAATTCAGCAAGGATGCATGGAATTGACGATCAAAGAGGTTTAATGCTTAAAAAAATTCAAATAATGGAACTTCTTAAAAACACACTTGAAAAAAAAAAGTAGCACAGTTTCGTCAAAATATTAAGCAACACAAACTGTTTTCAACATTGATATTAAGAAGACTGGAAGAAAACCTGGAGACTTATGAGTTAGTAGCCCTTGTAAAAACACTTAATCCTGAAATTCACATGCTTATGGTGCTGTGTTCACTCTCTTACATGTGTATAATAGCGTCACAATTTCCCTGAAGTTAATGTCATCTCTCCAAAAGCCCTCTGGCTCTCGCTCGTCTGCCCTGTCTGCAAACATCTGTCTAATTAGGAAGCAGAACACACCTGCACAGGGAGGTCCATTTTCAGATGGGAAATTAATTAAACATCTTGTTGTCAGTATGGCCTTCTGACTCCACTAATTAATCACAGTATGGGAGTCAGACTGTTTTAATGCAGTCGACTTGAAGTGAATATTAAAATCACTCTATTGTATTGCGGCTGGATTATGTGACTCATTCTGTTGTGAAATCATTTGAAAATCTCCCTGAGGAGCAATGCTGCAGGAACTGTCTACCCCTGTTGGATTTTGCAAATTTGCAGAAGGGTGTTTTGGATGAGTGCATGTTTGTTTTATAGCCTTGAGCCAAGTGCTGTGTTCTTCACGGTGACACATTGCATTAACAACCTGTTGTGTGTTTGCGTTTTGTAGGGAGACGGTCCAGGCAAACTGTGTGCGCTGGAGAAAAAGATTCTCCTTTCCCTGTAAAATGAGCGCTAATGCTGGAACCGGAGTCCTTGACCCCTGTGTGTGTCGAGTTTCAGTCAGAAAGGTACAAACCCATTCCTGCCCTCTCTGTTGGCTTGCAATAAAAAGTTGGAGTTGAAATATTGAGAATAATTTGATTGTTTTTTATTCATTTATGATGTAACAGGAACTAAAAGGTGGAAAGACTTATGCAAAGGTAATTTAATATTTTCTTTATTAAGCATTCCAACACTATTCAATATATTTGGGTAGCTGACATGCTGCAAGTAATTAAAATTTTTATTTTAAAAAACAATTTTGTAATTATTGTATATTTTCTTTTTATAGCATGATATAATTTAGAGGCTATGTGGAATAGTTTTTAAAATGAAAATTCAGTAATACCTTGAGATACAAGTATAATCCGTTCCTCGTAACTCGAGTTGCTCGTATCTCAAATAATTTTTCCCATAAGAAATAACGGGGGGAAAATTCTGTTCCGGCTCTCTAAAAATATCCTTTATTAGTGCTAATTACAATGGGAAAAACATGTTTTTAATTGCCACACACACACAACGCTAATGGCGGCATGTGTGGAGGAGGAGGGAGGGAGAACATAGATTACGTAGATAACGCAAACACAATACGGAAGATAGGGAGATGCGTACGGAAGTTGACTATGGCAAAAAATCCATGCCAAATTGAAACGAGTGCAAAACCGATGTTTGCGTGCGCATAAATTTCACGTTTAAATTACATCCACGAGTGGATAACAGATCTACACGTGAAAAAACACATGACATCTCATCTGCACGCAATAAGAACATTCCCCACACACACACATGTATGCTATTTTTACTCGCACAAACACTTTTATTTTAGTCGACGAACATGTGAAGTGAACGAGTGAGGCGGCGTGGGCCTCACAAGCTCCTAGTGCTCGAACACCAAGTGTCGGGGTCTGTAAGTGTGCTCGTATCTCAAATCTTTACTTGTATCTCAAAGCAAAACATTAGCTCGAAGGCTTGCTTGTTTCTCAAAATACCCGTGTGTCCGGGATGCCTGTATCTCAAGGTATTACTGTAGTAGTCATACTGCAAGACAATTTAAATCAACATTTACAAAACAGCTAAAATATGATTATCAATGGTGAAGAAATAAACCTAAACTATGCTTCCTTATTTATATTTGTTTCAAATAGCTACAGTCTTAATTTAATTTACCCCTTATGAACCTTTCATGAATGGAAACTAATGCAGGGCATTGGTAATTCATCAAGTAGACGGTTCTGAGAGGATTATAAAATATTGATAGCAAAGGAGCAGCTGAAAATAGATCACTCTGGAACATTGTGTTTGTATGTGGTTCTGTTTGTGTGTGATCAGTGCACTTCTGTTCATAAAATCATTAACCTTTTTATTCAAAAGCTCCAGTGCCTTTTTTATGTTCTAAACTGCATTTCTTTCCTGCTTTGGCTCACTGTAAAGCTGGGTTTTGCTGATCTCAACCTGGCTGAGTTTGCGGGATCGGGTAGCACCACACGAAGGTGTCTACTGGAAGGTTACGACACCAAAAACACTAGACAAGACAACTCCATCCTCAAGGTACAGAAAGCCTCAGACTTCCTCTCAGGATCTTTCTTCTCAGCTAAAATCCATTCATGCTTTGCGTCTTGTTATATGTATTAAGTTATAAGTTAGTAGGGGTTCTTAGTGGTGCTATTCGTTACTAATTAGTATTACTCTTGCTAAAAAAACAAACTCCTAGACTTAGATGAGTATATCTTCAATCATACTGTCTTAAAGGAGTCATATGATGCTTTTTAACGGTTTCTTTTTCCTTTAGTGTGTAATGTTTCTCTTTGTGCATGTATGTGATCTGCAAAATTACAAAGCTCATAGTCTCCCACAAATATATTTATTCTGAATAACAGAGCACACTGATCCAGACCGTCCTAAAAAGCCTCATTCAAAGTCCAGATATTACTTCCCCAAAGGGATACACAAAAAAACTTAGAACAGGAGACACTTTTTGTTTGGATACAAAAGCAGAACCACTTTTGCCTTCAGAGGTTCAACCCAAAAAATGTTGCTTGTGCCCAGTGCATTTTACATTCTCATCAAATCATGCTTGCAAAGTTGTTTCAGATCGATCAGCCTGATCCATTTGCATTTTCAGAATCTGACTCTGGCTCGAATTGATATGGTAAAACTGATGACATTATTATTAATTGCTTTAGAAGCCTTGGAAGCTGAAGCTCGTGATTATGGTAAGGGGCGTTACATTTCTGACACACACTTGAGATGTTTGGCCAATCAGAGCCTGAGGGGCATTGTAGAAATCAGCGTGTTTCAGCGTGACAGACTGGGAATAGAGGAGCTGAACTCTTAAAACAGCATCATATGACTTCTTTAAGGGGGGAAAAACCTTGTAAAACCTTGTAAAAACCGTTCAGGTCTCTCTCTCTTTTTACCCTATTTATTTAGCTTCTGTAAGGGCTAAAAATGAAATGACAAATGTCATACACATCCAGTTTCTTATTTTTTGTCTTTGCCTGCAGGTGATTATTAGCACACAGCTGATGTCCGGGGACCCCTGTTTCAAAACGTGAGTCTTAATTTTGATTGCGTTTTCAATTGTAAATGTGATATAATTCAGTATTGAAGTGAGAAAGAATCAAAGTTTGGTGGTGAAAAGGGTCTATTTTTATCTCTACTCCACCATATCTGCATTTTAAATTTAGATTTAGCTGAAGACCCACAGAGACCTTTTCCTATTAAACATTTGAGATCGCTATTATAGTATTTTCTCAGAAATGGCCTGTGTTGGGAAGGAGTGTGAATTTGTGCTCTGGGGAAATCAGGGCTTTGAACAGATTTGCATACTGGAAACCAACACTGTCCACCCACACATGTACACACACTGCAGCTCACACTGTGTGTGAAGGCAAAAGCCTGCTAAAAACATTTGTGTGGGTTGAAGCATGGAGAGAGTATGGAGTTCGGGGACTCTCGGGGATGCTTTTGTCCCGCTGTCAGAAGGCGGTTTGAAATACTTTAGGGCTTTAATTGAGTACTTTTTTCAATCTGTTCATTCAAATCCACTTAAACCACATTCTTGACTGCGGGATCTCCATATATTAGGCCTCCGTCCACCGCCACGGTGATAGGCATTCAGGGTGATCCCGAGAGCCTGCTGGAAGACAGGAAAGGAGGAGACACACAGAAACCTTTTCTGAGCCTCTCAGGTAAACTTCACACAAATTGCACTGCTCAGTGTTTTCAGTGAATCAAAAGGAGACACACAAATACAGCAGCTCCATACACAGACCTTGTTTTTTTAACATTTGTCCTTTACATGTGCTTAAATGTGCATGTGCATTTCTTATATTTTTATGTTGGCGTTATGTTGGTTGCTCTAATCAACTGTCTAAATCAAACACCCTTTGAAAAGCTTCTCATTAATTCACTGTAGTAAAGACAGGACTGTATGTTTGATTTGATGCCACTGAACTAACAGGAGCTTGAAAGAGTGCTCTCTCTCTCTCTCTCTCTCTCTCTGCCCCCACTGTCTTTTATCCTTTCTTTGCCCTCATACATGCTGTTCCGTCCAGCGGCTGGTGAAAGCATTAGTCTTTAATGTATAATTTAGCTGTGTGCCGCTCTTGACTCTTGACTCTGTTTTCATAGTGATTCACTCTGACTGACTGCTTATGATGTAGGGCAAGCGTACAGTTCATAAAACACGATTTGCTTCCAAGTGGCTCTTCTGTAGGGATTTAGAGCCAATTGAACAATTTTAAAACTGTATTCATATTAGGCCATTTAATCTGAAATTTCAATGGAGTAAAAGACAAGATGGTAAAAGTGGCTTGCTGTCTGAGGCGATTGATGAATTAATCAGAATCGCTGTTTGTTCAGAGGAACGTGTTGAAGAGTTATACAAGTTAATAAATATGATTTGGAGTGAAGGAAGTTTGTGGAGGAGAGTCATTTAGTGATTGTCAGGATGGTCAAATAGTCTTCAAACACCCAACAAGTCAGTTTGGGAGAGCAGCGATTCGATTGAGAAATTTTATTCAGCCGTAATACTTTAGAGTTTTGTAACTCTTTCCCTGCCATTGACAGAATTTTCCGTCATATACAAGTTTTATAACTTTCAGTGTTTTCACTGTTATATGTTTGGAGCACTATAATGCGTCTTCTGAAAGAGTAGAGAATCTCCAGATTAAAAAATGAGCAGAAACAACCGATAAAAGTATTGTAGTGTTTGAAAATAATTAGATTTTGTTCAAATTGTTGCTTTTTTTACGAAACATACCCACAAACACTTAAGTGTTGATTAAAAAACACAGAATTTTAATGTAAGCAGAGGCTCTGTTCTTTCTTTTGACATATCACATGTCCAAGTATGCAAATAATACTGCAGTTAATCTGTTATTATTGAATTGATTAATATTTTGAATTAGCTTTTATTTTTATTTTCTATATTTAAAATTTTTACATTTTTTGTTATTATTGTGTTTTTGTCATTTGTCCGTTATAGTAATTTTAGAACTTGAATTTAAAATTATTTTATTGTAGTTAATTGTCAAGGCAACAAGTTTTTCCATCTAATATTTATAATTTGTTTTATTTCATATTTATTTTAATTATTTTTTAATAGTTTAAGACACTGATTCTAGCATGCTTAAAATTTACTGCAACCACAACACAAAAATGGCATAAAATAGGCAACAAAATACTTAGAGTAAGAAATTCTCTCTTTCTAATACACCACCTTCTGTAAAATTAGCAAGTAGAATATCATGATTCATGGGTGTAACGTAAACGGAAGAGTAATTTAAAAATATACTCTAACTTCCTGTTTTAATAGGAAATATGCTAACATAGGATGTTTGCGATTTTAAAGCCTATAACCATCAAAAACCTTTGTATTAATTTTGCTTGGCAATTAATATCCATAATACTCTTTTTCTTTTTATGAACACTAAAGGCTATAGTGGCAAATATATTATAGGTATTTATTAAATATATTTATGTATTAAAAACAAATATATTAATTGAAATTGAGCTATGTTTGCCATTGCCAAATGTATAGCTACGTCAAATATATAATCTACTATAGGGATAGAAATGGGAGAAGAACAGGTTAAATCCGAATCCCGTAAGCGATTGAGCAGGTTTAATTAGGTCTGAACTGAATCCCTTATGTCCACAGAGACATCAGGGAAGTGTGGCTCTCTGCCTGATGAATTGGGGCTGTGCGGACACTCTCGAACGTCCAGTTATGCTAGTCAGCAGTCCAAAGTATCAGGTAGGCTTTCCTTTTCCACTGTTTTCTCTCTGATCACTTATGATGATGGTGATGTGTCGATGTGACTCTGCTGTCTTGCTTGACTTGGATAAATCCCTGATTTGTATTGTCTGCTACCCTGGCTGTAACATCAGGCTGTCAGCTGGTATTGTTTTGTGTAATTAAGTGAATATTTGTGTGCACGAATGAGAAAGAACATGTGCGCAAATCCATTAACTCGCATTAATATTTACTTTCCACATTAGGGTACACTTTGCTGTTCCATTACTTTGATTAAAGCATGGGATGCAAATATTTTTTTGTTGTGAGAACTAAATAGGCTGTTTACACTTGATTACTCTTGATTTTTTTTTTTTTTATACTTCTATCTGAATAATCGGAATTTGTTGAGCTACAAGTTTAAACACAAAAATCTGTGAATATGTGATTCTCCTTGGAATTCCAAGCTACCACGAAGCGAGGGCAACATGTTTGCCCACAAAGATAGATTTTTAATGTTGTATTATGAAGCAGACTTGCCTGTTATGCGTTCACTCACAGCTTTTTTATTGAGGTGGGGGAGTTATATACAAAGGACAGAAATTGCGCACACACAGAAACATTCAGAGGCCGGATTTCAGTCTCTGCCTTGTGAGTTTTGAGTAAAACAGCTTCACTACAAAGCTATATTCTCAGCAGAGAGGTGAGACTTCACGCTAATTTAACCAACAAACTTCACTATTAGGCAACTCTTTTTCTCTTTCTCTCTCTAACTCTCTCGCTCTCTCGTTAATTTAATCGAATTCATAAACAAAAAATCTTAAAGCACTAGTTCACTTCAAAATCTTAAATATAATGAACCGTAGATCAAATTAACAAATTAAAATCACTGTTATTTTCCAGTCTATACATTCTGCTGGCAGACGTAGAGTGATGATGCGTTGTTTAATTTTTTTTTTAATTATATATTTATTTACACTACTTTAAAATTTGTGGTTTGTAAGATTTTTTTTTAAATAGAGAAACATGTATTTAAAACAGAAATATTTGTAACATTATAAAGGTCTTTAGTGCCACTTTTGATCGTTTAAAAAAAAAAAGAATTAATTGATTATAACAGTTCTTACTGACCTCAAACTTTTGAATGTTATTGTAAAATGTCTCGAATAACATTTACCGTAGTTTGACCTCTTGAGTTTGACCATCAGCAATTTAAGCACCTCCTGTCACTGACCATTTTACTGAACAAGACATTTTCAGGCCCTATTTTATGCTTGGTTTGTAGAAAGTGCTATTTGCTTTATTATATAATCTGGGACTGGGCACTTAGAAAGATTCTGTGCATCACAAAATGGCTGGATTAAATGTCCCAGATCTAATTTTATAACACTACTTCCTCTAGTACTTCCAGAGATGAGATAGCACTCAGTTCTTATTTCATTAAGATATTCTGTTAGATGCAGTTACACATTCCTCACTTTGACCTTTTGCATGAGAGCATCTGAAAGTGTAAAGTTAGTTTTAAAGTCCAACAAAGCAAACAGACGTCATCACTAGGGTTGGGAATAGAAAATCCTTCCCAATTCTGGAATCAGATACTTGTTATGAAATTTCGATTCCGCTTATCTTATTATTTAATGTGGTTTTAAACTATTCTAGCGGAAGAAGACGCTAAAGAAAACTCAATTTGGCACGAGCACGCTGTTTTCTGTGCTGAGCACATCCAAAGCGCACACACAAAAAGTAATCTTTCATATTGTGCACGAATACACAATTGAGGTCTTCAATGGACAAATACACACACAATTATGTCACAATATCCTTGTAAGTTCTTAAGTGAAGATAAACGCTCGAGAAAGAAATTGCATGTGAAACAGTATATTGGAATCAAGAGGAATCAGAATCGATCAGTAGAAGCAGAATTTGAAACAAAGTCATTGAAAGGATAACCCGACCCTAGTAATCACATATCTGTCCGGAAACACACGTGCGAGTGTGTCTGTGCGCGCGCGTGTGTGCGTATGCATGCATATGTGGGAGGATATTTGCCCTCCACTAGTGGCCCACTAGTGTTTTAACTTTCTGAAGCTCCCTGGCATTCAATACAAAGTGATTGTTATGTCTGGGAAGGTTTTTTAAGTGTATATCAGCTGTGGGGTCCAGGGCAGATTAACCTGAATTATTTTAATTTAAAAAATTTGATTTTTTTTCTCAGGCTATAGTACGAGTCACTCACGTTCCTCCAGTCTGTCGGAGTTCTCCCACAGGAGAAACACTTCGATCGGCAGTGCTTCCACTGGCATTGCCAGCATCCCTGAGCCCAGTGAGGAGAGTGAGCAACCTACAGCGCCCCCTACTGCTGCGGCGGTCTGTGCCGCTGTGCCTGAACACCCATCAACCCCTGACAGGGCTGCCAGCAGGTCAGACAGACATTGCTTCCACTAAAGCCTGCTCTGTATTCATCAGGCTTTAGATGCAGGAAATTAAATCAGAGTTTGTTTTCTCATAAAGGTACCCAGTAAAACAGGACTCCATGGAGTCTCAGCTGAAAAGGGTGGATGCCACACGGGTGGATGCGGACGATGTAGTAGAGAAGATCCTGCAAAGCCAGGATTTCACCCACAGTATGCTGGACTCCAGTGCTGAAGGTAACAATGGCTTCATCATATTTATCCCTAAAAGTATGATTAGCAAATGTCCATTAAGTATGTGAGAGACACTAAATGACATTTATCATGTTAAAGGATTTCTATTACAAATACAAGCTTTCTATTCATCAAAGAATCCTGAGAAATGTAACTGTTTTCACAAAAGTATTAAGCAGTTAAAACTATTTTCAGAGTTGATAATAATAATGTTTATTGAGCACCAAATCTGAATGATTTCTGAAGGATCATGTGACACTGAAGACTGGAGTAATGATGCTGGCAATTCAAGTTTGCCATTAATGGAATAAATAACATTTTATTTTACATTGTAAAAATATTTCATATAATAACTGTTTTTACTGTATTTTTTTATCATGTAATGCAGCCTAGGTGAGAAGTAAAGACTTAAAATGGTTTAAAAAATATTTTGAACAATAATATGATTGATGTAAATAGTATACCTAATATGAAATAAATACATTTAAAACCAGTCATATAATATTTAGGTTAAGCACCTTCTTTCACTAATCATTTTATATATACAAAATATATATATTTTTTCCTTCTAATCAGTCTCCTTGCAATCAACTTATAAATGACTATAATATGATTATTTTGCAATAAACTTGGTTATAGTCCATTTTATGCTTATAATAAATATTATATATTTATAATATTTTATATATATATATATATATTTTTTATTTTTTTTTATTTATTTATTTTTTTTTTTATTATTATTATTTTATAGTTTTTAGTTTTTTTGTTTACATCATGTGCAATATTTCATGAGATTTAAGCTCATTCTCTCGTTATTACTAAACATTTTATATTTGTGGTCACTGTATTTCTAATATTTCTTTTATTCTGACTGCAAAAAAATCAACCGTTGTATATTGTACCAATATTTGTTTACATAATGTATTTCATGTGATTCAAGTTCATTTGCTTAATTTTTTACTAAACTTGCATATTTTTGATTGTTGTTTGTCCTGCAGTATTGCATAAATACCATCTTTCTTTCATCCTGATTGCTTATAGTCTTTTAACACTGTGTGTAACATGGCGAATTCTTGCTGACACGAAATTGCATTTATGCCCATTAATTTGTCATGCTTAAGATGGAGCAAACTTGGATCGAGTGCAACCAGAAATAAAAAATGCAGGGCCAGAAACAGAGTGTTTAATTGGTAGCAATGTTGACCGGTAGCTGCTGCTACTCAGTAGGGGAATTGAAGTGTATCTGTGCCAGAGCCTGTCTTTATGTGTGTGTCCTGTTATTTTTAGATGACCCGGTGCCAGGTTCTCATTAGATTTGGACCGATTTGGTTTTTGTTTCACCTAGAGAAGAGTCGTGACTTTGTGTGTGTGGAATGGAGGCGATATCTGATTCAAGAGTGTGTGTGTGTGTGTGTTTCAGAGGAAGGTCTGCGCTTGTTTGTGGGTCCTGGTGGGAGCACAGCACTTGGTAGCCACCACCTTCCTGCCAGGTAATTTTGAAGGAAAATGTCGTCATCATCTACTCATCCTCATGTGTGTTCCAAACCCATATGACTCTTCCTTGGATAACAAAAGCAGATGCTTAGCAGAATGTACGAGCTGAGGACTGTGTCTGTTAAGCTTTAAAAAAAACAGCCTGAAGTCATATGGAAAACCTGTTCTACTAAATCTCTTTTTAGAAGACGAAAGTAAGCCATGTTGGTTTGAAACCACATGAGGGTGAGTGAATAATGACAATTTAAATCTTCGGATTACTGTGTCTTTAAGTAACAGCTAATAAGCAGTGGTATTCCCCCATGCTCTTAAAAAAGAAAAAGAAAGAAGTGTAAATCAGTTTTGTATGTAAATGCTGATTTCTTCTCTTTCCAGGGTTGGAGCTGGTGCCTACGAACAGGTGGTGATTAAACGCTAAAGTTGGGAGATGCCAGAAGGAGAAGTGTCAAAAACCAAAGTCTGTTTCGTGGGAGGAGAAAGGGACGAAGAGATTCAGACATGTTGTCTCCTCTCACATTAGCAGTGTTTGTCACGAACCCGTTTCAGCCTTTCGATGAAACGGTGTCCTCTGCTGACTGCGTAAAGAACTGACAGCTCCTCCGCGCGAGGCTGCCATTTGGTGTCTTGTGTTTCACTGTGAAGTAAAGTTTGTCTTCTGATAGATCTGCAAAGCAAATCAGAGAGATTTTTCCTCGCCGATTTAAAAAAAAAAATATATATATATTTCATATTATTTTAGTGAGATGTTTTTTTTAAACTGTTTACATGTTTGTGAGCCATTTTAATGGGTCTGTCAGTAATATTTGGTGGATTATATACATATGCATATGGTGTCTGCAGATGAAGGTGACCTCTTTAAACATTTTTTTTTTTTTAGCAGTCATTTCATAACTGTACGAATGGAAGTCAAACCGTCCTCACCCACCCGCAGCGTCTTACTTTATGCGTGAGAAGTCATAACGTGTTCGACAGATGGAGTCGTCTTCAAAATAGCACTTTGAATCGAAGAACTTTACATTGACTTTACGCATCGCCAACATTGTAGGGAGTTTTGAGGCTGAGCTTTTAGCTTATACGCATTAAAAATTTATTTCTTTATTTGTTGCTGAAAAGGACTTTCGAATTGAGAATTTAAATGTAGATTCAACTCGTACAGCATGGGACTACGCAAGTCATTTTGCACTTCAATATATACACATTAGCTTCTTATAATACAGGAAGGTGAATATCTGACAATGACATCACGTAACTATATTACGCTTTCACACAAGAACAAAATGAGCCAAGCTGTTCTCAAGCTACAGTTAGTAACATGGCAGCACAGAACAAAGCATTTAACGTTTAGCACAAGGCGTGTAGCTCTTCTAATCCTATGTGTAACTCTACAAAAACTACTTTCTAATCAGTGTTTTTGTAGTTACTTGATGTATCGCTAAAATTAAGGTATTTTACTGACTAACTTTCATGGTATCTCTGTCTGTAAGATCAACTCTAGGGCATATCAGAATCATAAGTCAGTGCTTCTCTAGTTTTATGTGACCGTATGTCCATATCTTCTCAAAAGCCATTCACTGTTTTATAAATGTAGACTCACTTGCCTCTGCTATTTAAGTTTGTGTGTGTGCAATCTACTTGTAGCACTTGATTATATCATAACTGTCTAGAGTTATAGTGTAGAAATGCATGAGTGTCACGCCTACTCAATGTGTCCGAAGTCTTTGCTATCTCCATCAGATTTATTCAGGTCTGTTGAGATCTAAACACTAAAAAAAATATACAGACGGTAAACTTGGATTCAACTCGCCCATACACCTCAGGCTTGCTCTTACTGCACAAGCATCAACGCGCCACACTGCGAATGTACGGAGATGGTGATGAGCGATCAAATTCTATTTCAGAGCTTTTGCTTTCTTTCGCAAAGATACGTTTGCATTCATTCGGAAACAACGCAAACGTTTTGCAAGCAAGATTTTTAAGATGATTTGGGAGCAAACGCAATGTTTCTTCTAGGAACGCAAAATCATCTCATACTTTTTCCATCAAGGTGTCCATTTAAGGGCTTTCTGCCAATTGTTTGCAAATATCCGTTTATTTAGAGGTTATCTGCAATATGTCTGCTTCATTACTTTTCAGCAATACATTACTTTTTTTAATTGATCTACTGCCAAAATGAAGTCTATTTTTATGTATTTGAGCTTTAGTGATACTAATATTGTAATATTCCCCCCCACCCCCACACCCTTTCTTCCCTAATCTCTTGCATAACCTGTGAGTAGGTCCTGGTACTTTACATGTTGTAAAAACATGGTGGCTTTATCTCTTCTGTGAAGTTTTGGTCCTTGTAATTGTACTGTGTCTGATGTTTAAAGGTAACATTGCTTTTCGACTGTCTTGCAATGTTGTGTTCCACCTTTTGACCAATAGTGGTTTCCATGCCATGTGTTCTGTTATGATGCTGGTAAGGTATGTACCACGCACTGTTAAATAAAACCACATTCCAAAGAATATGTCACATATTTGCATTTTTAATTATATGTTTAATTGTTGACGTTTCAATTTGGCCACATTATCTAAATACGGCTTTCAAACGTCATCAAGTGCAGCTTCCTTTTTCCAATACTGGTTACAGAGTTTTCCGGATCTGTTACACACCTCCGTAACCTCCAAGCTCACTAAGCTCTCTATCCCAGTCCTCCTCCACACTGTTTGATACACCTGATGCTGTTTTCACATACTCCTCCTCTTCTTCTTCTTCTTCTTCCTCCTCCTCCTCTTCTTCTTCCTCATTATTGGCAGGCAGATTTAGCACCGTTCCATCAGGGCTCATCCTCACCCGTTCATCCTCCTGCAGTTCCTCCCTGAGACGCTGCACGCTCCCACACAGCCCTCTCACTCTGGGGCTGAACCACACACGTGTCAAGGGCACACAAATGCTGCCACCCTGCTGGTAGACAGGCTGCAGCTCGCATGCATCCCCCTGCGGCAAGGCTTCCATAAATGGAGGACCATAGAAATGTGCGTTATTAGAATCTATGTTCAGGCTCCTGAGCCATTCCTGCTTTAGGTGTTGTGCCTCATATAGGACCTCATTAACCAAAGTCTTCTGGAGGATGTTGTTATCACATAGGCTCGGATACACCACCTTGTACAACTTAATGAAGAACAGAAAAAGCAGAGGAGCTGTGAGTGCAACAAGCAGTTTTCAGACAAGAAATAGTATTTTTTTAGCTTCAACCTGTGAGTCTTAAAGTCACCATTAAATGAAAATTCACCCATTTTCTAAATGTAATGTTATTGATATTATTGCAAACAATTAATTTCTATACATTTTATTCAAATGTCATAAATCATGTGGCATGTGCCAGGATTCTCTAGTCATTTAATTTGTTTAAACCCCCGAAAAGTCTATTGTTCCACTGGAAGATCATGTTACAGTGGTACCTCGCGATACGAAATTAATTCGTTCTGTATAATGAGTTTTTCGTATCTTGGAACACATTTTACATGTAAAATGGCTAATCCGTTCCAAGCCCTCCAAAAACACCCCATTAAATTTCATAATAAAACTAAATTGACCTATAAACAATGAAATAACGTAAAATGTCGAAGCTTACCTTTCGAGTGAGGCTATCTCCGAAAGTGGCGGCAGAGGAGGAGGACGACAAACGGCAGATAACGTACGTACGTACGTACACTTAACTTTACGAAAACACATTAAAAAAATTATGTTTTGGGTGCGGAGTGGCTGAGCTAAAGCACGCCAGCACGTACGTATAGAAGATGCATGATGGGAGGGATGCTGTCCAATTAGAGAGAAGGATCTCATGGCTTGGCTAGCATCAGGAACCAATGGGAGAGCAGGAGGATGGTGGCGAGTCTACTATAACTAAGAAGGCGGCGTGCGGCGCTAGTTTCAAAATTGTTATGGGGCGAATCTCGGACTTTCAGAAACCTTTCGTATCTTGAAAACTTTTCGTATGTAGAGCAGTAAAAAATGTTTGTCTTTGCTTTCATAACTTGGATTTTTCGTAAGTTGAGCCTTTCGTATCTTGAGGTACTACTGTATTTTAATGAAAAAATTGTGAGATAAAAAGAATATGCAAGGATCAGTTCATAGCAACTTTCTCACTTCCTTTTTTGCTGTGCATTTCAGCTCTTAAACTAAACTATAGCTGCTGATTGTGCAAGTGATACAATAATGATTTAAAAAGTACAATACGATTCCTTTAAACAACTAAGAAATGTAAGTGTAACATCTCTTTAGATTTCTCACCAGTCTGTACACTGAGGGTTCCAAGCGTTCAGTATTGCTCATGGACCAATTAATCCCATCAAAATTCCTCTGGAACACACCGATCTGTGTGCAGAATCCCACATCTCTCCAGTGGCCAAAAGCTTCTCCAACTCCAGTGAACTGCACGGAGTAATCGTATTCTCTACAAACTCTGTGAGCCCTGAGAGAGAGAGAATTGGGACATTTTTTAAAACAAAAAAATTGGGTTTAGAAAAGATCCTTAAATATGAGCTTAAATCAGCACTGGAAAATCTTTACACTAGATACTGAACATTTGCTCACCAAGTCTGAAATTCATCTCTGGTCCATTCGAACTTATGATCATAGTCTCTGAAGCCTTTCAGGCCGGGCAGCAGAGGGTTGAAGTCTGCATTGGGTGTGCTTACAATCACGGCACCTGGTGCCATGTACCCAAACACCACCTCTGAAAATCTCTCCACCTCCTCAAGCTTCAGATGTTCGATTCTTAAAGGGGTTTGAGATGTCGGCAAGTTGACTAACTCAAGTAGAACGTACAATTTTCAAATTTATTTAGTTTATATGCTTGAAAAAACAAGAGATGTGGCACAATTACAGCTCAACACATGTCACAAGGTCAAATCCTTTGGTGCACGGCTCCCGCTCCGTGACGGACCCTTGGTACAACTCAATGGTCAAAGGTCTGTCGCTTGGCTGAAGGTAATCACTCACAAGTGGAGCCAATGTATGCCTGGCAAGAAAAAGAAGAGAGCAATGAAATCAAACGAGATGGATGAACAAAGAAAGTCAGATTTGCATTTTTTTTAAAGATGGCCCAAAATGCATGCAGGCCCCTTAATTTCACTTATGTAGTCTAAAACGTTGAGGTTATGAAATTGTTCTGGCATTTGTGGTCTACACAAAAATGGGTAGTTCGCAGGCAATATCCCAAACTTACATTCTTTTAAGCAGGACGGAACTGCGGATATCAACTCCCACTAATAACTGTATACCGTTACGATGAAACTTCAGTTTGTTCAATAAGCGACATTCAGCGCATCCGAAATCGATGACCTGCGGACGGAGGAAGCGATCAAATCCATGCAGGAAGATGTCAATAGACTGATAAGCACGTTAGTTCAAATGAAGCGTCAAAGTCCAGCGGAACCTAGCTTCAAAATGCAAGTTTGACATTTAATTACCTTTGTAGGTCTGTAGGTTTTCACGTAATCGATAACAAACTGGTATCGCTGCATGTACAGCGGGGGAGAAAACGGTGTGGTCATGGCGATCGTCTGGTGGTCAGGCCTGCTCGTCTGTCAGTCCTCATTAAACACATGCTCGAGGAGGTGTGACTGCTCGTAGTGCTTTACTCAAACACATTCAACGGCCATTAAAGCAAATGTATGTTTAAAATATAATTGTCCATAATTGACCATTGTATTTCATAAACGCGGTTAAATGTCGTGTGGTTCAATTCCCACATGAAACTGTATTTCATTAAAATGACATCATTTTGTCAGGCATAAATGCGCGCAAAAATAAATAAATTGATGGAAATTAATTCTCTTAAGTTTTAATTATTTTATTTGACTTTATCTTATATTAGCCTAAAGCTTCCGCTAAGAAAAATAGTCCATTACAACATACACAAAGCAATCGGAACACCGAATAAGGAACACTGCGACCATATTATGATTTTAATTTATATTATTGTTAATACATTTTTAATTAATAGTAATAATTATCATTATTATCCCACTATTAATCTGCAAAGTGAGTAGCAAATCATATTTTGAGTCGCAAAATGGCGCTGCGTAAGTCTTACTACCTCCACAACAGAAAGATAATTCTAGTGAAATTAATAATAGTAAATAAGTATTTTACCCCCAAATTCAGTAGTGGATTTCAGATAATAGCTACAGTCCTCTGGGAACTTTGCACATACAGTTTTATGAATACTGTATTGAATTAAAACATACTACTCTTTTCACATAAAATTTTTGAATTCAGAGACTCGCTTGAATATATCTGGAAAATGCATGTGGTATGACAAAAAAAAAGAAATGTAATGAACAAAAAATAAGCATATAGCACTTGAATGTATATAAACAGCCACATTGAGTGAGCACGCACATAAATAATGTGCAGATCACTGATTTAGGAACAACAGCTGTTAGTTGCCACAGGCAATGGAAGAACAGGTCATAGAGATAAAACAAAAACTGAATACAAAGAGAGGTTTTTAATTTTTAGATCACTTTACTTGTTGAATGTATGCTGAAATATTGGTAATATGTCCAAATATTGGGTCAACCATTAAAAAAAAACAGCTCACTATGCATAAACTAGCACTCAGCCATTTTCAGACATATTACAAATGGTTATTAAATATTCTTCTCCTTTTATATTGCTTTATTGATCTATAGCCCACAAATATGTGAAAGCTCAGGGCTCAAAAATTCCACATGCTGCTATTTTGCAGTCCTGTTTGGGCCGTTCATTGTAGGTGGACACTGTTTCTAGTCTCTTTAGAACCGCAGTGCCTTCGATGAGTTGCCTGGGAGAGAAGGAAAAAGCTATGATGGAGACTTTGGCTTTTGTAAGAGTGTTAAACAGCAAAGTTATTTACCCGTGTATAATGTGTTCCTTAATAATACAAATACAAAGACAAGCATTCATAACTTTGGCTTTTTTGTATACTTTTGCAATTCATTTGAGTCATTACCCAAAAGCCACATATTTGTAGTCCATCCAAGACGCTGGTTGTAGTGTGATGTAGAACTGAGAGCCGTTGCTATGAGAACCTTGGTTAGCCATTCCCAAGATGCCACGCTTGTTGTGGGATATGACAAAATTTTCATCTAGAGGAGATAAACAGCACAGCCTAGTGCTTTTTATATGCACAAATTAATATGTATATTACACATTTAAAGCAAATATGATTGTGTTAAAGTATGAATTACAGAATTTGTGTGGCACATCAATTTGTTAATAAGAATGTACCCTCAAATGTTGGACCATAGATAGACTCTCCCCCAGTGCCTTTCCTTTCAGGTGAAATATCTGTAATTGAAAACATATAAACATTTATATACAGTCACTGTACTGTACTGTACTGTATTGTGTGTGTGCATGTGTACATAGTTATACAACTGTATAAAAAGGTATAATTTATATATAATAGGTATAATAAAGTTTTACATATTTGTATAATGTATCAAATTATTGTAAAGGTTGTAGACTGCTACTTACCCCCACCCTGCAGCCATCCATTTGGCACAACTCTGTGGAAAATTGAGCCCTTGTAGCTCAACTCTAAGTTACTCTTGGACAA
Source organism: Rhodeus uyekii (assembly GCA_037043235.1). NCBI lineage: Eukaryota > Metazoa > Chordata > Actinopteri > Cypriniformes > Acheilognathidae > Rhodeus > Rhodeus uyekii. The sequence goes on along the minus strand of JAWRVZ010000012.1, from coordinate 1,265,427 downwards.
ACCTGCCTCTCCAGTGCACAGGACCTTGAAGTTCCTGCATGTCTTTGGACACACGTCTGAGAACAGCTGGCAGGTCACATTTGAAACACTTTCAGAGTAGAAAAGAATGGCACAGTAATACATTTCCACTATAACTAACCTCATCAAGAGGCAAGATTTCCTTACCTCAAACAACAGCCTGCCAAATGCCTCTCCACCGCTTTCAATATCCATATAAACAAAAATGTGCTGTGAGAAAAAGAGAGCAGATGTTGCACACCTTGGAGGCATTATGAGAAATGTTAAATGTATTTATTTCTCTGGATTCGTTATGTCTCGCTCTGTTGTTGTGTTTGTTTACTCCTGTGTTTCTTAGGTTGCTGGTGTAATACTCCTCAGCCAGGGCCATATAAAGCGCCTGAGGTCGATGGAAAGAAAACTTCCACTCCTTCTCTGCCCAGCTGGACAGTTTCCTCTCATCACCAAGCAACTGACCGTTCACAAAGGACATTAAAGAGCCGCTGTACTGCCAAACCTCTCCTCTCAGCTCCTTGGGAAGTGAATGTATGTATTTTGAAATATACACTTAAAAAAAAAAAAAAAAAAAAAAAATATATATATATATATATATATATATAAATAAAAAACAAGCGAGCAGTAGCCTAGATAAATGCCTTACCTTCTTTTTGTTAGCTAAATAGTCATGCCATTCACATTCAAGAAGCGGGCGAATTGTTGGATCATCAAATGATCCCGGGAATTTCTTTTTCAAACCCTGTAAGTGCAGACGTTATAGCTTTTGTGAACAGGTGTGCAGTCGGTATTGTTATTAGCACGGTTAAGCCACGCCACAATGCTAAGTGGTCAGTATCTAAAAAAAACTTTACCTCCGCAATGCTTTTGGCAATTTGAAAATTATGTTTGCTTAACAGACCGACGATCTCTAAATGAACAGCGGATGCCATGTTGAATAAGTGTAGAGTCCCGTTGCCATGATACCGAAGCCAGCGTCGCACATGGACGACGAATCGTTCCGACTTGCGTCTTTAGTAGTTCGGACTTACCAAGTTCCGACTCAGGAGAACCAACTCCCGAGGACGGAAGTCCGGTAATTCTGCTAATGGAAAATCAGCGTTCTTGACAGCGTCTTTCAGCTCGCTTTGGCTACACCGTTTATCTCTGTATGTATAGTTCAGCAAACGAAATGTGTTATTCATTTTTTTTTTTAAATCTTAAACATGTTAACAGCTACACAAATGTGGTTCTGACAGAAAATTATCTTGCATGTACATAGCAAAATTAAACATAAAACATAACACTGCTTCTTTCCGTTTACATAATAAAAAAAATAAACACGTTAATGTGTGTTTCAAGTAATGTGCATGTGTGCTCTGATTATCCTTACTACAAAAATAGTGAGAGTTGACTAAGACAGAACTGTCTCAAAAATGATCATTATGAAAGTATAAGTAAAAGGTATAAGAAGCTATACAATAAGAAATAAAGCAATCAATTCAGTCAAACGTACAAAATCAGCACTCTAGTTGGCATCAATGGTAAAGTTAAATAGACTAAATATTGTGCCGTGGCCAAAAATGCTTGCTGGTTTGATGCATTCTGTAATACCTGGTTATCTAGTCCTTATACCTCTCGATGCATTCTTGATAAAGGGCGGATCAACAACACATCCGGGATTTGACTGTACTAAATGTGCTAAATGTGAACTTTGAATTGGAACAGTACTTGGGCAGTTACCTGGTGACATTTCATATGTCTACAAGTACAGACAAGAATGCATATTGTATATTGAATGCAAATTTCATTTATTGATACATTTTATCTTTTTTCAAGTTTATATATCAAGTCAATTGGAATATGTCTGTAAAAACACCAAATCTGGTCAGGATGCTGGGGTTACACTCCTACTCCTTACAAAGGTCATCCTAAGATTTTTAAGAGAGTCAGGACCTCGGTTTAACGTCTCATCCAAAGGACGGCACTTGTTACAGTAGAGCATCCCAGTCCATATATTAGGGAATTAGGATTTACACAGACCACAGGGTAAATGGATACTACTGGCTTCACTAACACATCTTTCAAAAGTAACCTAGTTTTCCAAGGAAGTCTCCCATCCAGGTAATGACCAGGTTCAGATCTGCTTATCTTAAGTGGGTAATCAGTCTTGGGCTACAGGGTGATATGGCTAATGGCTAGTAGCTTTCATAAATGTGCCTTAGAAAAAAACATTACTGGTGTTGTATCTTGAAATAAAACAATGGCATTGACTTAAGATATGTCAGTGCAAGTTGCTTTCATAACAGCTCAAACATGAATTTTAATCTGGAACTAGGTTTAAGCCTTGTCTGTGAAACTCGGGGTATATGTTGAAAACAATAACACTTAAAGAAATACTTAACAAAATCTACTCAAACATATTAGGGTCATTCATTTAATCGTCAAAAATGTATACATGCGAATGTCTACCAACACTGATCAAATACTGTGATGTGCTGACTCGAGGTTTTAATTATTTGAAGTTGCTTCAACTGCCCCCAAGCTGTATCAGACCTGAGGCTGTTTTGGTGGACTTCTCAAGGGCCAGAAATCTGTCCAGCTTCTGTGCAAAATCTGGAGGCAGGTTGTGAGGGGATCTGTATGTCTTCATGGTGGTTCCTAGATATGAGATGAGCTCACAGCCTTCTTCAAACTTTTGAAGTTTCTTTTTGTACTTCTTCCGAATATAGTCTGGGTTCCTGGCGTTGAATGCTGTGAGGGCGGAGGGTTAGAAAGTTTTAAGTGTGGGAAGATATTTTTACTTTATTTGAAATCATGCCCCATTGAATGAATTCTTTCTCATCCCCAGCTATTCATAAGACAGACAAAATAAGAAAATCAAGGCCACCTTTCAGATGAAAGGCCAGGTACAATAAAGCAGATTTCTTCACACTGAGAAAAGGGAACTTTGGCTTGAGTTGACCAACAGCAGTCATGGCTTTGATTATGGGTACTGCCACACTCTACAAAAAATAAATAAACGTGTAGAATAATTACAATCTCAACTGTAGTTGAGAACATTGTACCACTTGTTAAACTCATAGTTTATTGATGGTTACACAGACCATTTTGTAACGCAACCAACATTAATAGGTATACAAGAGCAGCAGAAGTGAAGTCTCTGTTTCAGTGTTTTCTTACTTGTTCCAAATAGCCCATGATCGGTAAAGAGGTTAGTAAGACCGGATCTTCCAACGGAGGTAGTTTATGTGGAAGTTTCTGGTCCCAGTAAATCTCAGGAGATCTGTGGACAGTTCTGTTGTGAATTATCTGTGTGTAATGTTTTTGTATTATAAATGGCATGCTGCTATGGCTATTAGTAACATTATCTTTAATGAAGATAATATGCGTTTAAAATGCCTGTTTTCTATATTAATACATTTTAAAAATGTAATTTATTCCTATGATGACATAGCTGAATTTTCAGCATCATCACTCACATGATCATTCAGAAATCAAGAATCTAATATGCTGACTTGGTGCTTAAGAAACATTTCTTACTATTATCAATGCTGCTTAATATGTTTGTGAAAACTGCAAAATTCAAAGAAAATTTTTTGATGAATAGTAAGCTCAAAAGAACAGCATTTATTTTAAATATAAAATTTTTGAAACAATGAAAAAGTCTTTAGTTTCACTTTCGATCAATTGAATGCATCCTTGCTAAATGAAAGTATAGTAATACTTTGAGATACGAGTGTCCCGACATACGAGTATTCCGAGTTACGAGCAAGCATTCAAGCGAATTTTTCGCAGCACACGCACCTAACTCGTTCACTTCACGTGTTCGTCGACTTCCGTACTCATCTTCCGAGAGTCTTCCTGTGGTGTATGTTATCTACATTTATGGCGTAATTGCATATGAACTCCACTAGAGGGCCACTTTGGTTTTACAGCGGTGGTTACCAGGGGGCGACCAGTGATTCACGAGTATTAAGCTGAGAGCAGCACGAGTTATGTGTGTTCAATGATAATAAATATGAGGTTCTGAGGCATACAATATTGTGTGTGTAGTCTATCCAATACACTACACGGGAAGAAACACTACACATCCGTATTGTGCTTGCGTTATCTACGTAATCTACGTTATCCCTCCCTCCTTCCAAAAATACAACTCAGCTAAATTATTACTCACTGGAGAAATTTCTCTTGTTTCTTCTCACTCTCAAATATATAGATCCTATTTCGATACTCAACAGCATACTCCATGTTTCCACGTATCAAGGCCTCATACCTACAGATAAAGTGAAAAACATGATAGAAATGCTCTGTGAATCAAATTCACGCAAGGCCTAATGCTTTTAAATGACGATGTGTTGTTTACTTGGACTAAAGTGTGTGAAAAAGGTAGTTTATTAATGAAGTCTATAGTAAATTTAAGGTTAATTTCTCCATAAGTGTTATTGAGTCTCTTGGCTATACCTCTGTTGACCATCTAGATAAGTGACGGGGCAGAAACCCTTCATCTCCACCTGTTGAGGAAACCTGCTCTTCACTTGGCCTGCATTGAGCTTATGAGGCAGGAGTGGAGGAGGGGGTAGTTGGTAAGGGCAACCTGGAACCACAAACTGGTCCGGGGAATCTAAAAATCTCTTAAGGAACATAGTTACATAGTGAGTTAAACCAAAGTTTACATGAACATGCTGCTGGACCATCTGAAACTTTACCTCTAGATGTTCCCTGCTGGCCATTTTGTAGAAGTGGCCTCGGAACTCTGCAGCCAATTCAAGTGAGGTATGATGTGAACAGTCCACCAGATGACGATGGAGAGCTAAGCTAACTGGACAATACTGCCCAAACTCGCCCAGCCGAGACTGCAGCTCTCTTGGGGTGATGCACAATCGGTTTATACAAGCTGCCTGGCCTGCGAAGATGATAGAACTGTTTTGTTGATGATGCTTAATACATGGATGCATATAACTAGTGCTTCTTGTTTGACAACTCCGCATTATTTGCACGCTCTCACCTTTGTGTATTCTTTCCAGGTAAGCATGAATGTGTCGTATGCTTATGCGAACTTCATCTAAAACTCGCTCCCATACCCACCACTTGCTCTTGTGAGCATCAATGGGAGTCCAGTTGTGATACTGCTGGTGGACGTGTTGCCTAAGAGCTTCAACTTCCTGTCTGAAGCAAGAGTTGCGAATATGTAGGACCTGAGGGCTGTCATTCATGGGGTAGGGCCTTTTGGAGAGAGTAGCCATAATCTTACGACTCGTGAATATTTGCATCTAATATACATATTAAGTCAGACCATAGCACCATAACATTTATAATATTGTCAGAGTTGTCAGATATTGATAGAGTAAAATAAAAATCTAATTGATACAAGTAATATTTAACTTTTTATTTTTAGAATTTTTACAACTTTATTCTCGTAACATTAACTTAAGCGGTAGCATTGAATTATGTTTAGGTTAGTGTTATTGTTATAAAACTATTAAAATAGTTTTCTTTAATTGAAAGCTGAAATAAAACACAATATAAATATTAGGAGAAACAATTTAAAAAACAAAATTTAGAAATGTTGCCTTGGCAACTAACGGAAATAAAGTAATTATAAGTATTAAAATTACTACAACTGAAATATAAATTAAACCTAAATTAAAAATACATAACAAAATTATTACATATTTAGCTTTACGTTTTCAAAATTAACGCAAACTGAACATATAAAAACTGACAAGTCGACAAAGTCAAATTGAAAATAAAAAAATACAATAATAGTAAATATATAATACTAAAATAACACTGAATGGGTGTGAGTGTTTGTGCTGGTCTGACTTGTTTTTTCCCTCGTCTCTCAGGCCTCTCCTCAGCACTTCAGCTGTGTCCAGTTGCAGTTCAATCACTAGCATAGGAATAATGCTGCAGGATTCCAGTAATTCACCCTGATGCTTGGTCACAGGGAAGCCGTCCAACACAAACCTGAGGATCAAACACATGTATAATACCATTTACATAGTCTTTTAGGTAATTTGTTTCTTTGATTGAAAAAAATGTGGCCCTCACCCACGGGTGCTGCAGATCAGGCTCATTACTGCAACCTCCAGGCACTGGATGGCTAGTTCATCAGGAACGGTCAGGCCCTGGTTCAAATGCTTCTGCACCTGATACGCCAATTCAGTTTTGGACTGGTTGTTGAGCACCAAACGTATTGCATCTCCAATTGAGAGTCGACTGAGACCATACTCGCGTGCAAACATCCGGGCCACTGAGAGTACACACATAGTTAAAAGCTGCTTTTTCTGAAATCTATAAAAACACTCGCTTTCAAGTTATTATGGACTGATTTCACAGCCTTAGTTTAATTAGGTCATTTATGTAAAATATCACTGACATAACCTATTTGAAGATAAGTCAGTGAAATTTTAAAGAAAGAAAATTTTAAAGAAAAGCATTTTAGTCTGGGATTAGACTTAAGCTTTGTCTGTGAAACGGGGCATGAATATGTTTTATTGATGCATGTTTATAATGACTTGTAGGACCATAATGAGTCTATAATGACTTCCAGAAATCTGACCTGTGGTTTTGCCTGCTTTGGGTGGGCCAATGATAGCCAGTTTGATTGGAAGGGAAGGGTTAGGCTTTGGTTGACGGAGATATTTGATTGGGTTGAGGATGAAGGTGTTACGTGTCTCTCTGGAGGCAAAGAAGTAGATGAACTGACGTAGGATGACAGGGAATGTTGAGTTGAAAGGGCCTTGTGGAGGCTGGATCAAATCTCCTTCTGCGTACTACAGAACATATCAGCAAACAGACTTTATCTGTTTGTTTCTATTTTTATGCTCTGTTTAGGCTATTTTTAGTCTTATATTATTCAACTCATTGTCAATGTTGTATATCTTCTTTTACCTTAACAGGATCCAAGCACCCGAAGGCACTGGGATATTTAAAGGAGCAGTACAGAAGTCTTCTGGCAAGACTGTAGCTGATTGGCTGACACATCTCAAAGAGTGAGTCTCTGTTTACCATCAGAGGTTTGATTCCCTGTAGGAGCTGATACCTCACAATCCGAGGCAATCTCCCTGCGCTTATACTCAGACGGGGGATTTGGTTTCCTGTTAGAAAATCCTATTTAAAAAAACAATGTATTATCTGCAGGACACATCCAGCACACATCTCTAGGATTAAGCAAGAGCTATAATGTCTTCAATTTTCTTAAGACTTGCATAACATTATACATTTGTTTAGAATATAAGCTTTCAGCTTCTTACCATCATACTGGTGAGGTTTTTGTCATCCTTATCAAACCTCGTACTGATCTCTGTCTCCAGCCTCTCTTCTGCACTAGTTTCTGTTTCTTCATCCTCTGCCTCCTCTTCCTCCACAGGAGGAAACTCCTCCTGCAGTATGGCCTCCATTTCCTCTAATTCCTGCTCTTCATCCATTGCCTCTGCTTCTTGTACCTCTTCGTCATCCTCATCCTCCTAAAGAACAAAATGATGCCCAGTCAGAATCTGTCAGAGTCACTTACCAATGGCAGATACAATGACAATGACCTCTTCTTTGAGGGGCTCCAGGGTGAGTGGGCTTGGTTTTTTCGGTGGACGTTCAGCCATTAGCTCAGCTCTTCTCTGGGTGATGGCCCGCTCCTACAGTTTGACAGAGCACATATTTACTCCAAAAACTCCACTGCTTTACAGCAAATGCCTGCTGTTTATGTTGCTTATTTGGATTTTACATCCTTTTGTCCCAAGTGCTGAAGTTTTTGCTTAAACACTCACCCTGAGTTCACTTCTCAGCTTACTGACCAAGCACTTTTGTTCTTGCCTGCGCTCTTGTCTCTCTCTCCAACGTGTGAGCTGTGAAGGCAGGAGACGTCGCACAACCTCAGACACCTCTATTGACATCACTGCCACCATATCTGGAAACAAATGATGCTCCTCCATGAAGGAAACCTCCTCCTCGTTTTGGGGAAATCCCTCCAAAATAAACCCTGTGGATCTGAGTGAAAAGTTTTAAGGAACATTTACACTAATGAACATAGACGCATACAGAGACGAGAACGGACAAGGACTGAGGGAAAACACTGGGATGATATACACAGGGGATGATAAGGGAATGAGACACAGCTTTTGAGACTAACAAGGTGACTGATTACAAGACAGGTGGGTAGGATGACAACAGGAGAGCACACGGGGAACAAAGACAGGTCTGACAGTTCTGTGACGAGAACGGACAAGGATTGAGGGAGTACACAAAAATGAAGATTTAATTTTAATTCAAAATATTAATAAACACTACAATGGTAAATAAATGGTAAATTTAGCTTTTGGATGTTTAATTAAGCTACTGAAGCGTCTGGACTGAAACAAGAAGATGTAGAATTGCCCCCAGTCTCTTGTTAATTATCCGACAGGATCCAATGAAATTCCAGTTTGCGAACTCACTGAGAATTTGCATGCTATTCTTGCTCAACTCCAAAAGTCAATGCAAGTCTATCGATCATTTGGATGCATTTTAAGGTCATTTTAAGGTTAAGGCTCTCAAACGTTAACTGTGTGAAATTCTTTGATCTTCTCTCTTTTTCTTGTCTTTATTCTGTATGTATTTACATAAGGGTAGTTGCATGTAGTTTTTTTATTATTATTCTATGAGGTAGCATGTGTGAATTAGTGAGTGTCTGTGAATGAAAATTTACTTGTAGGGTTCCTGGTCCCACCACTGTAATAAAACCATTTCCAGTATCTCCGGAGGAAGAGGATCACCGTCCTGCAAGTATGCCTTTATGGCCTCCTCATCATCAGTCAATGCTGGTTCTTCCTACAAACACATCACTGCATAAAATGACTCAAAGATATGCTATGCAACAAAAACAAAAATTGCCTTTACAGCCCTTTTACATTATTATCAGATGCAGTCTCCTCGTGACTGGTCTTGTCGTCCTGGTCTGGTGAGGATTCTGGGCTCTGACCCTGGGCCTGAGCCTCCAGCAGGCCCTGCAGCTCTTCTGGAGGTTCCTCAGGGGGCTCAGAGTCATCTGCATATGACACATGTTTCTGGGTCTTCCGTAGGATCAGCTCCTGTAGGCGCTCTCGGAACTGGATATGGAAGACTCCTAGTTGCTCTGCAAGCCACTTCCCATGGGTGGTCTTTCCGGAGCCCCTCACTCCTAACATGAAGACACGCAGTGCAGGTGGCTGTTTGCATACAAGCAGAGCTTTGTGTTATGTATTATTTGCCACAAATTGAACATATTTGTCATTTTCTATTTGTTGTCTCAGACGCAGAAGATGTTCAAAAGTACAAAACGTCAGGCAAGTGTGTTGTTACATTCCAACATGAGTGTGTTTTTATAATTTATTAAACATTATTAAAAAAATAAAATACAAAAAATACCTGTAACAGTTGTGTGTTAGATATGTAGAGTTCAGGGTTCTGTATGAACTTTTCTTGTGCCTCTGTGCTGGAGAAATAAAAGACTTTGTCTCTGTATTTGGCAGCATATTCGTCCAGACACGGTTGTAGTGTACCCCTCTCCTTCAGTACCACTGGACAAAAATGCTTGGTGTCTCCCAGCTGCCTCTTAAAGCTGACTTCCTCCTGAAACCATCATAAACAGAAGAGGTGATATTCTATATTCAGTATGATATTCTAAGAATCAGAAACATTCACACAGTAAATGTTCTTAGATCGGTCTGCTCTATTTTTATAGTCAGGGTTTCCCAAACTGAAGTTTGTGCATTGATGAAAAGCCAATATTTAATTAAAATCATTCATTATAAAAACAATTTAATTTTAAAATAGAATACTATAATAAATACTTCCTTAAAGCATGTCGACATCAGAGAACCATGAACATAATGTGTTGTTACATTATTAAAATATTAACTTAAAGTGAATAGTTTACAGAAGGTCAAAAGGGATTCGGAATCTCTTCTTGAGCTTGGTTCAATCTGCTGGTGGAATCTGTGTAATGTAGTCTAGTTTCAATGCAGCTGGCCAGTGAGCTATTTGAGCAAAGTAAATACAAGTAAATAATAAAACTGAAAGAAGTATCTGATCATCCTCCATAATGAGGGTGCTGTTTACATCTCATACAGTTTGTAAACTCTTACAATACCAAGGTAATGCCTGACGCCTTTTTATTACATTCCAAAGAGCCGTTATCAGCTCACAGTGGAAAATGAAACCATATACGTACCGAATGGGCCATTTCAGCACAGAATGGAATGGTTAAGCAATGACAGTGGTTCGGCCCAACAGTGAAAGAGCAACTAATGACATTTTGGAAGTAAATATGCTCTGTGTGGATGTCTCTGACTGCTGCTATGTGTCTTACAACCGTGTTACAACCGTGAGTTCCGTGTCTGAGACGGCTGCATTCTATTTTATTTCATTCTATTCCATAATGCTGCACTTAGTTGTTTTTGAATGCAAGAATGTGTCCTGTGTAAACAGCTTCTCATGCAGTTATCAACATGAAATAACATTCACAAATTATTTTTCCGCCGTAATATGATGTATTTCTAAGTGTACCAGGATCTTCACTGATAAAAATGTTTACAATTTACAATAAGACCAGAAATGTGTATTAAGAAAGAAAATGGGTTCAGTTTTGATTTCATGTTCAGTGCTTAGCTTAACCTCTGATTCTTGTTCCTCCTCTTCTTCATTAACACTATGTTTCTCAACCTGTGTCAGCGCATGTATGGCCTCTTCCTCCTGGTCCAGGTCAGCACTAGATGTCCTCCAAGCTGTGTACTTAAATGGCTCTAACAGAGAAATGTATAAAGGAACAAGAGAAAGACAGAACAATGAATGAGAGGGTGTTACTGCTAATTTAGAGAGCATAAAACAGACAGACAGTCCTCTCCAAATACCCTCCATTTGATAAATCATCTCTTGGAGGATGTCCTGAGGTGTTTTGTTGGTGATGTCCAGTACTGCATAGCTGCAGGTGATGGAGTGCTCCATGCTTTCCCAGTCTGCTACAAACTGCTTCAACTGCACACTAAAGGCATCCATCTCTGGGCCGTCAGGATAACCATTTTCCCATGTTGAAAGCACCATCTCTGTACATCCAGACATATGCAGATATATATACACCTTTCAAAAGAAGTCATGAAACCATAACTGACACTCAAGTAAAGGAAAAGCTACAGTTGAATGAAAAATATACAAATGTAATAAGACTACAAACCTTCATCATTTAAACTTTTGCCTTCGTCCTCAGACTTATCAAAACTCTCTGTAAACAGATATAAATTATTTATCAAAACATATTTTAACATATTCATACCTTAAGACCCAAGAGAACTGGCAAAACCGTAAGATTGAGCAGAGTTCAACATTATGTATATGTATAGCAGTGCTATGATTTTAAAGAAAATTATGTAACTACCTGACTCCTCAATCAATGTCTCTAGTTTGGGCTGGGTGTCAATCGGTTGTAAATCATTATTTGAGGCTTCAGTCAGTTTCCTACACACAAAAAAAAACGTGAAAACAATGCTGAAAATATGCTGAGATGAAACCATGAAAATCAACATATTAAATTTGTATAATATGATTTTTCTCCTCAGGTTTTTGAGATCAAGTTAGGTAATTCTTAATTCTATGTACATTACAGTTCAAAGGTTTAGGGCTGTAAGATATATATATATATATATATATATATATATATATATATATATATATATATATATATATATGTATATAATTATTTTAGTGACATTAAAGACTTTTATAATGTTACAAAGGATTACTATTTCAAATGAATGCTGTTCTTTTTAATGTTTTATTCATCCTGATTTGATTTAATCCTGAAAATAAATTTCCACAAAAATATTAAGCAGCATATTTCAAAATGTTAAAACACTAAGTCAGCAATGTTCTATTTTGTTTCTTCTTCCAAATTTTATTTCAATTATGGTGATAATATAATTTTCAATTAAAAACAAAATAGATACATTTTCTCGAATGGTCTTAAACTTTAAAATCCCACTTTATATTCTGAAACTGGGACCTTATATTAGCTGCACTTACAGTGTCTCATGATCATCTTGTGTTTTATGTAGTTTTCTTTCTTTCTTTAGGCGAGCCTGTACAGCTCGATCCACCTCTTCTTTATTCTGTTCATATATCCTGGTTAGTATAGTCCTTCCTTCAATAAACAACCATCACAATTAAGTGGACTTCTTGGCCTAAACAAGCGTACACTGCAGTATTTGATGTAAATCAAGACAAAAACATAAATATATGCAAATATATGTATTTCTCTCACCCTCTCCATCATTGTCTTGAAGACAGAATATGACTTCCGGTTGTATAGCACCATGTAGTTCTTCAATGCTGATCAGCTGTGATCTGCTTGGAATGTTGTCCAGTATCCATCCCCTTTTATATTCAGCATTCCCATCTTCAGCCTCAATCTGACAACCCACAGGCACTCTTAAAACACAGATAATGTTGGTCTATGTCAGTATGAGAGCTGAGGGAGGCAGCACAGCAGTCTACCTGTCTTATGTGCTTCTCCAGGGCCTCCAAACAAAGCTCATGTGAAGCTGTGACTGCAGACTCTGCAGCTTCCTTAAGAGCTTCCTCCACAAAAGCTTGAACATCTGGATGATCTTCTGTCACAGCTGACAGCTTCTCTATTGCTGTAAAAATGACACATTACAAGTTCAATATTATTGTAGTATTGTTTATATACTATTAGAGTTTTTATTAATATTTTGGATTGGCTTTTGTTTTTATATTTTCAGTTTTCATTTTAGTTTAGTTTTGCTATTACTGCTTTTGTCACGTTTATTCGTTTTTAATTTATTTTAAACATTTATATTTAGCTTTATGTTTTTTTTCTGTTTGAGTAATTTTAGCACTTCGGCTTAATTTTAATTTATTTCAGTTAGTTGCAAAGGCAACTTTTTTTAATCTAATATTAATATTTTATTTGATGTCATTTCAGTGAACATAAACAGTTTTTATAGTTTTAGATTTAGTTTACAATAACTACACTGTAACAGTTCAGTGTAGAAAGGTGCAATTCATAGTATTTATATTTTAAAGTATTTTATAGTATTTAAAGGGTTCATCATTTACTACCTCATGTCATTCCAAACCCATTATACTTTTGTTTATCTTCGGAACACAAATGAAGAGTTTTCTGTTCCTCCATAAAGAGATTGTAAAAATAATACACATGAATTAAGCGGTTTAGTTAAAATTTTCTGAAAACACACCATCGCTTTATCTGCTGAACAGATTTATTTAGGCACTTATTTATTGTATATGCATTCATCAACACACAAGTGCTTGCTTGACGTGTGAGAACCAGTGAGGTTCATACACAGTACATTTGAGCTTCCGGAAGAACCACTGAGGTTCTATTTATGTTCGCTGATCAATGTTTATATGTAAATTAAAGCCTAAAGTCAATCTGTTCATAATATAAGTGATCGATTCTCTTCAGAGTTTGGACTAAAACTATTTGACTAAACCACTCAATTCATTTGTATTGTTTTTTATAATCTCTTCATGAAATTTTTGAAGCTTCGAAATGATAGTTGTGTAGACCATCAACGTAGGGACAGAAATCTCTTAGATTTCATTAAAATGATCAGTGAACCCTTCCCTAAACCTTCAACACCCTCTGTAATCACTGAATTACAACTTAACTTTGAACTCTTTTCATTTATTTCATGTGTGTATATAAAAATGACGTAAACGATAACAGTTAACAAAACATTAAAGCACAGAACATTCATTGTTATCAGTGAAACTGAGGGGGGTGTAAAGTCCATGTTTGAGGATTGACCTCACCTGAGTAAGTTTCATCAGACTCTCCCTCACTGGTTGTCACATTGCCTTACAAAAATAGAGAAAAAACATTTTAAAAAGGTCCAAGAATGTCTTAAAATTTCCCAAATCAATCATCCTATCATGCCATGGACCTAGCTGTTCGATAGGTTTACCAGGTTGGCATCCTCATAACCTTTCTAACCTGGTTCATGTGTAGCCTCAAGTTGCATCTTGGCTCTGACCTTCTTCAGGCCTGCGAGTGTGGCTTCGTGACGCATTTTGTCTAACATGTCTTGTGTGAACATACTCCGTATACGCTCCATCAGCGCCTCAACATCTACCACTACAGCCCCATAATAATCAGCCAGCAGTGCACACATTGTACTCTTTCCTGAGCATCGTGGGCCAATCACGGACACCCTGCAAGGCAAGTGGGGTATGGGTGGCAGCAGGTAGCGTCGAGGGTTCACCATGAACTTCTGCAGAGCATTTTGAGATGACAGGACGTAGATCTTATCCATGAAGCTGATGGTGAGAAAAGATGACATTTATAAATGCCCCTCACTTTGAAGTAGTTTGAATTTCAATAGATTAGTTTTCACCAACCCAACGGCAAACTCTGGTCTGCCAAGAACCATCACGCCCTCTTTGAGAGCCACTGGACAGTTGCAGGACCATCGACTCCTACGCCAATGAAAGCCTGGTGCCACATTCCTACAGGAAGACAGAGTCTGAAACAGCTCCTCCTACAGAAACAGACATGATGAAGAGGCATGTAAAATGAAGGTCACTTTAGAGAGGTGTGTGTTTTCAGTATCTAACCGTGTTCATCTGATCATCAAGCTCTGAGTCCTCCGTCAGCATCAAACGCACAGGCTTAGCTGGACACCTCACAGCCATCAACTCCAAACGAGACATTACAGACTGTGCACAGGCAATTGAAAAGTTCAGCATCATTACATTATATTTCATGTTATTGGATTTCTTAAGTGATTTTAAGACAGCATTGGTTCTCCAGGCCTGTTCACACTAAGAACGATAACTATAACGAACACTATATTAGCATCCACACTAATGTTCTATTATACTATATCTTTCATATAAGCAGCAGTTACCCCATAGCTGCCTGTTCTTTAAAGCAGGATGGATTCTGATTCTTACCCACCTCAAAAAGCTCCTCTGGGTCCTTGTTTCCATCCAGCTCAAATAAATATGGAGGATTATGGTCTGCCATGAAATCCTAGACATTAAACATAAGTATAACTGCTCTTTGTTTCAATTACAGTGTGTATGCAGGTGTGTAATAGGTGTCATTACCTCGAGAGGCCTGAGGATGATGTCCTTATAGTGCATGATCCTGCTTTTGGCATTATCTGGGTGATTCTCACTCACTCTTACTAGTTGTGCAATCATGTCTTTCTGTAGCTCCATATCTTCCATCTCAAACACAGATTTTCAATTACATAAAGCCATGTGCAATTCATCCATGAAACTAACCTTTACAACAACTTAAAATTGCAAATATAATTTAATCAGTGCTTTGGTAAATTGTCTAGCATTAAAATAATGGCAATAATATATAGAACGCAATTTCCACTTTTGTCATTCCTGACACTTTTGTCAGTGGTTCTCAATCAGGGGGCAAAAGCAAACTGCTAAATGTTTTTAATGCAGAACATGCAGTTCTTGAAACTTCAGGAATCACAACATTAATTATGGTTGATTAATTTAATGGATGTACCACTTCATGCACTACTTCATCAGACTTTGAAGTTGAATGACATAATAATCATATAAAATTCATACACTATAGTATGATAGAGTATAATATAGTAGTATAGTAGAGTGCGCAGAAGTAAATAGAATACAATATGTCATTTTAGACGCTTCTTAAGTATTACCTCTTCCTCCAGATCCTCTGTTTCTTCCTCTTCCTCATCCTCTAAGCTACTGCTTTTCATGACTGACTCTTTCTTCACAGGGTTCCACTTCTCCCTCTGGAAGACACGGCCTGTCTCTGGATGTTGACGCTCATCTGATAGCCTTTGGATCAGGTCTTTGTCTGCACACTGCAAACATGCATTAAATGTCAATCATTTCACATTTATGTATTATATTCACAGAGGTGAATATAACTGCACATTGTCAGCATTGCAAAAACATGGCACAACAACAACAAAACATTGTATGGTTGCTAATGTATGAAATAAGGAGTGCTTATCTTAAAATCAGAATACCGATTGTATTAAGATTATGAAAAACCTTGATGTTGATGATGAAGTCTGGTGGCATTTTGAGGCTTTTAATCAGGTCTATTTGCTCCTGTATCGTCAGGTAATCCTCTGACATTGATGGCAAACAGGCCAGGACATAACCTGCTCAACCAGCATTCAAACAAGTCATTACAAATATATATATAAAACAATTATTTATTGAATTATGTTATTTTAGTTAGATTAAGCTATACCCTTACCATAATGTTCTACATCAGATGACTTGAGCCGGTCAACAATTAACTGGACCAGCATCTCTTCTGGAACAGCTTTTCCTTCAGACAGAATCTTAAAGAGCTGAGACAAAAATATTGTTTTGACTAGAACTGTTTGCAGTATAATCTCTAGTGTAATCAAATAAATAATATACAACAGTGATACACACCTGTATACCTTGTTCAGTCTCATCATTGATGTGGCTGTTGAGAAGATCTGTGTCTAAAGGGGTGTAGAAAAACAAATATTCAGAAAGTCCATATGTAATGGTATTGAGGCATCAAATGAGGCACTTGTTCATTTACCATCAATGAGGATACAATTCCGAGTCTTGGCTAGTTTTCTGGCAAGAGTAGATTTGCTAACACCCTGAAAAAAATCACATGCATTTTAATTAATGAGTAATATTTTCTGTCATGTTGGAGAAATGAGGGTGCACGTTGGAAACTCACTGGTTTTCCAATGATGATATAACATGTTGGCTTGGAGAGTAGAATCTCTCTCTCGACTTCATCCTCGATGAGTTTATCCACTAACGAGAATTCGGATGTATTAGAGACACTGGATGACATGGTGTGTTACTGTAAAGCAGAAATACAGAGCTATGAATTTGTTTCAGTTAGGTCAAACGGTCAAGTTCAATATCGAATCATCGTGTCACCTGACAATATGTTTTTTAATGTTTTGAGTACCGAACGCCATATCAAAAAAACGTTTCCAGTCCGTGCTTCTCTAACGTATTATGCTTCAAAACGTTAAATAAACAACAAATTCTCTTTGTTTTACTCACTTTATAATAGTGACAACAGCAACAGAACGTAACCTCCATCTATGTCCGCACTTCATTTGTTGAACGGTGTCATGACAACCAGCCCGAAACAACAGAAACACAATTTGACTAGATTTTTATTGTGTCGACGTGGTAGTAGTTTTTGAACAAGAACTGCAACATTTCCGCGAAAATTATATTATGATAATACGTATTTTTAAAATACATTTTAAACACGTTTTCAAAAAGAAATGAGCCATTAAGCGTTTTCATATTTCCATAAACATGAACTCATTCAACAAAACCACCAGATGTCAGTGTTGATCTTATGTGGATGACTGTCAATTTATTCATTTATTTTTATTTAAAAGTTCATTAAAGGTACACAGACACACACACACTCAGGCCGGATTTGCACTCTAAACCACATAGATACAAAAAAATCATTTATCGTTTATTTATAATTTTACTCCCCAATTATTAGGTAAATACATAATCTTTAATAAAATATATGTATGCAGATCATCAGATTATGGGAGCAATAGAAAATAAAGATTCCTTTAGCTGATGTTCAAGGTCAGTTAAATGCTGGATTATGGGAGTTCTCTCAAATCTAGTCCATAGAAATTAATTAAACATACTAAACCCTGGGGACACAGAGGCTACAACAAACTGTTTCCTCATTCCTCACATTAACACTGTTCCAGAGGTGGGTGTTCCTATACGAATATTATCTACCTGTCATTATCAGTCATAAATGATTTTTTACATTAATAAAAACAGCAACATTTTACCTCATATTTAGGTGATATAGCCTATATATAGACCCATATGTAAAGCACATATTTAAGTTATCTGCATGACACCAAAACCAGGTTAAATTTCTGTGTTCCGTCTGGTATTTTGAGTCATGGTATTTTTTTTCTTTATCAGTATAATCAAAGGCTGTTGGGTGATAAGAGACATTATGTGTCTAGTCTATGATCTTCTATTGTGTCAGTCCAGGTCAGCTGTTTTCTATTGACACGACACTGCTGTCTACTGACTGTGTCCATTCCTTATAGAGACCTTCATACAGAGAGTAATAATAAAATATTAGCAAACACGGCATAAGGGCCCTGCATGGGTTTTAATACGAGTGTCATACACAGATTTTATTTAGGGCCTTTTATAGCCATACATGCTTATCTAAAAATAAATTTTGATTGGGTTTTAACAGCAGAAACATTATTGAGAATGGATTCAGTTAAGTGGGAAATTTGGCATTAGTTTTTAAATGGTTAACTGCCTCTGAAAAAACAGAGAGGGTAAATATATTTCCCTTTAATATAACAGTAAACAAAGAGGATTAATTGAAGGGAAAAAAATCCATAAAAATATTCAAATAGTCTATCACGATGGGTCACTGCTGTTCATATGTTATTAAATGTTTGACATCAGTATACTGAATTTCATTGAATTACATTTTCGAAACTCACACGAAAGTAGTATAAGCTCTCTAATATAAGCTCACTCTTACACATGCCGTCAAAAATACACGTATGTAACCGTCTAAATATATCTGGAGCAGTATATCAGGTCGTGTTTAGAGAGTGACGTTTGTCTGGTAAAAGCGATGGCTGAGATAAGATCCAAAGAATTCCAGTGGCCGCAGGGGAGGGACACACGCTGCAACAAAGAAACACACCATTTACATTTACATACATGTTTTCATTACTCCCCTCTGTTTCATTAACTCAAAAACAACAAAAAGTCCCAGTCTGGAAGATCAAGCGTGTGATTTCCAACACATTAGACCGTGCACGGAAGGGTTTTCCCCCTGTCATTTTAAACCGGAGCGGGAGAGACACGCTGCTTCCTGAACCCGTGGGTCTAACCTTTGATTTCACATTCTGGCACGAGCACGCGGAACGCCGCTGTCATTTTATTTAGGATAAGACACTAAATAACCGTGTTCCGTATATGTGTGCAGTGTATGAAGTCTTTGGCTTAGGAACCAATTCGTGCAGAACCGGTGAGCGTTCCTAGGCGTCGCGTTGAGGTACGGCAGGTAGTGACAAGTTTGACTCGGACGTTTGAAGTCTCATAATCGCGGCTCGCGATCTGATGTCTACCGGGATCTTCACAATAACAAACTCCCGCAATGTCGACCGGAGCAGGAAAGAGACTAGAAACTCGGGTGAGAAAGTTGGAGTCAATCATCAAGGACCAACGATCACCTTTGAATTTGGAGAGTTTGCTGGTAAGGTTATAGGATAATGGGATGCTATATAAAATCAAATGTGTCTTTCCACTCACTGTAACATACGTCTGCATATGTACATTGTGATATTAATTATAATTTGGTCATATTCTGATTCTACCAACTCATTTTGACAAGTTGTTTTTTCTATTATTCAGAACTGTGGGTCGTGTAAACACCTTAGTTAGAATAGGCTGTAGTTACTTTATCCGGGCCCCTGTACTATTATATATATATACCTCAGTTGAGCTGGTCCGACCCCAAAAATCATTATCACCCTCTAACCAAAGGCTTTTCCCCTTGTAGTGATGGCCTTGACTGTATATAATATCCTCCCAAAACAAAAAGTAATTCTGGATAATATTAGGTGAATAGCGTAGAACAAAAGTCAAGCTTTTTATAGAAACACAATTTTGCATTGAGAAGGAAACTTTTTTTTCTAGCAAACTTTTTCTAACATTTTTCTAATGACATGTTTGCCAGTAATAATAATGGCTTGATTCAGTTCAATCCTAAATGACAGTAAAATGCACAGTAATAGCAATAGCTGGTATCTCCAGTATTTCCAGAATGCAATTGTGTGTTTATTCAGAATATGATGATTACATGTATACAGGATTTTTTTTAAATAGAGCTATGGAGCAGAAAGACTTCACCAGAATATCAAGCTTTATTGGAAAATGTTAGACATATAAATCAATAGTGATGCTCTAAATGTAGAGATATCTGAATCCTGTGATTCTGCTGTCACAAAGTGAGGGGATACCAGAAGGTTGCAATCAGGTCTATACATAAAACACATTAACTACATATTAAAACACCAAATATACAATTTTTGTTAATTAAATACCTAAATGGGCCACATTGATTACTGAAATAAAAGTTTACTTGTATTTTGTTTATTATCATTACAAAATATTTCATAATAGAGTTAATATTATATATTCTACAACATCTACCTATATACCACCCAGCAAGATATTGAAGAGACCGGAAAGCTCTTCATACACGTATAGATTGTACAACACAAAACACAAGCGCATTACATGTTGAGGGTGTAAACAAATGAGTGGATGTTTGTCCCAAAGGATTGTGGTAATTTTCCTGTGTCTTATCTCTGATCAGCATGTTTTCAGCACACCCTCCTCCACAGTAATGTGTCTGTCTTTTGATAATAATATTTTCTCCAAATACAGCAGGCTCCATTTATTTTTTATTATAATGGCATATCATTAGTGAGCAAGAATAAGCTTTACCAAGTGTGAAGACACCACACATTTAATCAATGACTGTGTTAGGGTGAAATATGAGGACTTGTTGAGCAAGCTTTTCCGGGTGAGAGTGACTAGAATGTGTGCTCCTATTGTCAATGTCCATCAAAGAGTCAGTTCTCATCAGCAGAAGAAAACCCTCATTCCAGACAAGCACTGCATTTTTGAGTAAGGCAAAGTTAGCGTGCCCTGTTTTCACTGAACGATCCTTTAAAGTACAGCACAGCACTTTATAAAATTGTACAGGTCATTTATTAGAAGGAAGCTGTCTGGATTTTAGTGGCTCGCTCAAGGGCACAATGGTGACGCTTGACTCCTTTCTTCATATAGTAGCTTGTCCTCATTGAAAATGTTTTACACCTAAAGCAATGAGAATGATTTTTGTATATAGGAGAAATTCTTTTCAATACCCTATCTTTCAGCACTCTGTTTTATTTTACATGGAGTGGGTCGTCTCAGGGGATGGATGCGTCAAGTGTTTTCTTAATATGCCTGCTGTTATTAGACACTTCATCTCACTGAATAAATTAATCATGAATACTGACTGTTGTATCACACATATATAATACCATATTTATGTTACTAAAGCCTTTTGTTGTTAATGTGCATCCACACCACTAGGTGTCAGTATAAGTTAAAGACAACTGCTTTGTCAGCCAGTGTGAGAACCTAAATCCCTGCTGAAGTGCCTCGAAAGGTGCAGAATTGTTCAATGTGTTGACGTAATTTCCACTGAAACAGAAAAAGAGGGACATGTCAAACTGCTCCTCTCCTTTTTTAAAATGACCAATATCGTTTTGCTATATTACAGCTCGTCCAGAGCCATTGAGCTCTGTAAAGCCGCAGTTTCCTCATAATTCTAACAATTTCTCCTCCTAATCTCCATATCACTTTAAATTAGAGCATTCTGTGCAGAATCCAAATGGGTCTGATATGTTTTGTGGAATGTGCCGACTCTCACATATTATCTGCTCTGTTTTCGTGTCTCCGGACCGGAGCAACTGTGCGCGCTGCAGCAGTTTTGTGACACTAACGAGTGTCCAAACAGTCTGAATCATTCCTTATTGCCTGTATAGTGCACTATGTGCCATTTACCATGTAGAAAATAGTAAAAGTGATCAAATTTAGTCGCCGCTTCAGCGTCAATTTAAGGTCACAGAAAATCTAATGAGAAGCTGAACTGCAGAGTGATGTCATCAAAATCATTTATGTATACTGGCGGAAGTGAGAGACTGTACGTTTTGAATGGTTATATCTTCTAAATCAGGGAATTTTGTCATTGTTTTGGAGCACACTAGCTTATAGATAATATATCACTTGATTTCATGGGGTCTTTAAAATATAGAATAATATATGTATAACTTGGCGCGCACACACACACACACACCGTAAATATTGAAACCCTTTTGTGCACACATCAAACTGTGGCTATGGGAGGCCCAAGGAAAGACCTAACTAAATCCCAGCTGGTTCGTTCCAAAGCACGTTTACTTAAATAAATCCACTCATCACTTCATCTGCTTAGCCATGCATGCTAAGTCAGCTATCAGTAACGGGGTTGAAAATATACATAGCATGTGTTAATTTGGGTTTCATTCCGTTTTATCTTCCAACCAACAGTTGTCAGACAAAGCAGATCTATTTTAGTTCATGATGTCAATCTTACAAACCCTTTTTGATGCTGAAGTCATTTAGTGAGGCGTTTAGTTAGGCATCCAGCTTAATTGTAATATGCGTTTTTGTATTATGAATCTCATGACTAATGATCTAAATTGAATGCAGACTCATTGTCCTGCTGTGTTGCAACAAGGGGAAATGTCACACAGGAAGCTGAGGTCACATCCTTCAATTGAGGAGAGAGATAGCTGGCTCCAGCTTCCTTTGAGTCTGTATGTTTGTACTTTTAAACACTGTATTGTGGACCGACTCTTGGTACGGGGAAAACAGGATTCTGTCATTGTTGAGTGTGCATGTGTGTGTTTTTGGTTTATATTTGAGTGTGCCAATTTGTGTTATGGAAGCAGAATTCATGTAATACCGTTCAAAAGTTTGGGGAGGGTATGATTGTTTCATGTTTTTATTTCTATATAAATGATACATTTCCTTACTCTTACTTTTAATTTAATTTGGATCAATTTAATGTGTCTTAGCTAAATAAAAGTATTAATTTCTTTAAAAAAAAAAACTCACTGGTACATAAATGTACATTAAATGTACATGGTCAGCGAATATAAACTGCAGTGATATAATGCAGTTCCATCGACTGGCCAGGAAATCTATACATTGGCCTGTTTTATTGAACTATTCTTTCTGTTGAGCCCTGGTTTAGCTGTTTTTCTTTTTCCAGCTGCAGCAAGGCACCTTTATTAACCTTTTATGTTGGGCCAACTAGTTTATGATGTTGGCTTGAGCAATGGAAGTGTGTGGGTATGGAATTTTTGGGGGATGGTGGTCTGTGTCTCCTGTATTTTTAGCTCTGCAGTGTCACTTTGTGTTTGGAGGGGTATGTAAGGTCATTTTTCCAGATCATCCAGTATATCATTCATTCATATCATTCATTTCCTTAAGTAATTTGTAAGAATACATTTACTTAATTCCCACTGTAAAGGTGACTATACAGGTCTAATCCACTCCTAAATCTCATTTTTGGATTTCTATTAAAAGTTATATGTCACAACTCGACTGTCGTTCAGAGTGAGCTTAGTTTGGAGATTAAAGGAGAGTTATAAACTGCTGTTTTTGGCTCTGTGAATAAAGAGGAAGGCCCATGGTAGCAACACAGTTTTGTATGTACATGAGTTAATAAGAACAATACATCTTAAGTGTTTATTTTTTAATTTTCCTCCTACAGGATTCAGTAACTGCCCTGGCCCTTGATCTGAACCATCCTGCACTGAGAAAGAACAAAAACATAGATGCCTTCTTAAACAGATGTAAGTCTCTTTATTTATTTTTATATGAAATGATAACTTTTTTCTGACATAATTCCTTTTTAATATGTCAGCTATTTACAGTATATCGACATAGCAACATATTGATATGTTACATATCCGACCACTACTGACAAGCCTTGTTAATATGTAATAATATATATATGTAGAATTTTCAGAATTAAAGGTTATGTATCATTCATATAACGTGTTATCTAATATATCTAGATGAAAAGGCTGTATGCTGCCTCAGGGATCTACAGGTGAAACTGGATGATTTCGACAGAGTCAAGCTGATTGGTCGTGGAGCGTTTGGCGCAGTGCAGCTGGTCAGTGAGTGTGTTCCAGAAAGTTGTGTGGGTGTGTGTTTATGTGAGAGTCTGCCCCTGTTATCTGGTTATCTGGTGTATGTTTTCAGGCATAGCCTTTTGTCTGTCTCACACACACACACAGAGAGAGCGAGAGAGAGAGTGTGTATGTGTGTGTTAATGCCTGTGAGACTTGTAAGCACATGTTCTGCCTGGTCCTCCTTACCTGCAACAACACAGAGCATGCATGCTTTTTTGTACTTGGCATAGGCACAAAATATTTGATTCTTTTAGGAAACTGAGAGCGTCACACTTGTCAGTGTCAATGTAATAAATGTAAAATAATTAACGTAATAAAATATTTATCAATAGACTATTATGTTGCTTATGCATGTAGTGTTCAGTTCATTTACACATCACAGTGAGATGCATAAAAGACTTGTATATGCGTGTTGCTTCAAGTGTATATATAAATGTTCATGTTGATAATGCCTGTAGGTACGACATAAGGCGTCTCAACAAGTGTATGCCATGAAGCGGCTCAGTAAGTTCGAGATGGTCAAGCGCTCTGACTCTGCCTTCTTCTGGGAGGAGCGTGACATCATGGCATTCTCAAAGAGTCCTTGGATAGTTCAGGTGGGATACATTTTTTTTTATAGATATGTATACGCTGCTGAAAAAAGTTAAGGGAAGACTCATCACACATTGGATCTCAATAAATTAAATGTTCAATTTGATGATCTTTATATACATACATTCTATAATTTAAGAACAAAATGTCTGAGGGCTGGATTCAAAATCTTCTCAAAAATCTATGTATAAAACTAAAGTTACAGGCTGCTCTAACTTGCATGTTGCCACTCGTAATGTAAGTTAGTATTGTGTATGTGTATGGCTCCACGTGCCAGTATACACTCACAACATCGTCTGGCCATGCTCCTGATTAAATGGCGGATGGTGTCTTGGGGGATGTCCTCAGGGCGTTAGTGAGCTCCTGGACAGTCTGGTGCTACTTGCCGGCTTCAGATGCTCTGATACATGTTCCAGAGGTTCTCAATTGGATTCAGGTCTGGGGAACGTGAGGACCAGTCAGTGGTATCAATGCCTTTGTCCTATAAAAATTACCTACACACTCTAGCCACTTGAGGCTGGGCATTTTCATGTACCAGGAGGAACCCAGGGCCCACTGCACCATGCTGGTGCAGTAGACCCTGGGATCATCCTCCAAAAAACGCCCCAACGGTGCCTGACAGCTGACTATTTGCTTGGTGTGTCCCTCATGGCAGACTTACTAATTTTTGTGTTCTCTGGCAAATGCCAATCGAGCTGCATGATGCTGAACTGTGGGCACAGGTCCCAGTGGAAGACGTTGGGCCCTCATGCTAACCTCATGAAGTCGGTTTCTGACAGTTGGTCAGAAACATACACACCAGTAGCCTGCTGGAGGTCATATTGTAGGGCTCTGGCAGTGCTCATTCTGTTCCTCCTTACACAAAGGAGAAGATACCACTCCTGCTGCTGGGTTGTTGCCCCTCTACATCCTTGTCTAGCTCTCCTCGCGCAAGGAGGAGCAGGACTGCCTGTGCAACCTGATTGGGTTGCAGGTACTGCCTCATGATACATACAGTGACAAGGACCCTAACAAAATACAAAACTAAAGACTAAAAATTCAAGAAGGATAAGGAGAGAACAATTATCTATAGACAACACCTGCAAAATCATTCCCTTTTGGGGGGATTGTCTTGCTGTCCCCTCTCCAGTGCATCTGTTCATTTGTACCAAAGCAGGTGAAACTGATTCACAATCACTTATGCTTCCTAACTGAGCAGATTGATATTCCTGAAGTTTAATTGATTTGGTGTTACACTGTGATGATTAAGTGTTCCCTTAATTTATATATATATATATATATATATATATATATATATATATATATATATATACGTACATGCATACACACACACACACACACACACACACACATATATATATATATATATATATATATATATATATGTGTGTATATATTATATATAAAATAAGCATGATGGGCACATTTTTTGTGTTGTATAATTGAATATGTTGTTTAATATCTTTATCTGAAAACTCAATATACAAGGAGACTGCTAAAATATTAAAGTAAATAATCACTTCCAGGGATGTCAAAATTACCAGTACTCCAAAGCTAAGTTCATAACAAAATGTAAAATATGCAAAACAAGTGATATCTGACTGATAGGCGACTGTTTTTGAACGCTTGCACCTCACAGGATCCACCTGCATATGTTGTACTCCTATAAAGACAGTCAGTTATATCCTAATGTAAGTAGATAAGAGAAATGTAAGAATAAACGTAGAAAGGTCTACTCAAGACCTTGAAGACCTTGAAGCCTAACAGTATTGCTGCTGTTATGTTGACATCTTGGTAATATTAATAAACAAAATGTATTCTTTATGGACTGTTAACCTATTTATTAATTAATTAATGATAAGTTGGAAAACTTAAAGACTACGTGTCTCTTTTGATATTTAATTTTCTATTTATAATATTTATTTTATTATGTATAAAATTTAAATGAGTTGATATTTTGTAATAAAACGGTTAATATCGTTAGTAATATAGAATATATTATCAATAGTAGTTATTATAATTATTATTATTTATTAGATTATTAATAACTATGTATAAATTGGTGTTCAATGGCTTATTAGCTGCTATTTAATTTCAGTGTTATATATTTCACCAATATTGGTACTGACTTCTGAAAGGTTGGTATTATAACACCTCTATTCACCCCACTCTCTCTGTCCACATAGCTTTGCTGTGCGTTCCAAGATGAGAAGTACCTCTATTTGGTGATGGAGTTCATGCCCGGTGGAGACCTGGTGACTCTGACCAGTAACTATGACATCCCAGAGGACTGGGCTCGATTCTACACAGCAGAAGTGGTGCTGGCGCTGGACGCTATTCATTCTCTAGGCTTCATCCACAGAGACATTAAACCAGACAACATGCTGCTGGACCGCAACGGACACCTCAAACTCGCTGACTTTGGAACATGCATGAGGATGGACTCGGTGTGTCCTGGGTTGTGTGATGAGTGCATCTGATGCCTGTGTGTTTGTGTTATTGAGAGTGGAGGAGAAAGAAAGAGAGAGTCTATGCTTCAAATTGTGCAGTATGTAAAACAAAGCTGTTCAGGAAACCTGTTTGAAGAGATCATTTGCTTTGCAGAAGTCCCCTTTACTGTTATAATTATGTCAGAGCTACCATCTTGTGGCGAGATCATATAGTGCAGCCTGAATTATGATAACATGTTAGTAAAATTATAAACAGTGCTGGGTAGAAACTATTTTAATGTAACCTGGATTATGTAGTCAGATTCCAAAAATGAAATCCTTGTAATTAGGTTATTATTACATTTTGAAATGCTAATAATCAAACTACAGTTACTTTACAGTTACCACAATTACATGATTCATGAATCAAAAAATTGTAGCATGGCTAAACCTTTCCTAATTTATTGATGCTTCTTCATTTTTCTTTTTCATCTTTCCAAAAAGCCATCTTTGCCCACTTTTAGGGAATTATGCGCTCGTATACCAGTCATTAGTTGGCTCGTAATTTCATAAAAAACTTTGAGAGGCAACAGCATTTGACTACTGGACTTTCAGATAATAATGATATATTTAATTTACTTTTAAACTCCATTTTAATTATTACTTCAATTTTAAAAGATGTCTCTGTTGTAATAATATTGCACTTGTTGATTACAAAAAATTCATTATATATTTTCTTTTTGTATATTTGTATTAATATGATACAAGATATCTTAAAATTCAGTGTGAAAAACAACTTTGGTCAAAAGTAGTCAAAGTAGGCAGATTATATTATCTAAAGCGTGTAATAAAATAGATTCCGATTTCGTCATGTAATTTGTTTTTAGTAACAGATTACAATTTGTAAGTAATCTACCCTGCATTGTTTATAAGGTGGTTTTAAAGGTGAAATGTGTATTTAAACTTGTATTCCTGTTTAATTTGAACAGACAACACAGAAACCTTAGCTTAACCAATGTATATAATGGTTATATGTCATTTATGTATGTGTTTTTAGTCTGGTATGGTCCGCTGTGACACTGCTGTCGGGACTCCTGATTACATTTCACCAGAGGTTTTGATGTCACAAGGAGGGACGGGTTACTATGGCCGCGAGTGTGACTGGTGGTCTGTTGGTGTTTTCATTTATGAGCTGCTAGTGGGTGAGAAACACCAACTTCATCTGTATTGCCCTGTATTCTGTAATCTCATTTCAACATTCTTACCATCCTATATATTCATTCTTCTGTTGATTTGGGCAGGTGACACACCATTTTATGCTGAGTCCCTAGTGGGAACCTATGGAAAGATCATGGATCATAAAAACTGCTTAGCTTTCCCAGATGATATGGAATTGTCAAAGGAAGCCAAGGACCTCATCTGTGCCTTTCTGACTGACAGGTGAGAGAGAGAATAGACTAGTCTAGATAGAGTCGCCTTTATTAAACGTTAGTCTCTTGTTATCCTAAGTTGCAATGTCAAAACAAGCATGAAAAAAACGAAATTAATTTCTGGCCGTTTGTGTTTAAGTTTGGCCGATAGTGGATTTTGCCAATTATGATAAATACATCTTGAACATCAGTAATATGAATAAAAACTTTATATTCAATTTGAAATGGGGCTGAAGTTATTTGCAAAATGAACAAGAAGGACTTAACCATGATGTTTTGTAATAAATAAATAAAAAAGCTATATATTTATTTTTCATTATTTTATAGTCATGAAATATAGACTACAGTTATTACCTTTTTTTGTTTAGAGAAATTAATACTCAGCCAAGAGACCTTAAAACAAAAAAGTCTATTATTCTTTTATTCATCAAAGGTAAAAATGAGGTAAAAATGTATTACAGTTTCCACAAAGATATTGACGAGCACAGCTGTTGTCAACATCGATAATAATAAGAAATGTTTCTTGGGCAGCAAATCAGAATATTAGAATGATTTCTGAAGGATCATGTGACACTGAAGACTGGAGTAATGATCCTGAAAATTCTGCTTAGCCATCACATGGAATAAATTACATTTTAATAGATTTCACAATTTTTATTGTATTTTTATTGTATTTTTGATCAAATAAATGTATCCTTGAAGAACATAAGATAAAACATCTTACAAACGCCAAACCTTTGAATTGTAGAGTATAAAATATATCAATAAAATCAACTTAGATCTTGTCTTCTTTTTTTAAAGATGATATACTGATCTACCTCTTCATTTTATGCTTCTAAGAGCCAGTCACTGATAAATGATCAACTTCATGTCTTCATCTTTATACCTGGTCACTTAATTCAGCCCGACAACTTCAAACTGTTTTCCTTTAACTCCCCTTTTCCTCTCTCTTTCTCCTCCCTCTCACATGTGCACACATACAAGCATTCCTGATCAAATTTCCAGAGAGGGGCTTTTTGATTTCGTCTCCTTGCGCTCATGTAAAAGCGCTTCACACACCCCTCCCTTTGCATTCTGGCTGCAGGAATGTCCCACACGTGGCAGTCCAAACTGCTGCTCCCCTTTGAATCCAGATGCAAGGAAAGGGAGGGGAACGGCTGTTCCTTATTTTTGGATGTTGCTGTGTGTGTCGCTTTCGTTCCTCAATTCATGCTCTGCCATTTCCCATCAGCCACACACTGCTGGATGTTCCAGTGTCACACACACACACACACACACGCATCACTTAAAGGATTAGTGAGTGTGGTTGTGGTTCTCTGTTTGGGTTACTGACCAGTGTTTTGATATGTTCAGGGAGGTGAGGCTTGGCCGGACTGGAATGGATGAAATAAAATGTCACCCTTTCTTCAAGAATGATCAGTGGACCTTCGACACCATTCGAGACAGTAAGCCGAGTGTGCGTGTGACTGATCTGTGATGATAACATGAAACTAAAGTCAAAATATGATTAACCACTATTTATGTCTGAGTCGCTTACTATACCGAATACTATATATGATGGTGATGATGATAAAAATGAAAGCAATCTAGAATATAATCATGTCTTGCATTGGTTATTTTATTTGTGAGTGAGGAGTCATTAATATCTGTTCATATTATGGAAATGGGATTATGCAAATATTCACTTATATGGCTTATAATTGACAATTGCTTCATATAGAATTGTTCTATAGTCTATACAGTATTTATTACAAGTACATCAGAAGTAACTGTAGTTAAATTACAGAAAAATTATGAGTAATCCTTTACTTTTTAGTATTAATAATTACTTGCATTAAACCCCTCACTGGTGCATACAAACTTTTGCATTTACTTTGTGTTTAAATTAAAAATGTGTTTGCATTTCTTTTATTTAATTATAGTTTCTACTCTCTGGCAATCTTATTGATGGAGTGTACTATGTAAGATTTAATATGTGATATATAATTTACGTATGTTTTGTCTTTATAACCATAATTTTACTTATCTTAATGCACCATGATCATGTGATGGTATAAAACAACAAAGCTTGTTCTGCGCTGCAGTCTTTCATTTTTTTTGTATATTTCTGTGTGTTGAGGCTATGTGAAGGAGGGGGGGATGGTTGGGGGGGTTTGCTCGGAACAGGGTTAAAGGGGAATTGGGTTGGTTTTAGTAAGGGTGGAACCCAGCATGTGGCCCATACACAGTTACTAATGAGAGAAGAGCCACAAAACCACAGAGTTAGACTCGTATTCTGCTCTTCTTTCTATCCTTCGCTCCTGTGATGCCCAAATGCACATATTTCCTTTCCATGTAGCTTTCTCTCTGCCTCCACAGTAGTCTGTCATTAACAGTGATATCAAGGAGCATTCTGGGAATCTGTGCAACTGCATGCATATATCTGCACAGTGCGGTGTTGCCATATTGCAACATATCATTTTCTTGCTATTCAGAATAAAATGCAACAAAAGTTTTTTTGGAGAGAAACCAATTCTATTTTCCTATACGAAGGAAGCACATTGGAGACATGCTTTTTATCTTCTTATATTGCAATATTCAGCCTCGTCCCCATTAGATGTTTGACAGAGTGCTCAGTGCATTAGCTTCAGAACCAAGGAGTGTTTTGGATGTGTAAGTGAGCATGAGTGTGTGTATGCACAGTAGGTAGTGAGTAAGCTTGGCAAATCATATGCCGCTCCTCCCTTCAAAACAGTGTCTGCTTTGTGTGCTACACACACTGAGCCTTTCACTGTGAGACTCACACACACACACATACACTCGAACTCAAACAGGACACACTATTTTTGCTAAAATCCTTTACAATATTCTCTCACTCACTCACTCACTCACTCACTCCCCCTCCCCTCTCTGTCTGTTTCTCTCTGTTTGTCAGCCATGGCTCCAGTGGTGCCGGAGCTGAGGAGCGATATTGACACCAGTAACTTTGATGATGATATAAAGGATGATCCAGGAGGAACTGAGACCTTCCCCCCTCCCCGTGCCTTTGCAGGAAATCAGCTACCGTTTGTGGGCTTCACCTATTTTAGGGAGGACCAGTAAGTGTGAAAATCCGTGCATTTTGTATTTGTGTGTGACGAGATGGATTCTGACAATGGAATAATTGCTATTGAAAATGTAAATGTACATTTCTTTTAATGTAAAATACTGTTACATTTTTATTACATGCATTAAAAAATTGTATATTTCATAACTTGTTTGTTTGAAGTATAATAGTTGCAGAAAAAATAATGCTTGTGGAAAAAGTATTCAAAGTGTCCCAAAAGGGTTCCCACTCTGTTTAGCCAATGCATTTCCATGACTTTTCCAGCTGTTTCTGAATACCAAATAAAGATTTTAGAGTTTTGCTCATACAAAGAACAGTTTCTAGCTTGTGAAATATTTTTGAGCTGGAATAACTAGAAAATAATATATTCACCATAAAACATTTCTGATTATGAGTTTCAGTGAAAGAAACTGAAGAAACTTTAGCGCTGTGACTTTCACAGAGGTATCTTGTTCTCTTACACTCACACTCACTCAGAGATGAATACTAAAACTACAGCGAGCTCATGTTATGGATTGATAGAGACAGGCTGTACAGTATTTTTGCATAGTTATGGGAGCCGTGAATCAGTGCCGCATTTGTTCCATCACAATTCCCTCCTTTTTCCCTTATCCTTTCACTGTTTCCTCCCTGGCTCGCTCAGTTTCTCCAGTGTGGCTGAGTGAAGCCACATGGGCTGCTGGCAGAGCTGAGGAGATTGAAAAGTTTTCTTTCTTTAATTTCCTCTCTTTCTCGTTCCTTCTCTCATTCTAACTTATTCTTCTGACTTGGTCTTTTTCATCTTGAATTGATTTATGAAACCACAAAGTGTGTTGCTGCAGAGTAAACAAGGACAATGCTAGCTGAGAAGAGTGGAACATTTGCCATAACGCTGTTTCTCTCTCTTTTTCAGGTTGTTAACCCCCAAAAATAAGTGTTCAGAAGAGGACCCTAGCACTGGTATTGTCATTGAGGTGCATATATATTTTATTAGTGACTATTATCATGTTAATGTTAAATGATAGCTACTACTGTTTAAGATGAGTTAAAATGAATGTATTTCTGGTTTTATGTCGCTGAAGGGGTACTAGAGCCGTACTAGCTGTGTGGCTCAAAATTAGCACTTACATTTCTAAAATAGCTCATGTGACTTATTCTGAACCACAACCATTTTGTTTGGTGCCGTTACTCAACATAATCAGAGTGTTTCTCCACATTCTTTAGATAATTGCTGCTTTTAATAGAATTTAAAATAACAACTTGCATCAGTTGTTTGTTGATTCTTCAAATGTGTTTTGTGAATGTTCCTAGTCCAATGACCTGCTGAAAAAGTTGGAGGAAAAAGTCAAACATGAGATGCAAGCAAAGGAGGAACTGGAAAATAAATACCGGTAAAAATGCTCATAAGCAATATGTGGAAATGTTGAAAATACCTTGTCGTTGCTTTTTTTAATTTAATACTTTAAAAGTTAAGTAGGAAGTTTATAAGTAGGAAGTTGAATTGAATGATCTATCTATCTATCTATCTATCAATCTATCTAGTGTGTATATATGTCTGTTGTACAGTGAATAATGAATGTTTAAGGTGAGATCTGAATTTATATTATATGATATGATATGAATTTAGTTATATGCATCATATAATGCAAATTTAAAACAAATCTTCACTTACAACATACGTAACCTATGTTGAACAGAACAGCAAATCAGCGTCTTGAGAAATTGTCCAAAGAGCTTGAAGAAGAAGTAAGGCCTGTTTAAGTTGCATTTACACAACAAAGACTCTTGATTCTAAACCATCGCAAAACAAAGTGTCTGACTGTTTGTCTTGTTGTAGGTGAATGCGAGACAGAAGGCAGAAGACTGTCTGAGGGCACTGGAGAAGGAGAAAGCTTTACTGAATCACCAGCGTTCTGCAAGCATAAGAAAGGCCGGCGTAGAGACGGACAGAAAGCGTCTTCTTGAGAATGAGGGTGAGAACAGTAGAGAGAAACACACTCCGCTGACACTAGGATTGAAAAAATCATGACCATACTTTGCTTTTAAACTGGTGGATTACCTCTCTTCAACCATCTTAATCTACAATATTACTGAATGTTCTTTGAGTTACGTGACCATTGAATTTCATGATACGGTATATATATATTTTTCCCTCACCCACGCACATGTTTGTGTGGAAAAGTCCTAACACTCAGCATCGTTGCGTGCATTTTTACTGGAAAATCCTGACAGCCTCTCATAAAACAGTCAGACGGTTCCAACCCCTTTAACTCGTTCATTCTCTCAGCGTCGCTCGGTTTGGTTGCATCATTCACCACAGTGCATACTTTGATTTACAGCGGTTTTACCTCGTGTTGTTAACATTAATTGCGATCGCTATTGTTCACGTAGTGAAATATGTACATGGTACATATGTACAAGTGAATTCATTGTCTCCTAGTTCTGCCTATGTATGTGTGTATGTGGGGGCGTGGTCACTGATCACTGACACACCTGATTCTCATCTCATCTGCCTATGCAGTTCACTTCTCTCCACAAGTGTCCCGGTGCTCGTGCACGTGTCTCCCGTTGCTCTATTATAATAAATTCATTCATTTGCACTTGATTCAGGTTTTTTGTTTTCCCCCTCCCTCCTCTGCTCAAAGCTGAAGTGCCTTACAGTAAATTGTCAAGTATTTTTTAGAGTTTAATAGTCAATTATTAATTAGTATTTATATGAGATTGAGATCTTAATGGTTATAATTTTAACTGTAATTAATAGGGTAAAACAACAAAAATATTTTTAAAAATGGGCATTTATGGTTGTGTGGAACGAATTAATAGATATTTAGTGCATTCTTATGGGGGGAATTGATTTGGTGTACGAGCATTTTGGTTTACAAGCTCGCTCTTGGAACGAATTAAACTCGTAAACCGAGGTATTACTGTATCATGAAAAGTGCACATAGTTCATAGAACATTCATATGTATGTATGTATCTCAGTACTAACCTCTGCCATTCTCCCATCTAGAAAATATTAGTTCTGCTCTGCTGATGTTGTGATGCTAACATATTTGGCATTTCTCTCTCCTTCAGTGAGCAGCCTTAGAGATCAGCTCGCCGAACTGAAGAAGAAGAACCAGAACTCTCATCTCTCCGCAGAGAAGAACATTCACCTGGAGAGACAGGTTGGTCCCTCAGCAAATCTTTAACCTTAGAACAATAACTAGTATTTAACAAATAGCCAAAGGCAAGGACATTTTAAAAAGTTTTTAAACTTTTAAGAAAACTTCTCAAAATAGCTATAAGAAGTAAAGTATTAAAGATACTGAGGTTTGTTGCTGAAAATTCAGCTTTGCCATCACAGGAATAAATGAGTTAAAAGGAATAAATACAAATTGAAGCCGTTTTTCCTTGATCAAATAAATAATCAATTTAGTTAACCTAAAGTTCAGTATTTTGGAATAAAAGGGATTCTGATACTAAATTAATGTGTCCTTAGTTGGAGGAAGTGAATGCTAAGCTTCAGGCTGAGGTGGAGGAGTCTGAGAGGCTGAAGAAGGCCCAGGGCGAGGTGTTGAGACAGTCCCAGCAGCTGGAGATCTCTCTCAGGGAGCTTCAGGAGCGTCTAGCCCAGCTGGAGAGCGGCAGGCTGGGTCTGGAACAGGAGAAACTGAGCCTGCAAACCTCACTGCAGGAGGAGAAGCGAGAGAGGAGTCTTGGCTCAGAGACCATCAATGAACTACAGGGTGGGTGCATGCGTGTCTGTGGCAGTTTGTGTTCGTCAGACAGAAGAATCTGTGCATCAGCATCTACCGAGCTTCCTAGAAGGAGATTGCGTTACATTCTAGGGATCACACTTGTGTGCCGGTCTGTGCAAGCGAGTGAAAGCAAACGTTTATGTTTGAGCATGTAGAGGTCAGCTCCTGCTGAAAGACACACTGGGCACTTGTTTGCTGGGCAGTGTTGTTGTGTTGGGGTGGAGCTGCCCGCAGCGAATGTAAACATCAGTAGTGCGTTATTTTAAGGTCAGAGGCAGGTAGCTGACATGATGTCGCTAGGAAAAACGTACAATAAATATCTCTTATTTTTGTTCATATTTTCATGTCCGTCTTTTAAAGGAATTGTTTCTACAGGCTTTTAAATCTCCCAAGCGATCATTACATGGTTTAAATGAAAGATCACTTTAAAACATTTTTTTACCATGCCTTTATTAATTTTTGCCCTTTATGTATAGATTTTATTGATTTTTACCCCAGACCAAGACTTTAATCTTAAAATATAAAAATTATTTATAAGAAACTTTATAATTATGCTATATAATGATCTTTATAATTATACTGTAATTACACATACAGTAATACCTCTGTTTACGAGTGACTTTGTATACGAGCAAATCGGTGTACGAGCATGGAAAGTCAAATCGGTGTTCGAGGATTGTATCGGAGTGCGAGAAAAATATTCCCTCGCCCACGCGCATTTAATAGTTATAACTCTGTAACAGTTATAACTCTGTACAGATCATATACATAAGTGATTTACAGCGGTTTTACCTTGTGTTGTTGCATTCATTGTGATCGTTATTCTTCACGTTGTAATATCGTTACAAATGTTGAAGGAACTAGTTAATCTGATGTGTTCAATAAGTGTTAAGTTAACAGTCTTGTCACTTTAAGAGGGCGGGGTTTCAGGGGGGCTAGAGTCTCCTCTCGTCTCCATCACGCCAGCAGTGACAGGTAAAGTGCGCATTACAGTAAATTGTTTAATTGTCTATGACTAATTAGTGTTTATATGAGATCTTAATGGTTATAATTTCAAATGTAATTAATAGGGTAAAACCAAAAACATATTTAAAATGGACATTTATGGTCGTGTGCAACGAATCAAATGATTTTTAGTGCATTCTTATGGGGAAAATTGTATTTGTATACGAGTATTTTGGGTTACGAGTTCGCTCTTGGAACGAATTAAACCGAGGTATTACTGTATATCTAAACAAACTGTGAACAATTCCGAGAGTTCTAAAATATCACAAATTTAGATGAACATTTTTAATTTAATAAAGTAAATATACTAGTCATAGTGTAAAGTGTGTTCTAAGAGATTTTGTTTTCTGCAGGTCCACAGGCCCATAGTTGAAGAAACGCCCCTTTATGGTTTTTATGGTTTGAGGTTTAACATTAATGTTAGCCTGAGTTCCTAACCTTTGACTTCAACTTCTGTCTTCTGTTTTTGATAACCCTGTCTTCTTTTCTTTCTGTATTTCTATCTTTTTTACATTCTCAGGTCGTGTCTTGGGACTGGAGGACGAGTTAAAACACATAAAGAGTTCTCTATCAAAGGCTGAAGTAGAGAAAAGACAGTTACAGGAGGATCTTACTACCCTGGAAAAGGTGTGTGTGTGTGTGTGTGTGTGTGTGTGTGTGTGTGTGTGTGTGTTTTAGCTAGTGATTAAACAATTGACTTTCTCAGCACATGATGTGTGTGTGGTTATGTGTATTTTTTTTAAACCCTGTTAATGTTGTCCCTTCACCCACAGGAGAAGAACAAGCAGGAGATTGATCTTTCCTTTAAACTCAAAGCTGTTCAGAAGAGTCTGGAGCAGGAGGAGGAGGAGCATAAAGCCACTAAAGCCAGATTGGCTGACAACAACAAAATCAACCAATCCATCGAGGAGTCTAAATCTGAGGCCCTGAATGGTAAAATTAGACAGTAGCCTCTAATTTAAATTTTTTTAAAATATCTGTACAGATTTTCGCTACAAACTAAAAAAATGTGTTGTGAAGGGGAGCACAGTTTATATTTATGGAAAACCAATTTTAGTTAACTTAGTAAGTCATTATTTTACTATGGGAAAAGTGCCCACTCAATAAGAGATTTACAGATTTTTAGAACTAACCTGCAATACATGTAAAACTACTTTTCAAAATGCATTTGAGACATAATTTGGACTCATAATAAAATACTTTAGGTTTGACTTGAACGTCAGAAACTTGCTTGTCAAGATTTACATGATTCTTCTAGACATGCCGTGCGTTTCTGGTCTCTGTTTCCGTCTCAATCTTTTCTGCTTTCTGTTCTAGCCGAAGTGTGTAGTACACACACAAAGAGTTTGTTGATGTTGTGTGTGTTTTTGTGATAGTTATGGAACATAAGCTGCTGGAAGAACGATCTGCGAAGCAACAGCTGGAAAACAGACTGATGCAGCTGGAGAAGGAAAACTCAGGATTAGACTGTGATTACAAACAAGCCAAACACGAGCTTCTGGAGCTTCGCTCACTCAAAGAAAAACTCACTGAGGAGGTACACCTGTCTCTCTGTTTTTCTTGCCTGGCTGTAGCTGTCTGCCTGCCTGATGATTTTGTTTATTTTATTTTATTTGAATTACCGTTTTCTTCCAATTATAAGATTGAAAAAAAAGAGGTTGTCTTATATTCAGGGTCTAGACTTTTACACGTCAGTAAAACTCCCACAACAATAAGGAGTGCCAAATACGTGTGAAACGAGTGTGCCTCCCTGGACTGAAGTGACCCGCCCCAATAAACTACTGGTAGCTTACAGTGCAGTGGGACCTCTTGATGGCGATTGACCATCCAGAACAAAGTGATTCAAAAGGTTCACAAGTGAACTACCCAATGAGGAGAGGTTATTTTACAAATTTTAAGTTCATGGTGATATACGCAGCGGAGTCATCAAACAACTCTCATTAAGTAACCAAGAAATACAGTGTTTCAGAGCGTAATATTAGGAGATGGCAAGGCCAAAAAGTCTTAAAAATGCTACCAGACAAAAGGCAAAATCAACCAATCCATCGAGAAGGTTAAGTCTCTGGATGGTACATTTTTTTTTAAGTCCTAACAACAGCTGTTTTAAGGATATTGACATTTATGTTGAATTATGTTAATTGATGTTATAGGACTGTTTTACATCCATATTTTCAGCACTATTTTACATCATTTTAGAGAAAAAAAATCTATAAAATCTGTGTGGGTGTGTACGTGTGCCAGGTGGAGGTGCTAAGTGTACGTGTGCATCAGGAGACTCAGAGGAAGACTCTGTGTCAGAATGATCTCAAAGTGCAGAGGGAGGAGATCAGCACCCTGCGCTCCTCTGAGAAACAGCTCAAACAGGAACTCAACCATCAGCTGGAGCTCAAACTCAGCCTGGAGAAACAAAATCAGGAACTGCGCAGGTGAGTGACTTGCTGATCTACAGTATTTCAATGCTGATACTAGTGTTTAGTGAGTAGGTTTGCATAGATCTTTAATTAACATCTTTGTTAATGTTAGTTAAAAAAAAAAATACACAGTGTATTAACTAATGT
Source organism: Rhodeus uyekii (assembly GCA_037043235.1). Classification (NCBI taxonomy): domain Eukaryota; kingdom Metazoa; phylum Chordata; class Actinopteri; order Cypriniformes; family Acheilognathidae; genus Rhodeus; species Rhodeus uyekii. Next base: position 1,226,781 of record JAWRVZ010000012.1, on the reverse strand, counting down.
TAATGATAATGTTTTACAAGTACATTTTTGTGTATTGTCATTGTGTATTACACAAATAGCAAAGTTCCAATAGAGTTGGGTGTCAATGCACATTCACGCCTATATCAGTAAATATATTAGCATCTACACTACAGCATACGATGACATTTGTTTTATTTTGTTGTTTGCAGTTATGTCAAGCTTTTTAAAGTCGGGTAAATTCGAATAGGCTGAGAGTGTTTTTATTATTCATCAGCTGGGAAAAAAACTTTCTGAAAATGATTCCAACGATGTTGTTCCATTGTGTTGTTATCATCATTATACTGTAGTTGTGTTGTGGATGTCCTTATTCTCATATATTAGAATGATTATTATAAATGTATCGTTATAGTCATGTTTATTAGAATTTTTTAAAGGACAGCCCCTTGAGATTAAACATCTCATTAAGGGGGCCCCAATAGCACATACAAAATATGACACATTTTAATCTAAACAAAGAAAAAGATACTTAAACGGACCAACAGCTCACTCCCCTAATCTCCCACCTACAGTCTACAACTATAATACGCAAACATGGGCAAGTAAACGCACAAGGATCAATCATTATTTATACTTTATGCTATATATTATACAAGTTTACCATTATATTTAGCTGTTTTTTTTCATATCTTTCAGCCAAACTTACAAAACGATGCACTGATAAGCATAATGCATAGTAAACACAAATATTATTAAATGAAGAACACCATCTAATAAAAAGGCCTCTTTTCTCTGTGTCCAATCAGGGAGAGGGAAGAAGCTGACACACAGCTGAAAGAGCTGAAGGACCAGTTGGAGGCAGAGCAGTACTTTACAGTATGTCTGCCAACTATATCATATTTTGCCGGTGAATATGTGGAGGGATGTATTTGGATTGATTTGTGTATCTGTGTGCATTTTTTTTCTTCTTCTTGATTCCAGAAACTGTATAAAACTCAGATTCGAGAGTTGAAAGAGGAAAACGATGTAAAGGTTAAACTCTACAAAGATGCTCAGCAGAGACTAGAGGATCTGTTGGAAGAGAGGTGTGTATATGTATTTACCATTTATCCAAATGCTTTTTAAAAGGTGAAACTAAATCAATTAGGGCAAGGTTAGATGAAAAGTAAGGTAAAAAGACACAGTTAGTTAAGGATGAATGAACAGATATCAATTTTTATTATATGCTGAACTCTCGTTTAATACAAACCGGTTTGTGTGTGCTTAAATAGGGATTCATTAGCAACGCAGCTAGAGGCAAGCCTGACGAAGGCAGACTCTGAGCAGCTGGCACGTTCCATCGCTGAGGAGCAATACTCAGACCTGGAGAAGGAAAAGATCATGAAGGAGCTGGAGATCAAAGACATGATCGCCAGACACCGCCAGGAACTTGGCGAAAAGGACAATACAATCAACTCGGTGAGAGAATGGGTATTCTTGTATTTGTATGTATGTATTTATGTGTGTTTGTTCACACAATGTAAACATTAATTTGTTTAAATTTAATCTTCTACATAATATAAGCTGGAAGAATCAAACCGCACACTCACTGCGGATGTTGCCAACCTTGCCAGTGAGAAAGAGGAGCTCAATAATAAGTTTAAACAACTACAGCAAAGTGAGTATGTTGCTGAAATTAATATAATAAAATATGAATGTATTGATGATATAATGTCCATATATGTTAATATATGTGCTTTAACATTTTTAAATGTATGTGCACAGAGCTGGAGATGGTCAAAGAAGAGCAGAATGGAATGAAATCTTTGACAGTCTCCCTAGAGAAGCAAATACAGTCTGAGAAAACCCTCAAGATTCAGGTGCGTTTGGAAGAAACATCTAAGTTTTATTGAATTTTAATCAAGGTTTTGTAACTCTACATGTACAGTACTTGTTACTGTATTATTTTCATAGCTTAAAATAGGTGTCTCAGGTCAATTGTAGCACCAGATGTCTGTATTGTAGGCTATAAACAAGCTGGCAGAGGTTATGAAGAAGACTGATGTCAGGCCACAACAGCAAGGTAACAACAGTGACATCCGCAGGAAGGAGAAGGAGAACAGACAGCTCCAGCTGCAGCTCCGCACAGAGAAAGAAAAACTCAACAACACCATCATCAAATACCAGAAAGAAATCAATGATATGCAGGCTGTAAGTGGCATTATATATAAATATAAAATAAATGTAACAACTAGAAACCCAATTTAGCGATTCAAAGTATTTCTGTATTTCTTGTTCTATTTGCAGACGATAGCAGAAGAGTCTCAGGTCCGACTGGAGATGCAGATGGCCCTGGACAGTAAAGACAGTGATATTGAGCGTCTGCGCTGTCAGATCACTACTCTGAGCGTCCATTCTTTGGACACCACCAGTATCAGTAGCACCGGAAATGACCTGGAGGGTGAAGATGCTTATCCAGGTAGCCATCCAGGTTATGTCCAGTCAAGCACAGGACCGCCTAATGCGTTTATCATCATTCACTTGCCATAATTGGTGCCGGGGTGGTCTTAAGCCCAAATTTTTAGTAAATCCCTGAATAGAAATTTTTGCTTTAATCCATTTATGGCTATAAAATATATTCTGTTATTACAAACCAGACCATATAAATATATCACTATAGCATATAGTTTTCTTAGAAGTACCCGCTGTAACTTCAAAACACCACTTTAAACATCAAATTTTTTTATTTTTTTTTTCAGTTCATTAACTTTTTTTAATTCTATACAAATTTTAAACAAATACTTGGCAAATTAATCACAAATCAATTGACAATCATTTATCATTCATTTTATTTTTCTGTTTATCTATTTATTCATTCTTTCACTTATTTCATTGATAAACTTTATTTAAACTTTACAACATAAGGTTTTTCCTATACAAATTGACAAGTAAAGTTAATTTTATTTACTTTGAAACAAACTTAAAAACACCTAGCGAATCAATCACAAAGAATTCCTATAATTTATTTATCTATACATTTAATTATTTATCTATTTATTCTTTATTTCATTAACATTATTTAATTTAATGTTTAATTAAGGTTGTCCTCATACAAATTCACACAGGTCTGGTTTCATATCCACAAGTATCCACTTACCCCAGAACACATAACATGATCAATTCACATAACTCCTACTCTGTTTTCCTCTTTTAACTGTTTTCTTTTTCACTTTCTTTCACTTCTAAATTGATGCATGCTTTTGCTTCTTTTCCTCATTCTTCTTTCATTCCTTCCCACTCTCACTGTGATGCTGGTGTAGTGCGCATCACACACTCGCACACCTCAGAATCTATGTCCTTCACATACCAACGGAGCTCCAAGTCAGTGTGTATTGATACCCGGCCATGCCGGATCGCTCCTCGCTTCTCCTCCGACTCAGAGGAAGAGGAGGATGAGGAGGAAGACTGGGGGCAAAGGCCTGCCCTGACATACGAGAAGCCTATTGACCAAGAGTCTGCAGGTGACCCTGCATGGAAGCAAATTAGCACGCATTGCTCTCGTTCTCTTTTATTCTGTGTGGAGTTTGAATACTAAACACATAGACAGCATTTTGGGCGTTATGAATGTTTAAATGAACCTATGATGCCCAAAAATGCTGTCTTGGTAGGCAACTCACTGGGTCAGTGATTCCCAACCAGGTGTACACACACCCCAAGTTTCCTAAAAGTACTTGGATAAATTTCTCTTTTGCTTTACATTTTAACCTATAACAAATTGCTTTGTTCAACCTATATAAAATGACTTAATTATTAGGCATGTCAAAAAATGCAAATACTTAACAATATTATATTATTTTATTCATTTATTTAATGGCATAACATACTGCGACATTTAAAGAGGACCTTTTTTTTTTTTCTTTTACATTTTCGACTTTCTTCAGCGTATAATGTTGCTGTTTGAGCATGAAAAATATCTGCAAAGTTACCAAGCATAAAGTTACTCCAAAGGGGGTTATCCTCTTTATAAGCACTGTTTCTGAACGCCTTGATTGTAGTATTGATTTTTCCTCTGGGAACGAACACATCACAATATACCCAATTTAAATAATCGCAAATAACAGGGGCGAGGCCTGGTTGATGCATTAGTAGTGTTTAAACTCGCCATTGTGTGAACAGCTTTCTGTAAAATGGGTGAAAAATAAAGTTTTTTGAACATTTAAGCATGAAATTCTAGTAGATAATTGTACTAGAATAATTCACTTATTCTAGTAGACCCCAAAAAAGTTGCATGTCTTAGTTGCATGTAATATGCTAATTTACTGTTATTTCTATAGTACGAACATGCAACAAATGAAATAAAAACACTGTAAAATAACGTGTTGCCAAAAATGTAAATATTCAATTGAGCTAATTGTGTAGATGATGCTTGTAGCAGAATATATCTTCTCTACAACAGCTCTGTTTTGAAAATGATTGAAAATGAATATAATGAGTGAAAATGAAAATGAAGGTTGGGAACCACTGCACTATATTTTGAAAATCAGCTACACTTTACAGCATGGTGTGATGCTCATTAGTTGTGACAGGGTTGCACATAATCACTCTACTCATCTTGTGTAAGTGGACTAAGCGATTTCTGAGAAACACTGTTGATATTTGAAATCAACCCAAACAAATACATCTTCCCGTCACTGCTCCATCTCTACCATAGCTGAAGTGAAGCAGAATAATGCTTCAGAAAAAATAAAGTGAAGACAACAAACGAATTTAACTGTCTTAGATCAGTAAGAGCTGTATGTGAGGTGCTCTAGCGACAGAAACTAGTGGCTAGCATGACAAAGAGACCATGGTTCGAATCCCGTTCGGGGCGGATATACTGTAGTAGGACTGGTTGCCGTTGATCCGGATGGGAGTGAATTTTAAGGCTTTGAGTGTAACAGTCGTGGCCAGTATGAGCTGTGCGTGTAAACCTCACTCCCCTGATCTCAAAGGCGCTCTCTTGCTCACTCTCTCTTCTCACCTAATCATAAGTGTAGTGTGATGCTCGGTCCAATCCACTTTCAACAGCATTTCTCACAAATCACTTACTGCACCGTTAACACTACTGAAAGCAAAACCTTTTTATTCCAAGAGACTTCTAGCACCTGGAAAATGTTTCTGAAGGCTGTGAACTTTCTTAGAGAAAAGTTTGCTCTGCTTGTGATCTTCAAACCTGTGTGTGGCTGTGTAATGTTTAAAACACTTTTCTGTTGTGTTTTTTTTTAACCCACAGATTCTAGTCTTGAGGGATGGCTCTCAATGCCTACCAAAAACACCAAACGGTTTGGATGGGAAAAGAAGGTAAAAGGTTTAAAAATACACACTCGCGTCACATCAACAAACCCTGTCTGATCATCTGCGTGCATCTCTGTGTAAATTGCAGTATGTGGTGGTCAGCAGCAAAAAGATCTTGTTTTATGAGTCGGAGCAAGAGAGACAGCAGGCCAGCCCTTTCATGATTCTGGATATAGAGTGAGTCAAAAAAAAAAAAAAAATCCAAACACATAATATTTACCTTAATTTGTATTACAGTTTTCAATAAACAAAATGTGATGCGTATTTATCAGTCATAAATGAAACAAGCAAGAGTTTGCATCTGATCAAATGATCAACATAAAACTGTTCATTTTTATTCAGTTAAACAGTATGAATAGGGTTAGCTGTGGAACAAGTGATGTATGAGATTGAAACTATTTGGATTAATTTTAATGATAAATATTTAAACTTAGTTATGTATTTAAACCAAATTCAGTTTATTAGTACTATTATAGAAATCTTGCCTATTTAATTATGTATGACAGCCAAATATGCATCACATTAAGTTTATAGAGTGATAGAGGAATGATGTAGGAGTTTTGTAGGCCGGAAATTAGCGTCACACTGGTTCGCTTGACAATAGGATTTTTACATTGGCTTTTGGATTATTGCAGAAAATACGTTCTGTGAATAGCAAAAGCTTATGATTCTTACATGATTTGTTCATCGACAACTTTTTAATGAACAAAAAGTCTCTTCCCTACTTCATATGTTGTTAAAAACTCATTTCTGGGTTTTGACCTACAAAAATACGTCATCCCTACACCACTCTATTAGTTTATTTATGTTAAAACTGTGTAATCCAAATGGATCCATTAGATTCAATTACATAAATATTACATTTAAATATTTTTGAGTGTACACATTTACTGCTCTCTTGCACATTTATTTTTAATGTCTTTTTTCTTTTCCCCCTCTTAGCAAACTCTTCCATGTGAGACCTGTCACTCAGACAGATGTGTACCGTGCAGATCCCAGAGAAATCCCACGCATCTTCCAGGTAACATGCTTAATTTGTCCTATAGGAAATGTTTAGCATGCTTTGATATCAACTTTATTAAACCTCAGTTTTTATCTTCTGTTCTGTCTGTAGATATTGTATGCTAATGAGGGGGAGAGCAAGAAGGAGGAGCTTGCAGTGGAACCCCTATTAGCAGCTGAAAGGTCATCGATTATCCCACACAAAGGTCACGAGTTTGTGCTCACACTTTACCACTTCCCCTCCAGCTGTGAAGCGTGTCCAAGGCCTCTGTGGCACGTCTTCAAACCCCCACCGGCCCTGGAGTGCAGGCGCTGCCGAATTAAATGCCATAAAGACCACATAGATCACAAGGAAGAGGTCCTTGCTCCTTGCAGAGGTCAGGAGGTCACCCTCACAAAGCACTGCAAATTTAAATTGATATTAATATAGCTTTTTATATGCATTCAAAAAAATTATATTTGTGTTGAGATATGAGATAAATTCATTTCTTTTTTATTTTAATGATATTAATATTTTAATGATTTCATATTATTTTCAATATTTAAGTATTTTAAAATTATTTATTATACTATATTTGTATTTATATATGACTGCATTTCTAAATTAAATAGGTAGGTATAATATAAATATAAAATAGGTATAAATTGTCTATATTATTATTGTTTATATATTGATATTATGTTTATTAAGTTTATTATGGTCACTAAGGCTGCATTTATTTGATTAAAAAAATACAGTAAAAACTGTAATATTCACTGCAATTTAAATTTAAATTAACATTCACTACAGTTGTTACAGTTTTTATCTAGAAATAGATCAAATAAATGTTTCAGCCTCTTCATACAATATAATTGTATGTTCATATTATTTATTACAAATAAATGTTTTCTATTTTAAAATGTAATTTGTTCCTGTGATGATAAAACTGAATTTTCAGCTTTATGATACAATATTACAATATTATAAAATATTCATACAATATTATTGTATTTTCATATTATTTGTTACAAATAAATAAATGTTTTCTATTTTAATGTATTTTAAAACGTAATTTATTCCTTTGATGATAAAGCTGAATTTTCAGTCTTCAGTGTCACATGATCCTTCAGAAATAATATAATATGCTGATTTGGTGCTCAAGAAACATTTTTTTTTTCAATGTTGAAAACAATCATGTTGCTTAATTTTGCTGAAAGTTTGTATATTTGTTTAAACATGAACTTTTGAACAACCTCATTATGTACTTTAGGTTGAAACCTTTTTTGTTTGCCCCTTTTTTTCCTCCAGTGAACTATGATATGTCAACTGCGAAAGAGCTTCTGCTGCTGGCCAACTCCACAGAAGAGCAGCAGAAATGGGTCAAGCGATTACTCAAGCGGGTCCCACGTAAACCTGTAGCCCACTCCTCAAGCATAGCTATAGCCTCTTCCACATCTGAGGCGTCACCAACTGGCCTGTCCCCTGTGCCCTCTCCTCGTCAGTCCTCCCATTCATCTCCCAGGCCTTCACACAGAGGAGCTATCAAAGTGCATTCCACCAGACAGCAGCCCTCAAACAAGACCAGGTGAGAACCTCTTGACAAGTTCATAAAAAGGAGCTTGAGGCAGAGTTATGTTACATGGATGTACAGTATCATTTGAGGTTATAATATGTCAGATTTCATCTAAAGCAGTAGTTTTCAACAAGCAAGCCTCAGCAAACTTCCAAGTGGGCTGCTGTATGACTTGTATAATTCATACGTTATGATTTTTAAAAGATTGTTTTTTATTGAAGAACATGTACATTGAAGAATTCTGTACATATTATACTTACAGTTCTATTCATATGATATAATGTAGAGGCCAAACTCTTGTTAAACAACAATTTTGAATGAAGAGGCTGATCTTTGATCACACAGCTCTTCCATAGACATTTGAATGCATACTTCATAACCATTTACACAAAGCTTTTTTTATCATTAAAATCAGCTTTACTGTTTACACTTTACTAACTTACACTTCTGTACTAGATTGAACTCCTCTGCTCATCTTTTCAAAATGTAGATTTCAGCATTGCAAATGATGTTGCTTTTTATGATTAATCACTTATTTGTGTAGTTCCTTATTTTTTAAGTTGCTTCATGTACAAGCATTTCTAAATAAAAGAAACAATTCTCCCAAAAATGAACCTGTATAGACTATTTGCAGTAAATTTGTGGTGCTTTTTGTACATATTTATCGTTATAGTCATTGTTTAAGGACGATAAAGCTGCATGCTTATAATAAACAGAACAGTCCGCTGGAGTGGACACTAATATAATTACAGTCATCGTTCTTGGTGTGAACAGGCCTTTAGAGTTTGACAGTTGTGGACACTTTTAAACAAAATAATACCAGTTTGGAACAAAAAGAGAGTAAATGATGGCATGATGATTCATTTTTGGGTGAACTACTGCTTTAATCAAGGTTAATGTAGATCCTGCTGTTCTATGTTGACCTGGTTTAGACTTGGCTATGAAGTTGTGCAGGTTCTCAATTGCTTACATTATGCTGCTAACCTTTTATAGCCCTGGCCCCATGCTCCGTATCATTCTTCACTGACCTGTTCACCTTTGACATTTCACCTTTCCCACTTGCACATATGTGTGGACAGTAAGTACACTGCATCACTGCTTGGCGATCAGGTTTTCAGGTTTGCTTGCCTGTGCAGCTCTAAAACCTCGCTTTCAGATGTTTGGCTGTCTGTACTCTTCTCTATATGTATCTGAAACTGAAATCCTCTTTGCTTGAGTGTTAACACATGTCAAAACATCCATTAACAATGCAATCTCTCTCTTAATTCAATTATATTGTAATCTTATTTTAACTGAGCTGTGACTGAACTCAGTATCCTGTTACTTTTCCAATAAGACAAACAAAACTATATTATGTGGTTTTCTTTTGCAAATATTGCCATGATTAAATTTTTTATATTATAATAATCTGTAAATGAAGAGCAGCATCTGTCACTCCCACATCTTTTTACAGATTGAAATACTTGAAATACTAAAACTGTACACTTCCAGATAAACATGGCTGGCCGTCATGTTTGACTTCATTATGTTGACTTCTTCAGTGACATTTGTACATGAGGCCGAATGACTCCTCTGTGTTCCAGATTGCTTGAGTTGGGCCTGAAGGACTGGGGTTGGTCTTTTGATGTTGAAATGGATGATGACGATGTATTAGACTTCTGAGGAGTTGAGTTTATGGGGTAACCACAGTGGTGCCTTAGCATGTGTTTGTGTTCATTCTATTGCTCAAAAGCTGTTTGTGTTTTAAGTATAGTAGTTATAGTGTGTGTTTTTTTTCCTCATTGAGAGACTAGAGAATATGGAAAAATGTTTCCATTATACCAATGTGTGTAATGCACTTGTATGGAGTGGGCATGTTTGTGTGTACATTTGGATGAATTTAAAGACATCTTGTTTACTTTGAACGAGGTGGATCTGAACACGTGATGGTGTTGTGTCAAGGTCAATTGTTGCTTGTGGTTGAATATAAAATGGATGCAATATATCTGCCATATTTGATCTTTGTATTTTTTATTTTTAGAAACTCAATGATCTCTTTCTCCTCTCTCTTAATTTCAGCTAACCTTGGTGAAGGCCGGATAACTGATGATCATTCTGGGAACTACGAAAGCAGAGAATGTCATAGATTTTGGGGCAAATTGCAAGACTTCCAAGTGCCAAACAAAAAAAGTATAAATGACTGGGGACGAAAAGTATAAATACTATATTTAAACCGCACAAGCCATAAATTACCTAATTGACACATAAGCCAATATAAGAGTATTGATGTCTTCATGGATCATGCAATTACAATTTACAAGTTTTTTCAAACGTTTAAAAGTTTCAGAGGTTGTTGTTTATCTTTCCTTACAAGTTTGTCAGTAAGTGTGCCTGTTTGCCTGTGTGTGTGTTTGAAACAGAATATGTGCTTGGGCTCAGCTAGATATGATCATCTGCATTTATATACTCAAGTATTAAATCTATTTTTGTTAGGAAAAATAGACATTTACTGGCTCAGATTATATTTTATCATGCATTACATCAAAGAACACTGCTTTTCAAGGATAATTACTTATTGTCTGAACTATCTGCTCAAAATACATGCATTTTTGAAGACATGATGCAAAGATGCAATTTGTAGCGCATTTTATTAAATGTTGTGACAAAAATTATGGCAAAATGTAGTCATAGGGGAACATGATAACCTCTGGTCCAAACGTTTTCTGTATTTTTTGTCATGTTGCCAGTGAATTGTTGAAATATTAATAATTAATAATAAAAAAGTTTATTTGATGGAAAAACTCTTGACTCCATATATGTGATAATCCAATCTTATATTTAATAGTTATATAGAACTGTAAACATGCTTCTAGGATACAAATTATGCAGACATTGTGTCTGGAGTGGACTAGGCCAGTGGTCCCCAACCCATGTCCACAGATGAAATGGTACCGCGGAATGGTACCACCCCCCAATTTTATTGATAATAAAATTATCAAATGTTTGCATTGGTGTCTTCACTTAGCATAATTGTCATTACTTATTCATAAGAAGTTAAAGCAATTATAGATTGCAGAATTTATACAGTTGAGTATCTTATATGTTGAATATTAAGACATGCTCTTTACTGAGACACTAAAAAAACGAACATGAAATGTAAAAGTAATAGTGAAAATATCAGCTCTTACCATTATTGTTATATACTAAGGGTTAAAAATGCATGCTTTTTATTGTTGTAAATGATTCACAAGAATTGATGAATGAAAGTCCACTGTTGCACAAGAGTTTTAACCAGATTTGGACCTGGAAACTCCTTGTTTGCATGTTGACCAATATAATATGAGATTCAGGTTATAAAAGCAGAATTGTCATGTTCTGCATGACAAAAAATCTCAAGATTGAGACTGGGGTTTCTACTGGGATCCTCGTTATATTCTTAATTCTGCAGCGTCTTGTCACCGATATGAACAGCTATTTTCTAACAGTTGCGGGGCTACTGAGCTGCTTTGCTAGTGGTAGTGTTTTTAACACAGGAAAATGCAGACGTGTCTTAAGTTCCGATGAGGTGAGAGTCATTTGTTCTTACGTTAACTTTACGCAGTTACCCAGTGAGGCCTTCCCGGGTAACACTTCATGCATCAGTGTTAGCTTCAGCAATTTAATCTCCATATCATCCGATAACCTGAAGATCTTCTCCCAACTGAGGCAGCTCAGTCTGATCAGAAACCAGCTGCATACATTACCTGCGGACCTGCTTAAAGGCCAGTCAAAACTTCACATCCTTGACCTTACAGGTAATGTTTGTGTTTACTCAACTAATATAAGTTATGGTCTTCAGATTGAATTGGTCTCTCTGTGTTTGCACATTACATTGAGACTCATTCTGCATTAGTGAGGACTTTTCAATAATAGTAGGGACTTTTTCTTCAGGTTACATCGTTACACTAGGTTGCGACAAGTTTTGAGTGTCACGGATTGTTCAAAACGATTCTAAAAGGAACTAAACAAGTGAATATTTTTGAATGATTCATTAAAAACCATTGATTTATTCGGTATTGACGTAAGCGTGTACGGCTGAATTTGCAAAGAAATATACTAGAATAGTACTATTTCTAAAATGGTAAGAGTTAAATTGGTAGACTAGAATGATATTTTGAATTTAGAGCGAGTCATTGAATCACTGCAGTGATAAAGCTAATAAAGCTCATTCTCAATAAATTCTCATTGTTTAAGACACTTAAACGATTTTTTTAGGAACGAAACCTGAGTCATTGAATAATTTTCCAACCAATTTGTTCAAAAACACTGACTTATTCGGCCAGGAAACCAACTGAGTCGTTCATACATTTTCTCAAACGATTCGTTCAATTCGCTGATTTAGTCAGGGATGAACCGAATCATTTTCCCAACCGACAAAAACACTGAATCATTCAGCAACGAAACAATTAACTTTTTATTTCACAGAATCATTATTTAATCGTCTATGATCGAAACCACTTATTAATTTTGGAGTGAAACACCAGCTCAGAATTTTGCATGGACTTTGTAACATTTAACGTTGGGGAGCAAAATGTACAAAGTAACTGGCGATTTTACTTCAAAATTACTTCCCTAACTGTTTGCAATGCAATTTCACAATCGTGATGTGGAATATCAACACTGTTGTGACGCAGTCGGAAAAACAGCACTTAATGATAATATGCTCAATCCCATAGGTAACAAACTGACATCTTTATTGTCGCGAGTGTTTCATCATTCTCCTCTTGTGGAGCTCACGCTCTCAGAGAACCTGCTCTCCGAGGTAGATGCTGACTGTCTGCCTGTAAACAACTCCCTCCAGAAGTTGGACTTGTCATCTAACAGATTCGCCCAGTTACCTGTGGCGTTCCTGCAAAGACTCAGCAGTCTTGAGAGCTTAGACCTAAAAAATAACCAGTTAGAGGAACTGCCTCCTAGGGCTCTGACCTCTCTGTCCAAGCTTGAGGCTCTGTACCTGGAAAACAACAGATTGAAGTCCTTAGATCCATCGGTCTTCAGTGGTAACCCAAACCTTCAGCAGATGTTCTTGAGTGGCAATCGTTTGGCCAGCCTTCCTGCTGGACTCTTCCTTAAGCAGGACAAGCTTGTTTTCCTTGACCTCAGAAACAACTACCTGCAAAGCTTGTCTCCAGGTATGTTGGAAGGACTTTTGTATGCTGCGTTGTCTGGTAATCCATGGCACTGCAACTCTAGTTTGGCATATCTAAGGGACTGGCTAGATAGGAAAGAAAAAAGGCTTTTTAATCAAGATAAAATTACTTGTCAAACACCTGAACACATGAAAGGTAGAAACATCACTGAAATTGCTGCCACAGAGCTCGGGATCATGAACTAAGGGAATAGTAATAAAATTACCAGTTAGCACATTCTTTGAATCTTCAGCACATTAAAGGCAAAGATCTAAAAACTTTAAAATTGCTTTGCAAATATACATGTATGTATATGTATATATGTATATACAGTACAAAATGGGAAGGATTGAAATGGAATACTTTGTATCAAGGGGAATGTTTTTTTACTTTGTGCAATTTAATACAGAACTTTTAAATTACATATAATTTATAATATTTATAATTACATATTAGACATATTATATCAAATTTACATATTTTCTGATGGCTTAAATCTTGTTATATTTTTATTTACATTTTTTATTAAAAACATTTCAATTGCAATTGTATCTATCTATCTATCTAATCTACTAATATATATATTCTTCACACTAAGAAATGGTTCTTCTATGTCATTACAGTACTGTTAAAAATCCTTTCTAGGACCTTTATTTTTTTGTCTATTTGAAAAATGTAAAATTTCATTTGAAACTCAAAAACTGATTAGAATGTCTCATTAGAATGTGTACCTTGAATTCAATTCAAGTCGCTTTTGATAAAAGCATCTGCCAAATGTATAAATGTAAATGTAAAAATGTAATCTGAGGGAGTAAACAAGTTGCTTTTCAAAGTTTGCGCAATAAAGTTACTTTAATGTGAAAATTACTTTAATGTGATTTTTTTTTTTTTTTTTTTTTTTTTTTTTTTGGGAAAAAAATACTTTGACTTTTAACTGGGTAAAATATTTTCAGGACTCTTGAACTTTTAGTAACTTTTGCAACCCTGGTTTGGGGCTATTCTTAAAGAAGGAATCTGATTTTTGTCAGCAGAGGGCACTAAACTCTGATCATTTAGAGGCACATACTGTAATATGCAGTATGTCCTCTGGGCAGTGTGGTTTCAATTTTTATATATTTTTTATGTTTTACATTATCATTACTATTTTAAACGTTTGCCGTATTTTCTCCTACAATACACGTCTCTTATAACAGTTATTGAGTTTATTTCATAATATCTATCTCATTCTTGTTTTGTCTCTCGGATCTTCTTCCCATTTGTCTGTCTACTTGTCTCTCTCAGTCTCTGATGCATATGTCCTCAGAAAGCCCTTGTGTATCTTAATAAAATGTGCCTTTGTGCGTTAGAGATTTATAACTTCTGTAATCAAGGGCAGTCCCTGGGGTAGGGTACTTATGAAAATTAAAATTTTTAATGGAGGGTATAAAGAGGATAGAAATGATCAGACCATGCCCTCGTTCCTACTTCTGTCCCCAGTACCCCTCATTTATTTTTTATTTTTATATATATACGGGGCAGTCATGGCCTAATGTTAGAGAGGTTTGATTCTCAGTACTGGCAGAAAATGACTGGGGTGCCCTTGAGAAAGGCACTTAACCCCCAATCACGTCCCGGGTAACACAACAAAAATGGCTGCCCGCTGCTCTGGGTGTGTCACGGTTTGAAGTGTGTGTGTTCACTAACTTGGATGGGTTAAATGCAAATTCCATGTATGGGTTACCATGCTTGGCCTTCACATATCACGTCATGTCTCACACACACACACACACTTATACTTTTTTTTGTTCACTTAAGAGGTTGATAATATCACTATTGCATTTTCTATTATGTTTCTTTCTATCAAGTTATATGGCAGGGTTTGGCAACCTGTGGCATGCGTGCCAACACACTGAGGTGCGATCGCTGCACATGAGCAAAAGCAAGAGGGGTATATGTATTTCATTCAGATAAAGTACCTCGTACTTGCTTACAGATCTACATTTTGAGGTAATCATTCCTCATAATAGCACAGCTTGAGTTTATCAAGTTAGGAGTTGTAAATACTATTAAATTGTGAAAATTAAACTGCAGAAGTCAATGAAAGCGTGCAGCTCTGACAAAGTGCAGCCATTTAGAATTACGTGTACACAAGTGTCATGGAAATTTCATCGTTATCCCTTAAGGTAAAAGAGTTCAACACTCAGAGAGCGGTGTGCAGTGAGAAGGTAGTCTTCTATGTCCAGGCAGCCCCTTTTTATCTTACTGGCAAGCAACTGAGTTTATGAAACTGTTACAGTTTGCAACTGTACCCTTTAGAGAGAGATAGAGAAAGAATGTACTGTCATTATTTTATAACTAAATATCAAGCTTATTCTCCTACTAACTTAACATGTCCTCAATTGAACTAGCTTATGCAACCTTATATTAGTGTTTTAGCACCCTACATTTGTTTTACCTTATATAGACAATTTACCTGCAATACTCTGGCAGTGCTCATTCTGATCCTTCTCATACAAAAGAGCAGATACCGGTCCTGCTGCTGGGTTATTGCCCTTATACGTTTATCACCAAAGCAGGTGAAACTGATTCACAATCACTTATGTTTCCCAACTGGACAGATTCTATTCCTAAAGTTTATTTGAAGTTCATAGGTTCGATCCCAGCAAGTAAGCAACTGATTGGAATGTCAATGTGTTTCTTGAATGCGATGTAAGTCGCTTTGGATAAAAGCGTCTGCCAAATGTATGTAAATGTACATTGATGAACAAGTGTTCCCTTAAAAAAAAAATTATATATATATATATATATATATATATATATATTGCATGTACAGCTCCCATAAATGTAGAATAAATAATATCTGACGTAGCTAAATTTTAAGTAATCTCTCTATATATATATATATACAGTAATCTTGTATTTTACACTTTTAAAACGCCAAAAAATACTGAAAGATGTGTGTTTGACCCTTTTGCACTTTCTGTTGCATTAAGGATCTGAAGATTGGTTCAGTGTTTAATGCAGCAAGATGATTTTTATAATTCCTCTGAGAGACTGACCATTACATACTTGAACAATGATTCTTTCAGGACACAAATCTTGGGCACTTTTATAGCCAGAATAAACCCTTTTAGCTTTACGACTCTAAAAGATGTTCTGTGACCTTGAAGACTTCTGAAGCTGACCTATAATGTTTTGGGGGCATTGATCATATGTCATAGTTTGGTTTTTACAGTAAACCGTTTACGTTCAGACCCTGACGTCAGGCAAGTGCATTTCTCCATAAATCAAATAGGCGATATTCATATATTGAATTGGACATAATAAAAATACTGTGTAGTGTGTACCAGTGAATTGAGGAGTCTTTTTATTGAATTGTCCAAGCAGATCATGCCAGAAACAAACATACATCATGTCTGGCGTATATGATGCACAAACTCTTATGGACTGGTTCGTTTTAGCGCATCAAAAACCTACATAGCGCCGGCCATTGTTGTCCAATTTACAAAATGAATGACTCTAATGAACTGGTTGTTTTAATGAACAGTACAGAGGTAAATTCAAGAATTCAACTAATTCTTCACTCTGACTTAATTACTGAACTGCCAATTGTCTTTTTTTCTGTATTGAAATGAATCAAGTTTTGTGTCAGTATCACTACAGGTTGATGGTCAATAAGGCAGCATGTCACAGTTTTCGGTT
Source organism: Rhodeus uyekii (assembly GCA_037043235.1). NCBI lineage: Eukaryota > Metazoa > Chordata > Actinopteri > Cypriniformes > Acheilognathidae > Rhodeus > Rhodeus uyekii. The sequence goes on along the minus strand of JAWRVZ010000012.1, from coordinate 1,210,127 downwards.
TATTTGTGTTGAAAGAAGCATTTATTTTAACGTGTCAGATCATGTGACAATGAAGACTGGAGTAATGCCTGCTGAAAATCACAGGAGTTTCATTTTAATACTGTATATAGTAAAGGCTATGAAATGGAAGAGTGTTTTGCTGTTCTCTGTCAGCAGACTAAAGTAATGGTGTGACCATATGTTTTCTAGCTTGATGATGCCTGTTGTTGTATTCATTTTTATCCTTAACATATTCATCAGTTCGCTTAAGTGAGTAGAAAGTTAAGCTCATTTGTTAACATTTATTATTTAGCTACAGCCTCTATTGCTGCAAGGCTGAATGTGTTGATCTGGATGATTTGTGTGAATGTGAACACACTGACCACACTGTTGGTCTTTTCACTACTCCTCCCTTACTGTGGTGCCTCTCTTCCCAAAGTTAGACGGATAGATAAACTCTTTCCAACACCTATAGGCCTCAGCTTGTGGTTGAATGTGAATGTGGTTCTTTATCCCACACCAAAATGTTGAAATATGAATTTGCGGTATGTATATATATAGTTCTTTAAATGTCTAAAATTGTACATTACACAGCTTTAAAAAGATTAAATTCAACAAATTGAATACAAATTAATCATAAACCTGCTTCAAGGTGATCCTGCCTTGTACTACCTTTAACTGATTTAATATACACTGCTCGGTATAAATACTTCATTAATTGAGATCCAACGTGTGATTTAAGTATTCCCTTAATTTTTTGAGCAGTGTATATATAGTAAAGGGTGGATGAGGACAAAAATACAACTAACACTGATCCATTAGTAAAAAAAGAAAGGGAAAAAACCTTTACAAAGGTTACACTCACTCTTTTATGAACTCTGTGCCAAAATCTTTGTCCTCAGAATATAGCCCATACCCTGAAAGAATTATGATCATAATTCTGCTTTATGCCAGTAATTAATTATACAGAGTAATGGACCTGCTCCACTCTGGACCTGGCTTGCTCTGTCACTTGTGGCCAATTTCCTTAATTAGCCATCCACTGATAATGTAAGCACAGTGTGTGAAATATATCTTCAATAAAATTGTGTCTTTTGTAGGGTCTTGCTGGACTGAAGTGCGGGAATGTTGTAGACAGACTGTGCCACTATAAGATTTAAGAGCAGGGATTTACTAGGCTTTTCAATCTCAGCTTGTCTGTGCTGTTCTCAGGATGACCTTGCTGTTGTGTGTAAACTTTCACTGTGACTGTCACTTCCTTTAATGTGAAGCGAGTCATAGTGGATTGAGATTCCTCACAGCAGCTGAAATGGCATGTGGTGGTGAAGAATGGCTCCCTGAGAGCCACGTGTCTCAAGAGGAGATACTGACAACTAAACACACATGCTCATATAACTTTAGTGGCATCATTTATATATGACGTGATGCCTTCTGTCAACAGGAAGTTGAGTACTCGGCATCCAGTTTATTTATGTTCTCCTTCATGCTTTCATCCTTATTTAGGGTAATAGCAGCACAGTCGGGTGCACGTCTTTAATGTGGTTGTGGCACTGCGCCATCTTCCCACTAACACAAACTTATCTCTCTCAGTATAACTCACTTTTTCATTGATTTCAGTCAGAGGTTGCTATTTGCTAAATCCATGTTGTTTTAAGTGCAAGTCATTCAAGTCATGCCTGGGCCATAAATTGTACCATGTATAAGTGATCAAATGATTACCTCAGTAAGGAGATTTCAGGAAATATTTTGAGACCAAGGGGGCCTCAAAAAGGTTGATCCTCTAGTAAGAGACCCCATTCCTGTATATTTTACATCTGCATCTACAGCTCAACCTAGCAAAGATGGAGCTCCTTGTAGTTCCTATAGTTGACCAAAACATCACTGTGCGTAACACCAGGGTCCACAACACTAACGCCAGCCAGGACAGCAAGGAACCTGGGAGTTGTGTTTGATGACCAGTTGAGTTTTTCCACCCATATTTCAACAACGGTCTGGACATGCAGGTTTGCTCCTTACAAAAACCTTCCTGTCAAAGTATGCAACACAACTCCTTGTCCAAGCTCTTTATCTAAAGCGACTCACAACTTGAGGAATACAGAAAACAACTCATCCTGAAGAGGAAAAAAGTACACAAGTTCTCACAATACAAAGTTTTAAACATTGTTTGAAGTAGTTTGGGAGAGGGGTGTGTGTGTGTGTGTGTGCGTGCGTGCATGCGTGCGTGCGTGCGTGTGCTCACGAGTTACATACACAGCCTAAGAGGACCCATGTCACACCCCTCCTGGTCTTACTCCACAAGCTCCTATTGGCGACCAGAATCAAATCAAAACATCTTTAATACTGGAACAACATTCCAGTCAACCAATCACATTTGAGGGACAAGTTTACAGTGTATGTCAAGTTTAGCTTCACAACCAGGATTGGGTACTTCTGCATCTGAGTTTTTCACCAATCATTTTCTTCTGATTTTAGTAAAAAGTCATGGGTAGGGTTTGGTTTAAGGTGGCAGGGATACGATTTTCGGACAGTAATGTTGTTTTTGCAAAATCATTTTGCAGCCCCTGTATTGTTTAAATCCATGAAAGGAGAGTAGACCTTTTTTCTCTCTCTCTCATTTTCTTTTCTATCTTCCCACCATCAGTAAAGGTCAGTTTTGATCACTGTGATTATTTTGCTCTAGATTTAACCACAGTCCTGAAATCCAAAGTGTGGAGAGCACTTGAAGAAACTGCTTTGTTCTAAAAGAAAAATGAGCACTTCTATGGTACCTTTAAGTAGCAATTGTGCTTTTTTTTCTCCATTCTGAAATGTATTCTCTTTAAATTGTTGCTATGGTTTGAAAGAAGGCCGACTCTTCCTCCCTGTCATTTCCCACTAATCCACTCCATTTATATCACAGCACATGTTTGTGTCTTTTGATACATTTACCCTAAGTGGATCAATATTTTTCATTAGATTCCAGTTATTTAGATTATATCCTCCTCAGGGAGGGCCAGCACATAAACGATTAACTCACACCTGTTTGTCTTTTGAAAATAACCACTTGTACATCCACAAACTTTCTAAAAGTCAAGCCCAATGACCTTTGAAAGAAATTGGTAATGCAATTTATTATTTTAATTTTTGTGTAAGTTGTAATAGTTTGGGTGTAATAGTTGATTGTTACCTCCTAGAACTCCTAGAGGGGAAACTTATTTTTAGAAACTGACAAGTGGTGGGCTTTAAGATTCCAGAGTATGTCTGATGTGGGAGATGAACTGACGATGTGCTCGGGTTACAGTATTGTGTGTAACTCAATACTGATCCATGTGCAATTGAGATTTTGGTCACCGCCAGCTGCATGGAACATATTCTTCCCTCTGAGCTGTGCTCAACGGGACAACACTTTATTTGAGAATTATAGTGAATGCATACAGTGCATTTCACTGAGACTGTATTTACATTATTGACACTGATATGCGGCCTGTATTCCTCATTTCAGCAATTCTGTGTTGTGTGATGCTGATTGAGTTCTGCTGGTGGGGTTGGTGATTACTGGCTATTAGCACCGGCTGCTCTTTTGTCCACCCACACACCAGATCTAAGCTGTATCTCAGTGTCCAGCCATCAGTAGGCCTACACACAAGCACAAAGACCTTTCCATGTGGGCACAAACAGATTCAATGCATTTATTCACTCAGACGGAATGAATAACACCCACACACTAACACACCCACATCTATGTCCACCCATGTCTTTCAGGAGCCAACAAATGAGTGGCTCACACCCTGAGGGACACTTAAAGCACAGCAGCAAAATTCTAACGGTCTAGTGACACATAATTCAAACTCCCACTAAGTGGTTCACACTATTGTTTAAGGGACAGGTTAGATGAAAAAAAATCTAGGGAAAAAATACAGGTACTTAGCTTATTATTATATGTCTGGTATTATATAAATATAAATATATATATATATATATATACACAGTAGTACCTCAAGATACAAAAGGCTCAACTTATGGAAAATCCAAGTTACGAAAGCAAAGACGAAAATTTTTACTGCTCTACATACGAAAAGTTTTCAAGATACGAAAAGTTTCTGAAAGTCCGAGATTCGCCCCATAACAATTTTGAAACTCGCGCCGCGCGCCGCCATCTTAGTTAGAAGACTCGCCACCATCCTCCTGCTCTCCCATTGGTTCCCGGATGCTAGCCAAGCCATGAGATCCTTCTCTCTAATTGGACAGCATCCATCCCATCATGCATATTCTATACGTACGTGCTGGCGTGCTTTAGCTCAGCCACTCCGCACCCAAAACGTTAAATTTTTTATGTGTTTTCGTAAAGTTAAGTGTACGTACGTACGTACGTTATCTGTTGTTTGTCCTCCTCCTCCTCTGCCGCCATTTTCGGAGATAGCCTCACTCGAAAGGTAAGCTTAGACATTTTACGTTATTTCATTGTTTATAGGTCAATTTAGCTTTATTATGAAATTTAATAGGGTGTTTTTGGAGGGCTTGGAACGGATTAGCCATTTTACATGTAAAATGTGTTCCAAGATACGAAAAACTCATTATACAAAGGCCGCCTCGGAACGGATTAATTTTGTATCTCGAGGTACCACTGTATATATATATATATATATATATATATATATATATATATATATATATATATATATATATATATATAAACCAATTATATATATATATATAAACCAATATATATATATATATATGGTATTATATGTCTATTATTACAGGAGTGAACTATTTAAATAATTTGATGTATCTGAAGCATCAAATTGTAATAGCAACTACAAGGTTTTAGACATCAACTAGCATATTGTGACATGCATTCAGACACTACAGTAAAAACATATGTTGTTAGCTGTTTTTGCTTTACTTTTGAACTATTGATCAAGCTAAATAATAATAGTAACAACAACAACAATAATACAAATATGAATTTAAACAATCAGTACAACCTCGCTGGGGAGAATGGGTTAATGTGGAAAGTCCATGAAAACACATATGATGTTTATGTTACAAAAATGTAAACAAATGTGATCATATGCTTCAGAGTACAGTAATTATATTATAACTTCATAGCAATTTTTCTTCCTTCAGACTTGTTCAGTTAAAAGACCAGTCTGATTAAAGACAATGAGTCTTTAATCTTTTGACGCGATTAAGATGGAAATATATATATATATATATTATTGAACGATCAAGCTTAGCCTGTTTCCAGGCTGTAACCAGGCAATTGTTCATAATGATTGATCTACTTTTTCTTGCATTTGTGGACAGGTTTGGACACAGTTGCTGTTCCACCAAGTAACGGGATATATGTGTCACTGTGTGACGCACTCAAAGCAGCAATGCCCCACGCCGAGCTGCTGCCAGCCAAAACATTTCTTCCAGCCTCCTGACACTCCTGCGTGTCCTCCTTCGCGCGTAACGCCATGAGTTCGATTTCATGCTTGGCAGCAGTTTCAAGTACACGCTGCTTACTGTAAACAATGACAAAGTTGTTAATAATCGGATGGATTGGCAACGCAATAGCAATTACACCACACAGAAAACTGACAGCGGCGTTACACCTGCCCAGTGTGGTTTTAGGGTAAATGTCTCCGTATCCCACAGTAGTCATAGTAATGATGGCCCACCAGAAGGACTGTGGGATGCTGGTGAACATGGTCTCTGGGTGGTTCTGCTCCATTGTGTATCCCAATGCCGAGAACAGAAAAATCCCCACGCTCATGTACATGAGCAGCAGACCCAGTTCTTTCATGCTACTTTTGAGCGCGAAAGTGAGAGTTTGCAGACCTGATGAATGGCGTGCAAGTTTGAAGACACGCGCAATGCGCATGATGCGCAACGCCTGCACTGCCTGCTGGACATTGGCAAGCTCCATTATAGCAGAGCCCAAATACGTAAGAATCAAAACTACGTAAAAAGGCATGATGGCTAGAAAATCTACTATGTTCATGAAGGAAAATACAAAGCGCAATTTGTTTGAAGAGGACAGGAGGCGCAAAATATATTCCACGGTGAACCAGATGATGCAAGCCGTCTCGATGGACTCAAGTGTCGGGTTTTCCACCAGGTTACCCTCGTGATCTTCCACTTGGAGCTCCGGGATGGTGCCCACACACATGACCACAGAGGAGAGCAGAATAAACGCGAAAGACACAACTGCGATTACACGCGCGGCAAGTGATGACTCTGGTTTCTCCATGAGCTTCCACAGGAACGTCTGGCACCTCTGGCCTCTAGTGACCGTCACATCCTCCTCCAGGTCGTCCAGGATAGTCTTGACCTTCTCTGCTATTTCCGCCAGCTCAGTCTCCACCTCATTTAAACTACTTCTGCAACATTCATCCAGATACTCCTTGTCGATCACCCAATAGTCCATCTCTCTCATGAAGCACATGGGACAGATTCCTCTCTTCATGTGAATCTCTCCGTAGTAATACAGCTCTAGGATGCATTTAAAAGCCTCTGGGTCTCTGTCGAAATAAAACTCTCTCTTTAAGTCGTCGTAGTCATCGCAGAGCGCAGAGAGATCATCTTGTGTGGAATCCGTGGCTCGGTTCAGCAGCTCCGCCAAACGCGTCTCGGGATATCGGGTCAGCACGTCCCCGTAGAGAATGTGCTTGACCCCGCCGATGTTCACAGTGATCTCGGTCTCCTCGCTCGCCTCTGAGCCGTTACAGTCCGCGTAACGAGTCCTCTGGAACTCCCACATGCCAACTGATACAATCCAGAGTTAAAACAAAACAACAACAAAAAGATTTTTGTTAATGGGGTAGACCATGTGCTGTTAAAAGTAGCATGTCCATTGTAGCTACATATTATTGGAAAGACCGGGACAAGACAATGCCACATATTTTCTTAAGCTGTGTGAAGTTTTGAAAATCAGTCTCCACCGTTTTTGACATTTTTATAACATTCGCCAACACTAGGGCACGTGCCATTGTAAACCTGCCATTGCAATTTATTGGACAACAAAAATTACAGCAAAACAAAAAAAGTTAAATAATAAATCATTGTGTGGGGAAAAATATTGTAAATCATATGATGTCTAAATTTATAGCATTTAAAATGCATATAACTTTCCTCGATCTGACAGGTATGGAAAACTATAGCCAGCCTTCATTTGAACCTGAGAGAAGATATTTTCACATAAAATATATACCTCGATTATCCAGACAAAAATACAGTTAGCCTTTTAAATGAAAATTGGTTTTGATTTTAGAACGAACATTTAATCTACTGAAATAACTTTTGACTCGAACCCCTAAAGTTACGTAAATACAGCCGCGCGACAGCTTGCACGTGTGACAACTAGACCCGGGTTCCCCGTTCCGAAATGTAAACGCACGAGAAAGAAGACAGAAACTAATTTTTCACAAGATTAAATATATTTTGTATTTAAAATTATGCAAAACGAATGTCTTATATAAGGATTCAAATATATTTACAGTAGTAGCCTGAAGTAAAATTATTCGCATTAAGAAAGCCACGCCACAGTAGTAATTGTGTTCTAAAGTAAAGGTTCGGTTGTTATAAAACTTAAATTCGGACCAATACCTGTGAAGAAAGTCAGAAAAAGCTTCTGACTTCAGCTGTATGATGTCCGTGGGGAGAGCTGAATAAATCCGAAAGAGCGCAACATAAAGGCTGGTGAGAGGATCAAAACTAAGGTGCGCTGCGTGTGTGTGTGTGTGTGTGTGTGTGTGGGGTGCAGGCTGATGGGAGGGGTGGTAACATAGGCGGAGTTTGGGGGGGCTGGGGGGGGCACTGCCCCCCCAGACCAAAGCCAATTAATGCCTGCCTTGTGCTTTGAATATGTTTTTTTGTTATTACAGAATTCATATTTTCTCGTTTTATTTGTTTTATCTTATTAGTTCTGTGTATAGAATGAGTAAGATGTGGCTAATTAATTTTTTATTACTGTATTTAATTTTTTATTACTGTAGCTTTATTACATTCTCCCGCGATTTGCGAATCTCAAAGTATCGCGGTACGTGAGTGGACGCTCTTCTCGTTCTGTTTTACGCGCTGAATAAACAAAATGGACATTCGTCGTTTTTTTAAATCCACTACTAAAAGTGTCAAATCTATCAGAAAAGAAGACAGTGGACATCTACGCATCTCGGAAAAAGAGGCGGCTTCTTCTGCATTAGGTAAGATATTGTAATGTCTGAAGTAGTTCTATGACAGGTCAAGGGAGGATCTGTTTATTAACTTTAATCGGAACGAAGAACACACTGTAACAAGCGCACCCGTCTAACACACTTTTTGCCGCACTTCTGAACTCCCCGTGTTAACCCTATCACTGCCGATGCAAAACAAAACAGCAACTATAAAGAGTCTGTTCTATTCGCTATTCTTTGTATAAAGCAGTGGTTCTCAAATAGTGGGGCGCACGTTACCCTGGGGTACATGCTTTTTTTTTGCCAGGGAGTAGGTTTTCTTGCACTGAACAAGAGCAGAAGTTCAGATAATCATCCCCTCATCCTTTGACGTGTACGATCACGCCGGTGTCACATGATCAACCACTAAATTCACACGTGTTTTCACGCAATATCTGGCACTGAGCCAAAAAAAAAAGACGGGCTCTGAGCTTGTCATTTATCACAACAACTCAGTGTTTTCAACCACATAAGATTTCTTTTCGGTTTCAACAAGTTGAGCCAACAAGTTGGTGACTATTTTGAATTATCTATTATACAGCGCTTTTTGTGACTGCGGTATGTCAGGTGATAAGCATGACGTGTTACCATGGAAACAATAAGGCGAAAGTTTTTGCTGCGAAATGTTTACCTCTTCCTAGGGGGGCGTGACAGAAAATAATTGAGAAGCACTGGTATTAAGTCATTGTTCATTGTAAATGTATTTTATATGTAAAATTAATGATATATAAATATGATATAAAAAAAACTGAGCTCGTGGTCTGGTGCCCCCCCAAGCACAAAAGTGAAACTCCGCCTATGGGTGGTAAGAGTCATTATTTACGTTTTCGGATTTAAGGACCTGACCTAGAACAGCCAGACCATCATGCAGTCATAAAACATCAGAATCTTAAAATTTATAGACGTTCATTTCAAAATACTACATATTCGACATCGTTTGGCATGTACGCTTTGTTCAACTTCTTGCAATTTTTCTATTTTAATCTGAAATAAATGTTTGCAATGTTAATTCGTCAGTAGGCCTAAGTCATATTTTCTTGTCAAACACTTCTTTCTCCTCTCGACAGAAATAAGTGCACGCAAGAAAACATTTAAGAAAATCCTGCTTGTCCTTTGCACTCACCAAATTGTGTATAAGGCACACTTCACCTCCATCTCATGTTAAAATATCTCCCTCTAGTTTTGAAAATTGGACATTGCAACGCAAGTTGGGCCACGTGATAAAATTGGGAAAAGACTAAGTTTTGCAGTTCACACGCTGCTTACATTTGATCAGTTTTAATGCATTGGTTTCTTACTTTTTGAAGTGTTTATATAGTTTTACTTCATTCTAAAACTTCCAAAGAAAATTTCAACTGCAGTGTTGGGAATATATCATTTCAGTGTGGTTTACAAATAGGATCCGTTTAAGTTATTAAAGCAAAGCCTGCGTTATGATCTTCAGCTGCTGAAAAAGATGCTTCTGTTGGCAAAGTAATTTCAAACAAAGATAGGTCAATTTAGCCATCAAAAAAGATAGATAGATAGATGGATAGATAGAAATCACAGTGAACTGTTCATCTTGATCCTTTTTTTTCCCCAAACCATTTTATTATTTTGAAGTTGATAAAGAATCACTCTCTAGTTGTTGTTGCATTTTCACACGTGTTGGTCATTGGACACGCGCTGTATCTCCAGGTTTCAACGATATACGTGTTACTTCGTTACTCTGTCACACCAGCACTAACACACACCGAATGGCTGTTGACTGAAGCATGTGGTCGTGTTTTTTCCAGCCTCTTGACACTCCAGCGCTTCATCCTCCGCGCGTAACGCCATGCGTTGGATCGCGTGCTTGGCAGTGATTGCAAACTCATGCTGCTTATTGTAAACAGCAACGAAGTTGTTAATGATCAGGTGAAGTGGCAACGTGATAGCTAAGATGCCCCACAGAATACTGACAGCGGCGTTACACCTGCCCAGTGTGGTTTTAGGGTAGGTGTCTCCATTCCCCACTGTGGTCATGGAATTGATCGCCCACCAGAAGCACTCTGGGATGCTGGTGAACATGGTCTCTGTGTGGTTCTGCTCCATTGAGTATCCCAGCGCCGAGAACAGAAAAATCCCCACGCTCATGTACGTGAGCAGCAGACCCAGTTCTTTCATGCTACTTTTAATGGCCAAAGTGAGAGTTCGCAGACCTGATGAATGGCGCGCAAGTTGGAAGATGCGCGCAATACGCATGACGCGCAACCCAATGCGCATGGCGCGCAACACCCGCGATGCCTTCTTGACATTGCTCAGCTCTATCATGGTAGAATCCAAAATCAACATTATGTAAAAAGGCAAGATGGTTAGTAAGTCTATTATATTCATGAAGGAAACCACAAAGCGCAATTTGTTCGAAGAGGATACGAAGCGCAAAATATATTTCATGGTGAACCAGACGATGCAAGTTCTCTCGATGGACACAAGTATCGGGTTTTCCACCAGGTTACCCTCGTGATCTTCCACTTGGAGCTCCGGGATTGTGCCCACACACATGACCACAGTGGAGAGCAGGATAAACGCGATCGACAAAATTGAGATTACACGAGCGGCTAATGATGACTTCGGTTTCTTCAAGAGCTTCCGCAGAAACGCCTGGCACCTCTGGCCTCTAGTGACCGTCACTTCCTCCTCCAGATCATCCAGGATAGTCTTGACCTTCTCTGCTATTTCCGCCAGCTCAGTCTCCACCTCATTTAAACTACTTCTGCAACATTCATCCAGATACTCCTTGTCGATCACCCAATAGTCCATCTCTCTCATGAAGCACATGGGACAGATTCCTCTCTTCATGTGAATCTCTCCGTAGTAATACAGCTCTAGGATGCATTTAAAAGCCTCTGGGTCTCTGTCGAAATAAAACTCTCTCTTTAAGTCGTCGTAGTCATCGCAGAGCGCAGAGAGATCATCTTGTGTGGAATCCGTGGCTCGGTTCAGCAGCTCCGCCAAACGCGTCTCGGGATATCGGGTCAGCACGTCCCCGTAGAGAATGTGCTTGACCCCGCCGATGTTCACAGTGATCTCGGTCTCCTCGCTCGCCTCTGAGACGTTACAGTCCGCGTAACGAGTCCTCGGGAACTCCCACATGCCAACTGATACAATCCAGAGTTAAAACAAAATGACAAAACTCTAGGTTATGAAAAACAACAGGCCAGTGACTAAAAGTAGTGGATGTTTTTCAGGGTATATTTTTGAAAATATAAATTCTCTCAAAAACAAGCTGTCACAATGGAATTTGCTATTTATGGCTTTTTAGCTAAATCTAAGCTGTAAATCGATTATGAAATACAAAACAACTCATCAGGCAAAAATTTATAAAAGTAAAATATTTTAAAATCATGCGACATCTTGCTAAACCTGATCTTGAAGAGCAAACATTTCATATAAAATCCTGTTTGATTGGATCGTTAATATTCTCTGAACAACAGCAATAACGAAATTAATATGACATTAGCATTTTAGTTTGGAGAACGGAATAAAGTTCAAGTATAAAGGCAGCTATTGATATAAACTTACTTCTTATCTGTGAAGAAAGTCTCGAAAAGCTTCCCTGAAAGTGTTTTTAGTTTTTAACAGTTCTGCAGCGATAGACCGTTGCGCTCGCGTCTTTTGAAGACCAAGTTTTAAAAAACGCATGTCGGGATTTTGCGTTTAACCCGATTTTTTTCCATCTCACGCAGCCATAAAACATAAAGGGGAAGATGAAAAAAAGCTTCATGAACAACATGCATTTACTTTTAAATTGTAAAATATTCAGATTTGTGTTGCATGGACAGTATGATGATGCATCAACAATGTGTCATTGAATATATATACTGTATGTGTGTGTGTGTGTGTGTGTGTATATATATATATATATATATATATATATATATATAAAGAAAGAAATATAAAAATTTGGTTGGTGTAGCACAAAATGTAAAATTACACAAAAAGCCATCTTACCTCAATGGCAGTAAAAAAAAGATTAATCAGAAAGTTACATTTATTCTATGAAGTGTACTCTGGTCTATGAATATTAACATGGCTGCCCATATTTTTATTTCATTATATTCCTTAATAGCAACACTACGAGTTTAATTAATTAGCCTCTGTTAATGAATAGCAACTGTCTGAAATGTACATCTCTAATTTATGGGATTTTTTATTAATAACCCCATGAATTAAAACAAATGATTACAGTAAACTATAATAACACTGCCGAAGTCCTATTACCTTTGGAACCACGTGTTACTTACAAGCTTAGAAATTAATGTTTTTAAATAAATATTTTAAAAGTCTTGTGTTGAAAATTGTTTATTTCTTCCTTATACCTTGAACTTGAACATTTAAATTATAGTGTTGAAATGCACATTTTCCATCATATAGACACAAATAGCCATTTCAAGAAAATCTCATGTAAGTTACATGGGGAACTGCCTCGTTCTGGTGGTCTGGATCTCTGTCTCAGCACTGGCCTATCAGGAGAAATCAAGTTAGATTAATTGAAGCTATCTAACAGCCAAATTGAACCGTAACATCATGTAACAGACTCAGTCACCTTGGAGGATGTATACAGATGCAGTAGCTGTCTGAGCTCAGTATTCTGCTGCTGTACACTTTGTGTTTCCACCAGAAGCTCAGCCCTTTCAGTCAATGCAGTACTGAGGGTAAAACACCAATGCTAATAAGTCCAAATCAAGGGTCTGTAATGATAAACTATGACATGCACACTTACTGGTACTTGTTGAGAGCTGTATCTAAAGCACTCCAGAGCTTGAGTTTGGACTCTGGCATGACATTAGCTATGCTTTCCCAGTATGCTTCATCTTCTGTGTCGTCTCTCATTTCCAACTCCAAAACACTGCTCTTCTGCGAGGCCTGAACATCACTGGACACATAATGACACAAAGCAGACTTTAGAGAATGTGTAATGACAGAAACTTTTAGGTTTGAAATGCAAGTGCACTGACTACGGTCTGCAGTATTGGGCAGTAAACTCTTTCAGAGCCACTAGTAGGTCATTATGATGGATGAGGTCAGAAGGTTCTTCAAATGATTCTCCCTGCTCACTGGTGGTCTCCTCTTCCTAGCAAAAAGACAAAAGAGAAGTGGAACATGTCTCGTTTTGTTTCGAGAGTGGCACAGTGAGAAGCTGAACTCAGGTGATGGGATCCACTTTTACCTCTATCTGTTCACTCTGCTCTCTGCCATGTTGTCTGTAATTTATAAAGAACTGAGCCATCTTATATACATCCACCTCGCTCTCAATCCCAATTGCCTGTGTGCATAAAAGACAGAAGAAATCAACTTAGACTGTTTTTTGTCTAAACACTGTCCTTTGGTTCTCTTTTTTTAAATCCAGGGCCACCATTTGTATGAAACAAATTTTTTTTGCATTTTAAATAAGATGGTGTTAATATAACAAAAATAATTTATTACAGGTATAATTATACTTACCGAGAAAATGGCATCAAGCTTTATAAGGGACTGTTCATTCTTCTCTAGATTAGACAACAGCTTTAGAAGTTTACTCTCTACAAGAAACCCCTGAGAGAAAGACAGAAATGATGAAATATAGCAATAGTTTATAAATACAAATGCATACATAAAAAAGTGTCTACTTTGCTTTTTGTTCTTAAGAACTAAAACATTTGGTCCTTATAATAGAAAATAAATGGGGTCTAAAGCAACATTGGACCACACTGACTTTTACAATATGGACAAAACATAAACATTATAATATATATTATTTAGTTTTCCATAGGAGAATAAAAGTAATATAGGTTTGGAGTGACATTAGGGTGACCAAATCAAAATGAATCATTATTACTTCGTTATGGAATATTGCAGTATTCTTTATAAATTATTTATCTGTGCACAGTGTTTCTTTTTCTTTTTTTATTCATATTCTCTTGTAGTCTTTCATCAAACATAAATTCCTGTCCCTCTTGCAACAACACCTCTTTTCTTCTCTGATGATGTGTTTAGTTTCTTGTGTCAAACACTGCTTTCTCCACTCAATAGAAAAAAAGTGCACGCTAGAACACATTTTAGGACATTGTTCTTGTCTTTTTGGCCAACTGCACTCACCCAGTTGTGTTTTAGGTAAACTTTCCTGTAGCTAAAACAGTAGAGTGTTGCGCTTGCAACACCAAGGTCATGGTTTCCATTCCATTAAATGTACTTCACCTCCATCTCATGTTAAAATATCTCCCTCTAGTTTTGAAAATTGGACATTGCAACGCAAGTTGTGCCACGTGATAAAATTGGGGAAAGACTAAGTTTTGCAGTTCACACGCTGCTTACACTTGATCAGTTTTTAATGCATTGGTTTCTTACTCTTTGAAGTATTTATTTAGTTTTACTTCATTCTAAAACTTCCATATAAAATTTCAACTGCAGTGTTGGGAATATATCATTTCAGTGTGGTTTACAAATAGGATCCGTTTAAGTTATTAAAGCAAAGCCTGCGTTATGATCTTCAGCTGCTGAAAAAGATACTTCTGTTGGAAGCATTTCAAAGGAATTTCAAACAAAGGAATTCAAAGGAATTTCAAACAAAGATAGGTCACTTTAGCCATCAAAAACGATAGATAGATAGATAGATAGATAGATAGATAGATAGATAGATAGATGGATAGATGGATAGATAGAAATCACAGTGAACTGTTCATCTTGATCGTTTTTTTCCAAACCATTTTATTATTTTGAAGTTGATAAAGAATCACTCTCTAGTTGTTGTTGCATTTTCACACGTGTTGGTCTTTGGACACGCGCTGTAACTCCAGGTTTCAACGATATACGTGTTACTTCGTTACTCTGTCACACCAGCACTAACACACACCGAATGGCTGTTAACTGAAGCATGTGGTCGTGTTTTTTCCAGCCTCTTGACACTCCTGGGCTTCATCCTCCGCGCGTAACGCCATGCGTTGGATCGCGTGCTTGGCAGTGATTGCAAACTCATGCTGCTTATTGTAAACAGCAACGAAGTTGTTAACGATCAGGTGAAGTGGCAACGTGATAGCTAAGATGCCCCACAGAATACTGGCAAAGGCGTTACACTTGCCCAGTGTGGTTTCAGGGTAGGTGTCTCCAAACCCCACTGTGGTCATGGAATTGATCGCCCACCAGAAGCACTCTGGGATGCTGGTGAACATGGTCTCTGGGTGGTTCTGCTCCATTGTGTATGCCAGCGCTGAAAATGGGAAAATCCCCACGCTAGTATACATGAGCAGCAGACCCAGTTCTTTCATGCTACTTTTGATCGTGAAAGTGAGAGTTTGCACACCTGATGAATGGCGCGCAAGTTTGAAGACGCGCGCAATGCGCATGACACGCAACACCTGCGCTGCCTTCTCGAGATTGCTCAGCTCTGTCATGGCAGAACCCAAAATCAACATTATGTAAACCGGGATTATGGTTAGCAAGTCTATTATATTCATGAAGGAAACCACAAAGCGAAATTTGTTCGAAGAAGACATGAAGCGCAAAATATATTCCGCAGTGAACCAGACGATGCAAGCCGTCTCGATGGACACAAGTATCGGGTCTTCCACCAGGTTACCCTCGTCATCTTCCACTTGGAGCTCCGGGATGGTGCCCACACACATGACCACAGTGGAGAGTAGAATAAACGCGAAAGACACAACTGCGATTACACGCGCGGCAAGTGATGACTCTGGTTTCTCCATGAGCTTCCACAGGAACGTCTGGCACCTCTGGCCTCTAGTGACCGTCACATCCTCCTCCAGGTCGTCCAGGATAGTCTTGACCTTCTCTGCTATTTCCGCCAGCTCAGTCTCTACTTCATTTAAACTACTTCTGCAACATTCATCCAGATACTCCTTGTCGATCACCCAATAGTCCATCTCTCTCATGAAGCACATGGGACAGATTCCTCTCTTCATGTGAATCTCTCCGTAGTAATACAGCTCTAGGATGCATTTAAAAGCCTCTGGGTCTCTGTCGAAATAAAACTCTCTCTTTAAGTCGTCGTAGTCATCGCAGAGCGCAGAGAGATCATCTTGTGTGGAATCCGTGGCTCGGTTCAGCAGCTCCGCCAAACGCGTCTCGGGATATCGGGTCAGCACGTCCCCGTAGAGAATGTGCTTGACCCCGCCGATGTTCACAGTGATCTCGGTCTCCTCGCTCGCCTCTGAGCCGTTACAGTCCGCGTAACGAGTCCTCGGGAACTCCCACATGCCAACTGATACAATCCAGAGTTAAAACAAAATGACAAAACTCTAGGTTATGAAAAACAACAGGCCAGTGACTAAAAGTAGTGGATGTTTTTCAGGGTATATTTTTGACAATAAAAAATGAACACAATGAATTAGTTATTAAAGGCTTTTTAGCCAACTCTAAATCGTAAACGATCATAAAATGCAAAACAATTAATCAGGCAAACGTTTCAGATAAAACCTTGTTTGATTAGATATAGTTAATACATTAGCATTTTAGTTTGGAGAACGGAATAAAGTTCAAATATAAAGGCAGTTATTGATATAAACTTACTTCTTATCTGTGAAGAAAGTCTCGAAAAGCTTCCCTGAAAGTGTTTTTAGTTTTTAACAGTTCGATAGACCGTTGCGCTCGCGTCTTTTGAAGACCAAGTTTTAAAAAACGCATGTCGGGATTTTGCGTTTCCCCCGATTTTTTCCATCTCACGCAGCCATAAAACACAAATGGGAAGATGAAAAAAAGCTTCATGAACAACATGCATTTACTTTTAAATTGTAAAATACTCAGATATATGTGTAGCACTCGCAGTATGATGGTTATAAATGTAACGAGGTAAAGAGCCCTTAAAATATAATATGTAAGTTAAACCCTGCATTAATGGGACATGCACTGTTCACTGGTGACGCTGTTTCCCCCACTGAGTTTAAGCACTCTGCAGCAGAGTTGGAGAGCAATGTTGTGGGTGAGTGATTATGTGTTAGCTCCACTGTAAAAGTATAAAATATACATTTTGTCACACGTGTTAGATGTTATGTGGAAATAATAGTTTATAATAGATATTGATTGTGTTTAAGGGAGTGTTTTCTATTCAAATTTGTGAGTGTTTTGAGTTTTTATTTTGTTTCCGTGTGCTCCCAAATTTGTCCATGTGCTAATGAAGTGAACTATATTTTCAATAGATGGAGTCTATTGAAACATCTGTATCTGTCACCTCACTGTTTTCAATGCTCTGTGTGCAGGTAATCATTTTTTTGTTAAACTGTGTTTAAGAATGTATTCTATTGTTTAATTTATGAGTTATGTTTACTGAGTTTAAGCAATCTGCAGCAGAGCTAGAGAGCAATGCTGTGGATGGAGCTACATCTGTGTCTGTCACCTCACTGCTTTCAATGCTCTGTGTGCAGACAAATAAATAACTAAATCATCCACATCCCGAGTGTGTGTCCTGTCAAGGAGTGTGGCGTCATGGGCAAGAGAAAAGCAAAGGTCACATATACATACATACATACATATATATATATATATATATATATATATATATATATATATATATATATATATATATATATATATATACTGTATATATTATGGCTGTGTGTTATAATGCATGTCTATTTAGTTACACAATTATTCAAGAAGACCATTTTACCCCAATGGAATCCCAGTAAAAAAAGATCTGAAAGGTTCATTTATTCTATGATTTATAATCTGCCCCCACCTGATCTGCTGAAAAGAGATGGTATTCGCTCTTCTCTCTAGCAATATTCCACATAGTCTTAGAGGTGAACCTTGACTAACTGGGTCCAAGGTCAGGGAGCAGACAGACTGGCTAAACCGATCGTCTGCTACCTGTCTCACGTCACAGAAGTCACATAAATCCCAAAATATAGAGACTTTCACCTAGATATCACTACATAGAGACTGTGTCTGTTCCCTGAATTAGTAAATACAAAAGAATCTGAATTGATCTTCATCAAATAAAAGACATGATGATGATAAAGCTCAGGTGCTGAATATACAATTCCTTTCTTCAAAAGCACTTATTGTAAATTATATGATTACAGATCATAACCTAGATGTGCTGTGTTTGACAGAAACTTGGCTAAAACCAGACAATCACATTACTAAATGAGTCCATGCCTTAAGATTACTGTTACAAACACAAGCCTCATCTGAAAGGCAAATGAGGTGTTACGGGTGAGGTTCAGTGTGGTAAAAACACACAAAGAAGATGAAGGTAACAGGAACATAGTTTTCTTTATTAAATTAAACTCAGCTCGCGAGAATGGACCAAGACTAAAGGAAACACAGGAAAGATATACACAGCAGAGGATTAGATGATGAGACTAACGAGGTGATGATTACGAGACAGGTGAGTAGAAAACACCGGGAGAGCACATGAGGAACCAGGAAGAGAACAGATGACAGGACAGACACGTAACAGGAGGAAGTGTCTGCATCTTCAGGATGAATCGCTTTCCATATTCCTCAAATTGTAAGTTGCTTTGGATAAAAGCATCTGCTTAATGAATAAATGTAAATCTAAGTATTGCTTTAATTGATCATAATATCTTCAGTATTACTCAAAGGTCTAGCTACAAATATAATTCTTTTGAAGTGGTCATGCTTTATGTTGCACTATCCAGTGATAAATCCTGCTTGATATTTGTGCTGGCTACTGTATACAGGCCACCAGGGCACCATACAGATTTGCTGATTTTAGACCTGTTTACTCACGTTGAGAGATTATGGCAGATTGATGTGATTTCTTACTGCAACGACAAGATCTAAGTTGGAGTAAGATGTCCTTTGGCTCCTGCAGGAGAAGACCTGCGAGTAGAGATAGAAGGAACCAAGGAACCAATCTGTTCAGCCTCTTCTTCGTTAAGCTTGGCCACCGTAATAAGAAGAGATGTGGTATAGTCTTCAAGTGTATGACCACCAGGGCAGCCCATCTCGACCTTCTCATTAGCATTGACTTTGACTCATTCCTGATAGCCCTATGGAGCTTCATTGCACGACGAGGAAAACCATACAAGTTATTGTGCTACTAAGGAACCAACTTTAAAGGAGAACATGATTTGGATAACTTCTTTGCCACTCTACAAGATGAACTACAGAATTATCTTGCCAATCAGAAGATCAAGTTTGTTTATAACCTGCCAAGAAACCCCCACTTTGACGGTTGCTGGGAGAGGGAAATCCACTTGATCAAGACAGCCCTCAGAGTGACCATTGGGGCTCAGACTGTCACTGAGGAAGTGTTGAAAACAGTCCTGGTTGAGGTATTCTCAACTCAAACCATCTTAGTTATACCTCCTCTGATGTAGCCAATTCTGACTCAGTCACCCCATACTGCTTCCTGATCGGCTGGCGAGATGTGATGTAAGCCCTCCAAGCCCATCAGAAGTGGAAGGCCGTGAAGAAGTCACTGGGGACTGTGGACATAGTCATGATTGTCGATCCCCAACTTCCTTGTGCCTTCTGGCCAGTAGGCAGAGTTTCCCATACATTCCCAGGCTCAGATGGTAGAGCCAGGGAATCTTACCCAGGAGGTTCCTATCATTGACAGCCAGTGTAGAGGTCAATGGTAGGACCTACACATGAGTTGTGGCCCATCTCATACGGCTCCCAGATCTAGCTGAGGGTGACGAGGACAATATATGGACCTTTTCTGTGATGAGGCCAGGTTGTCTTTAGACCCCGGATGATCCAGAATAACCAGAGCGCTCTATTGCTGCAATGTCATCAGCACTAAAGTGGATCTAGTCTGCAGATAGTGAGTAGGTGCAGCACAGGCAACAGTAAAAGGTTTGTCAGCTGCGCTCTAAGTCAATCGGAGTGTAATATTGGGTTGCATGCATGCAAAGTGATTCATGTCTATTTCCTGTTCATTGATGAGAGGCTGGCTCTTTGTTCTGATGTTATGGAAGGTGACAATTAGCCTATGCAGCTTGTATTACCTGTGTGATTCCATGTATTATAGAGTGTTTCTACATTGTGTTGATGTGAGATGAATTTATTGTTGGCTGTAAGCAATGATCTTGTTGAAATGATCAGTTGCTTATCACATGCATGTTGCATGCTCTGTTACATGGCGTGTGGCAATGTTCAGAATAACCACTTAACATTGGTCAGTAATGCTTATATGCTATATAGCTTACCTTGTTAAATATAGACTGCATGCTGTTTATTAATTTAACTGATGGTTATATTATGGAACATATTTATTTGTCGACGTCAAGTTTAAAGCATCATGGTAGAGGTGATTACACATTAGGGAAGAAAAGACTATTGCAACTTCTGCTTCTGCTTCTGATCCCGTATTCTAGGATATGTGATTTTTTTTTTAACATAGACATTTTTCAAGATTTCAGGGGCCAAAACTGTCCCTAACTGTCAAAAACTTGAAAAAAAATCAGCCACAAATGCACACTCACCATTTCATCACATAGCAGCTCCAGAATTCGCTTCACTGTTCTCCTGTTAACTCCACCTCCAGTGTTCTCCAGGGCCTCAGATCCCTCCACTAAATGTCCTCCTGTTTCCTCTTGCAGGGTATCTGCAGCAGCCTGTGTGGCCAACCTGATGGTCTGCTGTTTGATTAAGCCGGAGCGCTTCATGAAAGGGACTTGAGGAGACACCCAAGCCAGACCCAGCTGCTGCTCGTGAATAATTCGGTCCGTCTCCAGAGCCCTGTGTGCCAGGGCCTTAACCTCATCTTCACATATCAACCATAACTTCTGGAAATGCTCGGCATCCAGCGTTGCAAAGTGCCTGTCCCCACACACAAACACAAGGAATGTTCAGGGAAGGTCTGAATGTATTTCTAGGTCTTGATGTGAGTAGGTTTGCTCACCTTGCTTTCTTCTGCATGTCTTTGTACTGCTGTTTGATTCGGGCATAGTCATTGCTCAGTGATTGATTGTCTACTTTTGACTGCTTCTCCTGTTTGACGCATTTAGACTTTAGATCGTTGAGAACATCCTGCATTCTGAAAATTCAGATAAGTTAAGTCAAGAATACTACTCACCAGTATACTTGTTTTATCCCAGTCAAAAATAAAATAAAATGTGACTGAATATACCTTACTACATTAGGAAAGTCATTTTTTACAGTCCCTTTACCTTTAAGTGTTTTGGTAATTACTCTTGCTGTGATAATTTTGTTGCTTAATAATGAGACATTACAATGAAAACTAAAGGGGCAGACAATAGGAATTATTTTGGGTTGAGCTGTACTAAGACATGCTATACCATGTATTTGATGAGAAATAAAGTAATATTTTGAAATTTGATTACAATTTAAAATAAATCTGTTCTATTTGAATAATTTTAAAATGTAATTTGTTCTTGTGATTATAAAGCTGAATTTTCAGCACCATTACTCCAGTCTTCATTGTCATATGATCCTTCAGAAATCAAGAAACATCTTACATTTCTTATTGTTTTCAATGTTGGTAACAGTTGTGCTTCTTAATACTATGGAAACTAAGATACTTCTTAAGATTCTTTGATAAATAGAACAGGATTTGACGTAATTTGTTTTTTAACAATGTCTTTCCTGTCACTTTTGAGTTTAAAAAGTATGAATGTATTTCAAAAAACAAACCAATGGTAGTGTACTAAGATTAACCTGTGAAAATTGTGATACCTAATGATTTTCCTCTTCAGTAGGGATTTTAAAATGGTGTTCTCTTCCTCTCTTTTCTTTAGCAGCTCAAATTTGTAATGAAGTTTCTCTTCGTTCAAATGGCAGTTGAACTTCATCTCTTGTACCTTCTTCCTTAAATTCTGCAAACACACACAAGCAGTTTTATTTGTACCTATAGCATTACTGTATCTAGTACATAGTTAATTAAATCCATACTAAATTCACCTGCACTTCTGTATCCAATCTAATTTTGTCTGTGTTGAATTCTTCAGCTGTCTGAACCCTTAGTTTCTGCAGCAAGTCCTCATACTCCTCAAGGAGACTTAAACCTTTCATCATGATCCTCAGCTGCAGAGAAAGATACATATGTTGTCAAAATGATTTCAATCAATGTCTTCACATTCGAATCGGTTTCAATCAATGGAATGTATCCTTGATTTACAGTATGTGTGTGTGTGTAACAAATGGTACATGCTGTACCTCTTTCTCACTATATTCCTTCATCTGATAATCCCATTTCTTCCTGTGTTTGGTTAACAACATTCTCCTCTCCTCGTCAAACGAGTTCTGTAAAGTGTACAGAAAAAAAATGCTGAATGACTGAAAATAGTATGCATTGATGTTTATGCTGTCATGTATGTGGTAACTGCTCATTCATTATTAAATCAAACAGAAGAATATTATGAAGATTTATATCTGCAAAAATGGCCTGCAGGAAGTAGTACTCCACCTCAATCAGCTGCAGGTCCTCCCGGTATGATTTTTTTAAACTTGAGACCTGTTCTTCCATCCTCTCAGTCAGTAGGTCTATGTCATTAGCCTGTCTTTTCAGGTCCTTCACATAGCGATCATCACTTGCCTTCAACTCCTACACAACAAAACACTCTTAATCACTCTTGACTTAGAGTTATATGTTTCTTGATGCATTTTTTGCAAGTTGAAGTCTGTGTGTGTGTGTGTGTGTGTGTGTTCACCTGCTGTAGTTCACTGATCAGTTTATTCTTGTCTGCTATAATCTGTTCACAAAGTTGTTGCTGGTTGTTCAGAGCATCTCTCAGATCTAGTGGGGTCTGTTTCATTTTTGCGTCTGTCCATTTGCGAGTGATCTCCTCAAACTTTTCTTGACTGGATTTGGCCTCGTTTTCCAGCTTTTCTCTCCTTTACAGGATAAAATGACACCTTTTTAACGTGAATACAAATGTCACAGAGGTACAGTTTCAAAGACGTTTGTCATATTGTTTGTTTCTCCCAATGTAAAATAATTTTAGTGATATTGTCTATGGAGACAAAAAAGTGTTTGTACCTCAGTCGATATGCCTCCTCTTGTTCTGTCCTCCTATCAGACTCTCTAGCGTCTGCAGCTACCTGAATGTTTGTCACCAGCTCTAGACCATCACTTTGTAATTTTGCCATGTGCTGCAAAAAGAAGAGGGGACAGTTTCCTGAAAAACTAATTTACCTCTTACACTACATACATAATATTAAGTACTACAGTTATATTACGGGTTTGAATCAACTAAATTGTCTTGTGTGATATTTCTTAATTATCATACACACACACACACACATATTGACCCTTTCACATTGCTCCACTTCCTTCTGACTTTTCCGTGTTTCTTCAGTATCCTCCTTTCCCTGGGAATCTTCACCAAGCTCTTGGCTGCAAAAGATAAACAACAAAAAGTACAATGCGGGTATAGAATTTTCCGAATAAGTTACTTACAGCTCTGAGAAGTAGACGTTTGTTGCTAGCTATTGAAACAATGTACTGAGCTAATGAATAATGAGATGATTTGAATGAAATGTTTACCGTGTTTTGGCCTCATTTCGTGCGGCTATGCGGAGGCGACGGGCTGTAATTCTCTCCTCTGGTATTGTAGACTCAACAGAAGGTCCAGGTTCGTCTGCCTTACCCCCTGCTAAAAGTTCGGGTTGGTGCATGTTCAGCTGATTTAATAACCACTAGTCAGACAAATAAAACATGAAGAAAAGCTAAAAGAGAGAATAGTGCGGTGAATGGGCGACTATTGTTTACAATAGCGTTGCTATGATACAGCACAAGTGGCCGAGCGTTGTACTGCAACGCATTTATAATTGACCACATGTTAAAATTAGCTACATTCAATTATTTTATTTTCTCTTTGAACAACAAAGACCAAACAAAGTGTAGTGGAGTAAAACATTTCTATTCGAGTGTGTGTGTGTGTGTGTGTGTGTGTGTGTGTGTGTGTGTGTGTGTGTGTGTGTGTGTGTGTGTGTGTGTGTGTGTGTGTGTGTGTGTGTGTGTGTCTTTGTGTGTGGGTAGGCTTTTGAGCTGCACAAATTAAATGTGTATATTTTTGCCATTTTTATATTTTAAAAATAATTTAATGTAATCAAATTTGTATATTGAAAGTTCAACAGAAATATTAAATAATTGCAACGTGTACCATTAATGCTCTGCCATGACAATTTTAGCTTGATATCAACTAGTCGCTGATCATTCATGGCCTATAGAGGGCGCAACAGGATAAGAAATATCTGAAGTTTATTTTTACACTCCGTTTCCATCAATTAAAATGCCAAATAAATGCATACTTTGAGTTTTCCACGTGATATGTTTGATTATACTACCTGGACACCCAATATTGATTGCTTATTTTACACATAAGTAACGTTTTAAACTAATGGCTGCCTCATTGTAACACATTCAGACAGTAGCTGGCACATCACGTGCAGACCGCATGCGCACAGAAACATTCAGTAGCACAGAAATATATTGTCAACACTGTTCTGTGATTTAGAAACTGAAAAGTTCTTGCATATATTCCTTAGTAACTAAGCTCCATAGCTTCAGTATGTGTAGAGAAAGCGTCTGCCAAATATAAATAACTCAACAAAGACAAAAGAAATAACTAAAATAGTCTAGTCTAGTCTAATAGTAATATTAGTCAATGTGTCATTTGTCCTAGCTGTGCGCAGGCGTAAACGCGTGTTCCAGTCTCAGCTGGAGGTTTAGGCTGTTCATTAATGACATTATTAGCAACATCAGTAGTTGAAATCTGAAGTTGTTCAACCCCTAAACAATCCAAAATTAGCAGAATGCACAATGAATATACTTTTAAAGAAATTAGGAGACGAAAGTGCTACACAACCAACATAACTTCAATACAAGACAAAGAACTGGTGAACTCAAGGTTTAAATATGCAGAGGAACATAAAAAAACGTGGAAAAATCTCGGGAAACAATAGACTAAATAACAAACAAAAAAAGAGAACACAGGAACAGGGAAGACGTCTCTGGTTACTCTTGTAACCTTGGTTCCCTGAGAGACGTTCCATGTCAAGGGCTTTATTCTATAAGGTTTCAGGAATTCTGTGAAGGGGAGGAGCTACACAATGTAGTTACCGCTCTCGAAAGCGAATCAAACCAAAACACAAAGAAACTTAAGACATTACTGTTTGTATTTTATCAAAATTGTATTTTTAATACATTTAATTTTTTTGGGAAAAATGTATTATATAAATTATATATATAAATATATTTATTTTACAATTATTATTTATTTCTTTTTTGCCATTTGGGGAAACAGGAACAAACAGAAAGAATTGCAGGGTCATAAATCATGAAAAAAGTACTACATGTCTGCAGCTCTCTTTTTTAGCAGCAGTGATGTTTGTGTAACACTTTGAATGTGGTGATAATTTAGGAAAGCTGTGTTTATGGCTTTCCCTCCCTCTCTCTCTCGCTTTTTCCCCACCACAATCTCTGATGCATGATATCCTTTTACATGGCTAAACTAGCTTGTGTCTATCTTTATTTGTGCACCTGACCATACCATGAGATTAAAAGACTAGGAATCAGACTTAATCTAATGTGACATCTCTTTTTATAGCTGCACACGATACAAATCTCTCACTCTCCAAATGAGCCTTTTGCACATTCATTACAATAGAAATCTGTTATATCACAGTAGATCTATGCACTGGGGCTCTTTTTAGTATAGTGTCTATTTTGAGAGGACAATAGACTGACTGACAGTGTACTGGATAAGCAGTCACATCGTGTTGGCATGGTAAGTGATTATGATGGCTTAACATTTGGCACAGATCACTTTTACCTTTGCTGAACTCCTCACATTATGATCATGATCACATATTTGCTTGACTGATCATTATTAATATTATGAGCAGACAACATTCAACTTGATGATGCACATAGACTAAAGTTCAACTGTCTTTATTTACAGTATAATGTGCATCCCTGCATGTTTAGGGGTATGTTTTTAACAAAGTCTTAGGAAGGGGATTACCAACGAAAATAAAATTGCAGAATGTCCTTTAGTTCTCGCAACAGAAAAAAAGTGTCAACGGTCTGTCACAGAATCAAACGCAGGAATAAAGCATAACTGAATGCAAATAATAAAACGCAGCTTTTCATAATCATACAAAATTTGAAAGGAACAAGAATACACTTTTCATTACTTTAAAATCATGTTGTTGATGATATTTAAGGCAGTTGATTTATCCAATCAGTATTTTGTTGTAAATGTATCTGCCATTCAATAATACAATATTTATCCCAGTTGTGCCATGTTTTTGCCAAGTAAATCACATTTCTGCTGCTATTTATGCATTTAATTGTTTATTTTATTTATATTTCATTTTGGATTTTTTGGGGCAGTTGTAAGATTTATACATATCACTGATTTTTATAGTTATATTTTTTTAGCTGACATTTTCTATTTCTATTTTTAGTCATTTTTATGTGCTTTTTTCAGTTTTACCAAGTTTTACTAGTAATTTCTATTTAGCCTTCATTTATTTGTATTTATAGTTTGAGCTATTTTAGTACTTCAACTTTTATTATTTCAGTTAATAGTCAACAATTGTAACTTTCAATTAAGTTTTTTTTTTCAAGTTTATTATCTAACATATTGGCTATATTTTATTTCAGCTTCTTTTTTTTAAATTAAAATAAGTTTTAGTTGTAGTTAGCTATTGTCGCTTGACACAATGTAGATGTATTTATAGAAGAAAAACAAGAGTTTTAGGGGAGTTACAGGGAGAAAGAGAAAGAGCTTAAACATGATGGGGATTAAACAAACTGGATTTAACAAATTAGTCAGGGAGACGCGAGTGGGGATTGTAGTCTGTGTTGGTCCGTGTTTCTGAATCCATTTTCCTCTCATTTGTTGTAGGAATATTACAGGACTGAAGCAAAACAAAGCAACACAGCAGCATGACACAACATCTGGAGAAGTTGGAGACTCTGATGAGGAGTATGGAGGTCCTGCTGAGAGAGGTGGAGCAGCTCCGTGAGCACTGCGGCCATTACAACCTGGAGCTGAGTCGCCACATCACAGAGCTCCGCTTGGAAAACAGAATATTGACTGAGAAATACAATGCCCTTGAAAGGGAGCTGCAGGAGGCCTTGGAGACCGTCAAGGACCTCCAGGACACCAAATACGCTTTGGATGCCAAAGAAAGGCAGGCTGAGAAGCTCAGCAGACAGCTCTGATGGAACTTTAGAAATGTAGTGACCACGTTTTTTTAAACATTTTTTTATTAGATTAAACAATACAATATGGCTTAGTTGTCTCTGCATATTAAGACTGAGAGTTCGTTTTCAGATCTCCCTAACCAATGCAGCTTGTTGATTCAAGAATCAGACCATTTTCTGCTATAACAGTTGTATTTTGTAGGTAGTCTCTGGATCTTAGCTGTTAGGATGGAAGTGAAGCCAGTCCTGTAGGTAAATGACTCCTTCACAATGACAACCACCGTCTGTCATTTTGGTTTGTGAAAAGTGAAAGGGACAAAAATAGCGCCTTAGAGGATTGAGTGTCACAGACAACTTCCATCCCTTTGATTTAATGCTGTATGTTTAGTGGCACTAAGAGGAGCAGCTTTGGTTAGAACATTGGGGGGGAAAACCTCACTGAGATCTGACACATCACACAATTATGCTTTTATAATCAATCTGTCTCTTGCTTCCTAAATAACATTTTGGGGCACTGGCCCTATTAGTAGACAGTGACAAGTCAAAAGTCTCTTGCAAGACTTGTATCTTTCTGTACCGTAACTCTGATTTGAAACATGTATTGTGAAAAACCATTTGACCTCTGACCTTTCTTCTCAAGCACTGCAAAATTATAAAAATGCTGATTGGAACTGGTCTAAATAAACAGATACTGGGTAGAACTCAATCTAAGGTTTTTTTTTTTTTTTTTTTTTTACTTTACCAAACAATTATGAATGATGAAGTGTGATCAAGATCTTAGACTAAATCAGATTTTTTTGTTTTCAGTTGTCAGGTATGATATTTTCTTCCACGAGGGGTTAATTGTAACTTGATATGAGCTGTGTGTATTGGTAAGTTTGTGTACGTGTGCAAAAGGAAGAGATATTCAGTCCTGAGTGAATGAACATCAGTGTCATAACTGTCTTGCTGTGACTGGGTGAACTTGGAAGACAGTGAGAAGGTAAGACTATTCAATATAGATGTTTCAATATTTTGTGATTTATAGTCAACAAAAATGTAAAAATGCTTTAAAAATTATTTTTTGTGTGTGTTGAAGATGATGCTCCACCCTCTTCTTGGGATTTTGTGCTTGATCTCTGCAGTTTTCTCTGTGAGTAAAACAACATTAACATGAAGCACATGCTCAAGAAATAAATATTTTCCCAGCTAACAAACGTAAGTGGTGGAAACAGGGAATTGAATGGTTTTTTTTTAAATGTCCAGTTTTCTTGTGATTAGAACATTATTTGATAACTGTTATGATAATGCAAGTACATTCTCCTAATCTTATTTTATTTATTAAACATATATGAATCTTTGAATGTTTATTTGTAATATTCCAAGAAATATTTCAACATTCATCTAGTAAATAGATTTTTTTTTCTGAAAATGTTGTTCTCAAGATATTTCAAGAACGCTTCTCTCAACAACATGAGAACACATATCACATATTAATAATGTTATAAGAACATTCTTTAAATGTTATTTAAAGAACGTTTTATCTAAACATTTACAAACATTAGTAAAAGTTGTGGGAAAGTTCCCTGTTGGATGTCAGAGGAAAGCATCAGATCTACTAAATGTATGTTCTTGTCACCAAGAATTTTTGAGGGATCCATAGAAAAGGGTTTTGTCTATATTAGATGGGAAGTTGTCCCCACCGTAATAGACATTGTGTTTGCTGTAGGTGAGACAGCCGTCTGATGATTACTGGGGTGAGTATGGCCCGTTTGGAGCCTGTAGCCGCACATGTGGCACCGGAGTAGCTGTGAGAACCAGGGTCTGCAACACCATGAGGTGGGTGAGCACCTGTGTGTTTAGTACATTTGAAACCCTTTTCTATATAGCGTTCATAACTCATGTTCTATCTTTTAATTTTAAGAACGGATGGTGGACACAATTGCGTGGGACCATCCAAGTCCTACAAACTCTGTAACACACAGGTAAACAACATCACACACAATCAAGTGCAATTTTTTTAAATATGTGTTTTAGAGTGCAGTATCTTTTGTCCTCTGTAAAGGAATGCCCTGTTGGAACTCGAGATTTTCGTGAAGAACAGTGTTCTCAGTTTGACAGAATGGAGTTCCAGGGAAAACGTTACACCTGGCAGCCATATTATGGAGGTAGATTACTCAAGTCGTATTATTTTATATCATTTTTTTTATATCATGATATTAGGGAGTTTAAAGCAAAAAATTTTTTATGTAGGAATTAAACACATTTTGTGTTGTTTCCCCCTTTTAAATCAAGATTTCTTGATGGGTAAATCAAGATTTCTTATCACATTACCATTTTTTCCTCAGCAAATTTGGTCTTTGGTTTATTCAATATGAAATTTGCATTCTATAAAATTATTCTTTTTATGGATGTTTAGACAGTTTTTTTTTTTTTTTACTAAGGAATAGGAAAAAGATTTGTTGTCTAAAATATTATTTTCACATAATTTTAAATTGGAGCTTTAATTTGTTAAATGACAATGAGTGAAAGACTTTTGCACACAAAGTAAGCCTTCAAAATATAATTGGATGTAATGTATGGTTAAGTCAGAAAGTTCTAGATGTTTTCATATTTTATTGTAATCAAAAACTAAGTGGACTGGTGTAATTAGATGTGTTTTTTTATGTGACCTGTTGTGTTTTGGTCCAGCTTCAAACCCATGTGAGCTGGTGTGTGTGCCCAGAGGAGAGAACTTCTACTACCGTCACAGACCCACTGTGGTGGACGGCACACTGTGCTATGTGGGCCGCAGGGATGTCTGTGTGGAGGGTGTCTGCAGAGTACGTGTATACTGACTACAGCTCAAAACCACACACACAAACATTTCATTCTAACACCCTTATCTCTGCTGAAAGGCGGTGAGCCACGGGGAGATTGTGGCTTTTGAGGATCACTCTGTTCCTGTCACCTCTAGACATCGCCCTGGGGCTGTTGGACATTTGGACACCTACAGGTAATTTTTTGTATGTACATGTATCTATGATGAAATGTATATAGGGGTTGGGCAATGAAACTGAAACATTGGTCAATATAGTGTTGGAGGTTTCATGTCTGGCATCCAATCTTCACTGATTTTACATTCCACCAGTAAGTGCAGAGTGTGAAGATTCAATTTGCAGAGTAATAGCACAGCTGTACATTCAATATTGCAATCCACACAATATAATGGCACACATTTCATAGTTCAGAAGAGGACAAATTGTTGGTTCGCATCTCGCTGACTCATCTGTGACCAGAACAGAGAGTCTTTGCGGTGTATTGAGAACTATGGTGTCCAGGATAATGTCGGGATACCACCACGTTGTACGAATCGCATCCAACAGCAATAACTCTTGACGAAAGAGGAAGCTGTCTGAAAGGGATGTCCAGGTACTAACCCAGACTGTATCCAAAAAACATAAAACCACAGCTGCTCAACTCACTGCAGAATTAAATGTCAACCTTGACACTCCTATTTCCACCAAAACTGTTCATCAGGAGCTCCACGGAATCAATATTCATGGTGGGGTTTCTATAGCCAAACCTTTGGTCTCCAGTTGTTGGTTTCATTGGTGCCAAAAGAGCAAGTCTTGGGCTGTGGACATTGTGAAATGTATTACTCTCTGATTAGTCCTCCTTCACTCTCTTTCCCACATTTGTGGGATTTACGGTGTGGAGAAGTTCCAAAGAGGCTTACCAACAACCGACTATTGCTTTCTCTGAGTGAAGCATATGTGTGGTTCTGCAAAATCACAGCATCCCCTACTCTGCTTGATTGGCGTGTCACTGCCGAGGATTACCTAACCTTTTTGGAGGACCATGTGCACCTAATTGTTCAAACATTGTACCCTGAAGGGGGTGCTGTGTATCAACATGATAATGCACCAATGCACACAGTAAGACTGGAGACAGAATGGTTTAATGAAGATGAAAGCTAAGTTGAACATCATGGCCTGCACAGTCACCAAATCTAAAAAAATGTAAGCCACTAACATGAGCTTTACATATTTTGAAGGAGCAAGACAGAAAGCATATTCCTTCACCGGCATTACACAATGACCTACACACTAGAAGAGCAATGGCTCAAAATAGCCAAGGTGCTGGACTTGTATCTGTCATTTTCATTGTTTGTATCATGCGTGTTCCAGACATGCCGTTAGTCTGTGCATTAGTGGTGAGGCTTTTTCAGTGACTCTCTCGGATACTCAAATAGTCACAATCTTTATATATTGTGTTTGTAGGTACACATACAGCACCTATTCGGAATGTTCTCTTCATTGTGGTGGGGGGGTGCAGACCCGTACTGTGTACTGTATTAATGAAAAAACATCAGCAACGGTAGATGAATCTCACTGCGCTGCACAAGGCCTCAGAAAACCAACCTCCCAGGTGGCCTGCAACCAGCACCCTTGTGCCGAGTACAGTGTCGGTCCTTTTGGTGACGTATGTAATTAATATTTGTTTATACATGCACACATACTCAGAAGAATTTTCTTTAGCAGGAGTTTCTCTTTTATTTGTAACATTGATTAGAGTGCTATTCTGTTGTTTCCTTCAGTGTTCAGTGACGTGTGGTGAGGGACAGCAGACTCGGGAGGTGTTCTGCGTCGGTGGCAGAGGAGAGCGAGTCGCTGAGCACCACTGCAGGGGTCTCACACGTCCACATGAGATCAAATCCTGTCAGAGACCAGCTTGCCACCAAGTTTTTAGATACTACACCCATGACTTTAGCTTGGTGAGAAGGAAAGAAGGAAAGAAAGGAGAAAGCTAATCAGTTTTATGGATTTTCTAGGGATGTGCGAGTACAGCATTATTTGTATCTGTATCTGTACTCGGACAGGGCGGGGCCTAACCTGAAAGTGGGCGGGATTTAACCCGAAAGTGGTCGGGTTATCTTGAAATGGACTGGGCTTTAACTGTTTTTTTTAATCATACAATTGATATGGGTTGATCAGAAATTGTTATATTTATTGCTGATTAGAAAACTATTTACAAAACAGCATCAGCAGCTTCAGATAATTTTTTTGATCACGATAACAAACGAACTATATACAGAACAAGTTTTGCAACAATGAATACAACTCATGCGGTTGCAATTATGAAGAAAAATGTAATGAACAAGAGTTTTCATCTAAACAAAAGTTTCATTTTTTAATTTTTTTATGATCAGTGTGATTATTATTTTTTTGGTTCTTTTAAATGGTTAATAAGTAAGTACTACAAACAAACTGAAAGAAAAAACAAACCTGAAGCTGAAGAAACCCTAAACGTTAACGGAAAAGACCCGCGAACCTGAGTGACTGAGGGAGAGACAGAGAGAGAAAGAGAGCTGTTCTCTTCTCAGTGTTCTGTGTGTGAGTGAGCAGGGCCGGACACAGCAAATCTGTATGTGTAGGGGAGGGGTGCTGTGACTAGCCTATCACAGAACGCAGACACAGTCAGCTACCCAATGAGGATTTTTATTCAATCCGAGCACAGATATTGACTCGTATCACTCGTATAATACTCATACTCTGCAAAAATGCTTTATCCGTACCAGATACTTGTTTCAGCCAATTATCCCGCTCATCTCTAGTATTTTCCTCTTTCTGTTTCCTTCAGTGTACTCGTAGCTGTGGAACTGGCACTCGCGAGCGTAGAGTGGTATGCATGGATTTGGATCACAATCAATATGCAGATGATAGATGTGCTTCTCTCAGAAGACCTCATGCTATTGAGAACTGCAACACACAGCCCTGCCCTGGTGCACAAAGTAAGTTTATTCATGGTCATTGACTCTGTTCTATGTGCTATGAGGCACTCATCCTATACTTGTGTTGCTTTGGTTTAGTGGTGCCTAGTGTGCAGGACCCTAGTGGTCATGAGAGCTCCTTGCTTGGATTTGTGCCTCACACCCATGATGCAGCCTCAGGTTAAAAAGCTGACACAAATATGTTGATGATTTGAAAGCAGTTTTAAACTCCTGTTTCCATTACTCATGTGCTTATTTGTATTGTATAAGTGTTGATCCTTGCTTTGCATTTGCCCTGTGGACAGTTCACAGACCAAGTGATCCATACCCCACTGTGAGTGGTCCACATTGTGCCCAGTCATATTACGGCTGCTGTCCTGATGGCCACACTGCTGCCTCTGGGCCTCGTGCAGAAGGCTGTGCCCGCGATGACTGTCTTAGGTCCAGGTACATACGTGTGTGTGTGTGTGTGTGTGTGTGTGTGTGTGTGTGTGTGTGTTACTCACTCTCATGCCATTCCAAACTTGCATGACTTTCTTTAGTCTGTGAAGAAGACCCAGTTTGTTTTGGTTCCCATTTCCTTCGATTGACCTTTTTGTACATAAATGGGAACCAAATATGCATGATTACCAAAATTCTTTAAAATATGTTATATTATCTTCCACAAACGAAAAATAGTAATACAGGTAGGAAATGACATGAGGATGAGTAAATTATGCTAGAAATGTCTATTTTGAGCAGGCTATCATTTTAATAAAAATCATTTGTATGGCCCGCTCGCTCGGTCCAACGACGGTTTTCGAGAAGCGGGTGAAGGATCTTTTCAGTCGTGGCAAATTCCCATTCTTTTCTTATCTGACTCCATGGTTAAATATGACCGTGAATTTAGTTTAGAAAGCCAACTGGTCGTCGGTCATTTATATAATAGTTTGCCAAATAGACATTTGATTATTCTATCGAACTCATTACTCTTATTACACTCGCTCATTATCTATGTTGTGTGTGTCTGTGTGATAACAGATATGGCTGCTGCCTGGATGGAGTAACAACTGCTCGTGGTTTTGGAAGAGCTGGATGTCCTGATTCCCCTCATAGGGTATAATAGCTCATTTAATTTTCACATTAAAATTTAGCTTTATGCTAAATCTATCATCATATAATTTTATTTAAATGTGTGAACAGTCTTTTCAACATATTATCACCTTTGTGTTTAGGACCATAGTCCAGTCCGTCAACCCTCTGCTAGTGTGTGCTCTTTGGCACGAGATGTTGGGTCCTGTTATGAATGGACATCTCGTTTCTACTTTGATTATTCCGCTGGTTCTTGCTCACATTTCTGGTACGGTGGTTGCCTAGGAAATGGCAATAACTTTGTCTCCAAGGAGGAATGTGAGCAGACATGTAAGGCTTCTGTCAGAGGTGTTGCCCCAAGAGAACCAAGGAGAGGGATCAACGGGGTCAGAGGTTATAGAATGAGATCCCGTGCATAAGGGGTTAAAAGAAGGTCCGATGCTACCCCACAACAAACAAATCCAACTCACATACATGTTGTAGACAAAACAATTTATTCAAAGGTGCACACAGAAAGGCATCTTGGGCTTATACTGACATCTGTTGGCATTAATTTGTGGAAAAAAATATTGAGTGCCCCCTCAAGCTTCTTGTTGTAGGTTAAGATAAACACATTCACTGTATAGTATTTGTCAAACATGACAGCATTAAAACATCTGTATTTTGTTTTCAGTCTCAAGAACAGTTTCATCAATTTCAGGAAAATAAATTTGCTGTTTAGAATTAAGCTAAAATCATTTGCCCTTTTCTTTATGTTTCTATATCCATATAATTTTTACTTCAATTGTATACTCTTGCTAAGTCATTAAAGTTTTAACACAAAATAAGAACGCTGGTTGTTTATGAGTCCACTCTAGAATTTATGTGAATAAATATCTTGTAGCCTTCGGAATGTGAGTTGATCTTGTATGCAGATTTACTTTTTCATTCTTCCTTGATTTGTTTATTTAGCAGTGCACATCAGTAAACAATACAATAAATGTGCCAAATATTACAAGACACAGGCCATTTTTCATCTGTAGTCAAATGTTACAAAGAATGTTACAAAGTCACCCTAAAAACAAATATCGAATGTAAATTCAAAATGAAGAAAATTATTACAATTATGGTGTAAAATTATGGTGACGTAAAAATAGAAGACTCGAATTTAGTCATCGTTTGCTGATAATTACAATACAATTCAAAACCCTTGTAGCTCTAGAATTTTAACAGTCTTTGTACATTTTTGTGTCAAAATAAATTCACGTTTGTGTAATTGTGAAACGCTTTTATTTTGAATCTCCAAATCGTCACCGCCACCGGAAGTTCGATGCACATTTATGCTCTTTCTGTTGCTGCTCTAAGTGAACGGCCGTCAGCGGTTAGCATATCATTCATCGAGACTTTTAGATACCAGGAGCAGATATGGTATGTGTTTCAGACTTACATTTTATATTATGGTGTATATTATTGTCGTTTGTCCTGTTCGAAAACCGTGTTTTGTCGTTTGCATTAACACGTTGATACATGAACGCGGGTAGCTAGCAGCAGCGGTGTAGCAAGACACCGTCGAATATTCAGGAAATTGAAGTCCGATGGAATATTTCTAAAATCTCTTTCTACGAAATTTAACACATTTTGGTTTTAGTGTGACGCTTTTTATTTCTTCCGTGGCCGTGTCTTTCTTTGTAAGAAGTATCTAGACTGTTTTGTTTTGGGGGAGGGTTGTAGTCCAACGGCTGCTGTTTTCAAGGTCTTAATCCAGGGATTCCAGCGAGTTGTATTTAATTTGACTTGGTTCTAATGCCAAATGAGAATACATTAAATGGATGACATCTTAATCTGATAAATATGATCCATTAATCTCAGTCAGATGTTAAATATCTCTATCAGATTACTAGCAGTAGGGGGCTCCACATAAAGAGGTCATTTTTGGTGTGTTTATATTTCTAATCTTCCTAATTTCGTTTTTATAATTTATGCTTTTGTTTTTATACTTCCAGTCTCACACGATTCTGCTGGTGCAGCCCACCAAGAGACCAGAAGGCCGAACATATGCAGACTATGAGTCTGTCAATGAATGCATGGAGGGTAGGATGTTTCTTTCATGTTTAGATTACCTGTATGATCTATTTGAGTGTTTAATACTATTTTCCCCTCCAACAAAAAGGTGTCTGTAAGATGTATGAAGAACATCTGAAGAGGATGAATCCCAACAGTCCCTCCATCACATATGACATCAGCCAGTTATTTGACTTTGTTGATGATCTCGCTGACCTCAGCTGTCTTGTGTAAGTAACCACACTTTTTTCATGACAGATGCACGTGAGATCTTGTCAATCGTGTCCAGTTTACTCACTCTCTGGTCATTTAAACAGGTACAGGGCGGACACACAAACCTACCAGCCCTACAATAAAGACTGGATCAAAGAAAAGATCTATGTGCTGCTGAGGCGTCAAGCCCAGCAGGCTGGAAAATAAGAGTGTGGAAGGCTGTGTTATTTCTGGAGCTAGTCCCCAACTGTATCAGAACTACGCAACATCACAAGAGAAACCTAGATTAACCAAGTGATGCCGCTTAGTTCAGATTTTGTTGAACGCATGTCTATTCAGTCAGAATGTCAAAGAATAGATTGAAAATATTTTGCATTTTTAATCGCATTTTTGTAACCGGAGTTAGGGACTTGGATATTTATCAGACTAGAGGGGGAAATGGGTGGAACGGTTTTTTTCTTCTTTTCCACAATGCCTCTCAATTTTTGTTTTTTTTATTATTTTAATTATTGTGGTTTAATTGTTTTTCCATTCAGTGAAGTATAAAATGTACACATTTCAGATAATGTAGATAGTTCTGAGTCATCTTATCTCAACTTTTGTCCTCAGTACTGTTACAGGTTTTGTTGGCCTTCTGTTTTGTGTATGTATCCAGTAGTCACCACTGGAAAATAAATTTCTCACAAAATCTTAATATCAGTGCTGTTGGGTTTTTTCCCCCAGGGAGGAGGCATTAAATTGTGATGGGCATTTATAATGCTATAAAAGCAACATGGTTGCTTTCTGAAATATTTAATTTTTCAATTAAATGCTTTTCTTTTTAACTTTCCATTGATCAAAGAGTCCTGAAAAAAATAATTTAACATTGCTAATAAATTATTCTTTAACACTAAATCAATATAATAATTATTTTTGATGAATCATGTGACAAGACTGCAGTAATGGCTGTTGAAAAATGCAGCTTTTATTTTAAACTAATAAAATGATCCTAATATTGCAATTTTACTGTAATTTCAGAATGCTATGATACTTTTTTTGCTTTTGAAAAATAATTTATGCTCTGTCAGAATGAAGTGATGCTATACTTTCATATGCTCTATGCTTCAAGTCTCTGCTCCTCTTTATAAGCTCCAGTTTGCAGGGTTTTAGTTGACCATATGTCCTTTTTGTTAAATTATTGAAGTATACTCAGACCTTATTGTGTTTGAAAACTTAAATAGATGCTACACAATGTTGTACTTTGACCAAGGCTAAAAACAAGATTTTACTGAACACCAAATCCAGTTCATAGCTCTTTTAAGAAAAGTTTAACAAAAAGAGCTATCTTCTTGAACAAATGCATGACCAGAACTAGCTGAGCAAATTGTTCTGTGAAAGACGCAAGTCTCTCCCCCAGTCCCCTCCCAGCTTTACCTCTTGTACAAAAACTTTTGAGTTCTCTGATGTTTATAAGCATCCCTTTCTATTGAAAAAAAGGGAATTTTTTAAATTCTCAAGAAATTGAACAACCTTTGCCCTGTAAATAAGCATTGTGTAATTATCGAAACCGCTAGTTTACTGTGCTTTCTATGGAATCTGCAGTAAAAAGTTGCACTCCTTCCTTTTTTTGTCAACTAAAATGTATTAGAAAAATATGTTTGCAGTGATTTCTCATCAGAATAGTCCAAAAGCACATTAAATAACACTACAAGATTTCCCATTCCTCAAAACCCCACTTTCATTTAACAATCCTGTTAAAAAACAAAGGATTCGCAATCTATTGGAGTGAATTTTATAATCATGCTTGGTGCTATAAGGTTTGATTTTGTTCTTTTGGTTACATGATCTACTGTGTATTTGCATTGTTCTTGGAATGTACTTACGAAAGTAACTTATGAGGAAGCACATCCATTTTGTTTTTGATAATTACTGGGTAACTAAGGAAACAGGTGAGTGCAAGACTTGAAAGTACTATAGCAACACAATTAAGCTAGATACAAGGGAAGACTAAGTTACAACCATTTCTATTTAGTAACAGATTTGCAACCCTGACAGTCTGGCTTGATCTGTTTGATCCTCATTTCATTTTTGTTTCTTCATCAATATATAAATATAAAAAAGATTTGTTATATTTAGGGTCAGATGCCAAATGAGAGGCAGATCTGAATGTGAATTGTAAGAAAGGGGTGCGATTTAAGGGACTAAATTATTTTAAATTATAATAGTCTGGCATACTCATCAGAGAGAAGTCACGTGTTTCACCAGCAGATTGAGTTATGACATTTTGATTGAAGATTCAGAAGAAAAAAAATTAAACATACATGGATGTACACAATAATATCAGATGCATTTAGAAAACAGGTCACATTTTAATTTCATGCCATCTGTAACCTTTTCGGGTCATTTTTAAAATCCTAACACCTACTTAACCACCTAGCAACCAGTCAGAATTATTATCAACAACATAGTAATGCTATGACAGCATGCAACAACCATAGCATTGTGTTCAAGTAATTTGCATAGGCATGCAACATTAAAAATGTAGTTAGCAATTAATTTTAAAAGCTGGTAGTGCAACAAGGTTAACGCTGTAAACCCATACTGGCAATGATTGGGAATTTGTTGACTTGGTTAACCATGTAGGATGACCTGTTTTTCCAAAAAAGGCTGCTTCTGTTACTTATAATGTCTGATAATGAAACAATAGATTTGGTCTCAGAGACAAAATAACTGTACGCAACGGCATTTAATCTCGTATGGAATATGAAGTTGATTATCTTTACGTGCTTGCTCCATCTGTCACTCGTGTTCGCGCTTACTTTCACCCTCATTCACATTCCTCTCCATTTCCCTTTCACCAGCAGTGAGTGTTTGATGTTACGAAACAACCGTGTGTATGCGCCGGTCATTTTGGCGCACTGTGTCTTTAAACTGTGGCGGCGGCCCTGCGCCTGCAGCACAGGAAACCCCGTAGCGACTTTCTGAGGGGACCCAAGATGGCCGAATCTTCACAGTGGGGCTAATAATTACTTTTCGTCAAGTCGCTGCTATTTCATGGTGCTCGACGGTCGCGCTTGCCATTCGCCATTCCGGAAAGCGAAACGAACGAGTTTATTCGATTAATTGTATTGGGGAATGTTTATCTCTGCGTAAAGAGACTGGCTGGTCCATCCGCGGCCCTTAGCCAGAATATGGCGGAATACTTGGAGAAAATATAGCTTAGCTTATTATGAACGCGCCGCTTTATACACAACTCTTCCTGCGTTTTCACCGGCCGCGCGTGAGAGTATAATGATCAAATAGAGTCATCGGTACGTCTTTGAAGTTTATTCGCGCATGTTTCGGACGTTTGTGTTAAAAATGAGTCGCGCGAGGAGATAGCCTGCTAGCTGAGGCGCTAGCTACGCTAACCCCGTTTGACTGAATTAGTCGCAGCGTTAGCTTAGCCTTTCTAGCTTAAAGTAAGGGGGCACGGAGAAAAATAAACACATTCGTGTTCTGCCTGCATACTTTTAAACGAGCCTCTCGTCGTTCCGTCCCCTTTTTGGAAACGGAAGTGCTTTTCGTTGTTCCATTTATAAATAGTTCAAAATATCGAGTATGTTGTGTAGAGTCTCGGCTGCACACAGCAGCTAGCTGACCATCGCTAGACTGGTCAGAATATTTTAAGTTTGCTGTTATAGACCCCACAACAGCTTCGAGACAGCTTGCCGGTGAATGCTAAACATTTCAGCTTGAGGTTGACAGCAGATTTTGTTGCCTCTTGCCACGCAAGGACGTTGAGATTTATTGAAACAAAGGCAAAAGCCTCTCTGAGAGTTACTTGCAAGGATGACTGACACTCGTAGACGAGTAAAAGTGTACACTCTGAACGAGGATCGCCAGTGGGATGATCGGGGGACTGGACATGTGTCGTCCGCCTACGTGGAGAGACTGAAAGGCATGTCTCTCCTGGTGCGCGCCGAAAGTGATGGTAGGTTTTAAAGCACTGTAAAAATGATGTACACGGTCACTTCTCATTGACGTTGCAATTAAGATGTGGGTGTTCTTTAAAACAGGATCACTGCTGCTGGAGTCAAAAATAAACCCTAACACCGCCTATCAGAAACAGCAGGTGCGTTTGAAACGACTTGATCTTATTGACAACACATCAATGCTTTTGTGAACATAATTCATAATCATGTGCTTTAAATGTCTTGATTAAAATTAGACGAGTATAAATGTGCCTTATATAAAAAGCAGCACAGGTGAATAGGGTTAATACAGTGCAATAACCCTGTTAAGCATAAGATATCATAGTCAGATGTATGAAATAATAGTCAGAACCAGAAAAGGTTCAGAAAAGATCTATAGTAAGAACTTTTAATTAACTATTAGACTAATATATATACACACACACACATATTAGTCAAAGTTTACATGTGTGTTTTTTTTGTATATCACATTTGACACATCTGGCCTTTATGGCCCATTTAAGATATGGAACTTGCAGCTGAGAAGAAACTTTATTCAGAGGTCAAACCTGAGCAATTTGAAGATGTCATTTTTTATGATGTTATTTAAAGATGTCATTTATATGCGCAGATCAAGTATATGAAAATTTGATGACTTGTAATGCAAAGTAATTAGACTACTAACATAAAATGCAGTAATAGTTCTTAGCAAGGTGAAATTAAATGCTTTGTTTTATAATCAGTGCTCTGTATATTTAATTGTAAGAGGGCAAAACATAAATTGCAGTGCAATAAAACAGTAATGATTGAGAGATGTACAAAAGCCTCAGAAGCCAGTTGTCACATAGATTAACATGATGTATAATGATGTAAACCTATGTAACTTTAATAGGCTTTAGAAATTCATGCATCAAATATGATACAGTAGGCGTTATAGGATGAGATAGTTGCTTTGTATTACAAGTTTTCTGAAATGTTGTTTAAATGTTTAATTAGATCATTCCTCATTCACATGTACCAATTTGCATAAACGTCCAGAACAGAAATCTGAACATAGGATAAAGCCTGGTTAAAATAAAATGCTTGTTTATTTTTTTAATAATACATAAGAGTGAAAGACTCACAGAGGGAGAATAAAGAACTGTAAAGTTTACATGCAACGGAAGTGGAAATTTCTGACTCGGTGCATAAACTCATTTTGAGATAACAGCCCTTAAATGTAGTGTTATTGAAATCTACAGATACAAATTGCTACTTAAGTATATTTTATCTACAGTTTTGATAAAAGCCTTAAACTATAGATCTCTGTATGTTAGTACTTGTAGAATAACGCTTCCATGTGACAGTAACCTGTTGTTTTGATGGTATTTGCGTTTTTCTTTGAAGGACACATTAATAGTGTGGTCTGAGGCTGAAAACTATGACCTGGCCCTCAGCTTCCAGGAAAAGGCTGGTTGTGATGAGATCTGGGAGAAAATATGTCAGGTGATAATGCTGATCACATTGATCATGATGTACATTGATAACATTTTCTCTTGGCTTCTCGAAGTACTTCTTGTTGGTGTAGTGCTCCATTTTAAAAGTCTTTTTATTGTGTTTACAGGTGCAGGGAAAGGACCCCTCGGTAGACATCACCCAGGAGCTGATCGATGAGTCTGAAGAGGAGCGCTTTGATGACATGTCTTCTCCTGGCCTTGAACTTCCACCCTGTGAGCTCTCCCGGCTAGAGGAAGTGGCCGAGCTGGTGGCTTCATCCTTACCTTCTCCGCTGCGGAGGGAAAAGCTGGCCCTGGCGCTGGAGAACGAGGGCTACATCCGCAAGCTGCTGGAGCTGTTTCGTGTGTGCGAGGACTTGGAGAACCGAGAAGGCTTGCATCACCTCTATGACATCATCAAAGGCATCTTCCTCCTCAACCGCACGGCGCTCTTCGAAGTCATGTTCTCCGAAGAATGCATCATGGATGTGATCGGGTGTTTGGAGTTTGATCCATCGCTACCCCAACCGCGGAGGCATCGAGAGTTCCTGACTACCACAGCGCGCTTTAAAGAGGTCATTCCCATTTCAGACCCAGAGCTGCGGCAGAAGATTCACCAGACGTACCGGGTGCAGTATATTCAGGACATGGTGTTGCCCACCCCCTCCGTCTTTGAAGAGAACATGCTCTCCACGCTGCACTCCTTCATCTTCTTCAACAAAGTGGAGATTGTTGGCATGCTGCAGGTGGGTTTTGTATTTGATCAGTAGTGAAATTTGTTAACTGTACTGAGTGAAACAAACTATAGATTAACTCCTCACTGTTAACTTACATTATCAGGCAGTCGGTATTTATCGTTATGCTTTCTTACCACGATATTCAGAGCAGGAACTTCTGCCTTAAAGTCATTGCATCCTTTGCAGAAAACATTTTTTGCTAATGCTGCAGTGAATAAGTTAACATGTTTGTGCTGCTGCTACTAATATCTCCTTGTCTACGTTAACTGAGAACATCTCGCTCTCATTTTGTCGCTTTTTTTTTTTTGTGGGTACGCCCATGGAGGGTTGTACTTTGGTTCTTTTCTGCAAAGGTCATTATATGTTTTCCGCACCGAAAAGTCTACAGATGTAGATAACCAATTTAAGCATAGCAATGCTAATGTTTATTTATTTTATCTTTTATTTTTTTAGATGCGTGCAATCATATTTAGTAGAAAATCGGCAACGTTATGCCTCAATGGAAAATTTTGTGTAAATTTGGTAAGTGATTTGTAGGGATGCACCAATATTAAAATTGATTATTAGTGCATTAACAAATTAACCCTTATTGTAAAGTATTACCAAAATAATCTATTGCCTAAGAAAAAAAGAAAATGCCTAAATAAAGCAAACAATTCATTGGACTACATTACTTAGACTACATGTAAAAAAAAAAAAAAAGCATTTGCCGTGGATAAATAAAATGAATTGGCGTCCGTACAGACAATAAAGAAATTGGTAATCAAATTATCTTGTTGATGAAAATAATACGAGAACAATACAAGCGCTAGTTATTAACACGTTAACTGTATAAGATAAATCAGGTTTTTATACAAAATAAACATTAATATTGCAACTTACATTTGCATAAAATCACGTACAGATGAACTAATAAACTAAGATGCGTAGTCAGATTGTGTAACGTTGTCCTCT
Organism: Rhodeus uyekii; assembly: GCA_037043235.1. NCBI lineage: Eukaryota > Metazoa > Chordata > Actinopteri > Cypriniformes > Acheilognathidae > Rhodeus > Rhodeus uyekii. The sequence goes on along the minus strand of JAWRVZ010000012.1, from coordinate 1,166,707 downwards.
TGTGGATGAGCTCTTCTCGTAACAACACTGTGAAACAGCAACTACACCCAAAGAATTCGTACTGATTTATTACAATAGATTATACAGTTATAATGTCATGCTACAGTCCCAATCATAGTTATTAATATTTTGCATTGCTGTTTGAGTGAGCGCTGAAGCTGATAACGGGACAATGAAGCGCTGCGGGTTATTAACTAAAAAAAAGCGTCCTGTATTGGATTAATCAAATACATAAACTTAATATTCTGACTTGTACAAGTGAACTACAAAAATCACGTTTTATTACAACAGTGTTCTCATTATAATGTTATGTTTATGACAGTTCCAGTAGTTGTTAATGTGCGTTGCTGTTTGAGCTGCGCACGCTCAAGCCAAAGGTGATCACCGGTGTAATGAAGCTCTTTACTGCATCCTGCCAAATGCATCCTATATGAGATGAGATTAATTCAAATTAAATGTTACAACACACAATTGCACAGAAAGCTGTGGATAAATAAGCAAACTTGACTATGCTAGTCATGGTGATCTTTCTGCACGGAAACATGAGCGCACAAAGAATTCACAACGTTCTTTTACAGACGTGTTCTCCTAATTTTATGTAGCTTATATAACCGCTTTATGCCACACGTCGCATTGAACTTATCATCTGTTTCGAAGTGATTCCAATTATATCAAGTAATTCAAAACCATCATGGCAAACTGCATGCATCTGACGTTACTGCAGTTGTAGCTAAATTGATTAAAAAGTATATTTGTATGAAAAGGGTTTGATATGCATGCTTCTCATATAAGCCTTACAGTTGAAATGTTTGATAGTGGGGTTGGAGTTCGGGGAGGGGGCTTGTTTCCATGGGAACAGCACCATCATGTTCTTTAGTGCCATATCATGTGATGTCGTCACAAATGCTTGGCAGGCGTGCAGGTGTGGCAGCTTCAGTACAGGATGGGTGTTTTGTCCATCTTTGCAGATAAGGGTGCATATTAAATGGCATATTGTTGTTTTAATATTTCCATATCCCATTACCCACTACCTGAATGCATTCTAGTAGATGTTGAATAAATTGACCATATTTCTTATGATTATCTTAACGATTAGATGGACTTTCCCATGACAGTGTGGTCACAATGTTTTCGTTCACTTGACTTCCCCTTTTTTGAGGTGTAATCTTTTATTTCCATGATGATGTGTGATGCTGTAAAATACAGTATCGGTCGCGTGTTACCTTGCCGTCGACGTGCATCGATCAAATATACGTCACTCTCATGCAGCTAGAGGTCAAGTAATGTTGCAAAACAGATTTGTGATTTACGACTTTATATTGAGATCAAATGACAGTAGGTGTGTATGTATGTACACAATTGTGAATTATCAAAAACCAGGTTAAATGTGGCTAAACAATTTGTGGTTGTAATTCACACAATATTAAAGAAAAGGGATTAAGTATCAGAAAATAGATTTTAATGTTGTGCTTATAAATATTTTAATACAAATTGCATCCAAATATTTAATAATTCTAGTGGGAGTGGAAATATTTTAGCACGTCACGATCAGATTCTGGAGTTCCAAAATAAAATTTGATCAATTTATTTTTGATAGTCAAAAATATTGTCTTTAAATCTTACATTTATTTGTAAATAAAAAAAATAAAAAACATTCTGTAATTCAGGGCTCAACACTAAGGATTTTTTTTCTACTGGTCAGGCCAGTGGTTACAAACACGTGCTTTGTTGTGCTAATTTGTAGGGGTGTAACGATATACTCATCACAATTTAATACAAATTGCAGTCCTGAACTCACAAAACCATACTATTACAATATTTTAAGCCAAAATAGTAAAAAAAAAAAATTTATTAAAATAATATTTTCTTGTCAGGTCCCATTATACATTTAATATATATATATATATATATGTGTGTGTGTGATATGTATATATACGTATATGTAAGGTTAAATATATAATAATGCAATAGAGGAGTAATTGTGGGACTTAACTTTTTAATAATATAGTAATATATTATAATAATATATGTAAATAAATAGACTATAGCTATGTCAACTTTTTTTTTTATAGCAGTTCTTGCTCTTTCAATGTAGGTTTTTGGATCTAATGCTCAGCCTTTCCTGGTGCTCTCTATGTCCCCTCTCTCTAGCTATTAATGCATTATACATAAGAATAAACCATCTAAAATGCTTTGAATAATGATACTGCTAAAACTAAATGTGATGAGGTGATTTAAATGATGTTTGTGCTTTCACTTTGAGCAGTGCCGCTCCAGCAATGCGTACATGTGCTTCACAGTGTCAATACAATCAATCACGGTTCTAATCGCATACTAATACAGTGTCAAAATTACTGTTCATAAACTCATCCTGTTCAAACTGTTCATCCAAAAACTTAATTTCAGCATTTACTCACTTGAATTGTTTCCCTGCGTCATGCAAGCATTTGAACCTCCTTGTTCACTATAGTGTGTGAGACGTTGCACATTTGTTCATCTTATAAACATCGTGTCTCTTCAGATGATTTGGATTAGACCACTCGATTATTAGCTTCTAGGTCTTTTTTTTCCCCGTTGCTTTTGTTGTTTTTATTTTTTTTGGATCTTTTAAATTTTAGGAATAAACTTTAAATTGAGACCGAAATCTCTCACAGTTTCATTAAAGTATCTTCATTTGTGTTTGGAATATAAACTAAAATCTTACAGGTTTGAAACAATGTGATTACATGACAGATTTTATAAAATTATAAATACAAGCTGAATCTTTGATTAAGGTAACAACATATCTTTACATTCCTACTTGTTTGTGGGGCTGCACAATTTGACCACATGTTTTAATAAATCAATATGACTAATAATAACTATTCAAGTGCACATTCATCTGTAATTTATCAGTATCAATCTTACCTAACACTTAGTTTAATATATTTTTATATAGTAATAATTTCAGTTCCTCTCCAAATTAATGTAGAAACAAAGACAAAAATATATATAATATTTATTTTAATATTCGATCAAACAGGTAGGAAATAGAGAAATTGAAGTTGAATGAACGATAGCATATTGGAATACTGTAGCTAGTCAAAGGATGACTGAAAAATAAGTGACTCGTTAATGGTGTTAAATATTTTTAATACGTTAATCTGAAATTAATCGCACGCGTTAATGCGGTAAATTTGACACCGCTAATAATAATGATACTACTACTAATAATAATAATTTAATACTCAATAAGAAATATTACTTGTGATAACACTATTGCACTGCAATGGGGACTATAACTACAAATCATTAGAACGTTATAAGGTTTTAAATTATCTTATGCGTCCACTAAAAAAAAAACCTCCTGAACACTCAATTTGTGGATTTGCATGTTTACTTCAAATTTCTTTAGAGAAGTATTTCCTATTTTCACCTAAAATACGGTCATGACGTTACACCCTATTTTTATCCAATAACTAAAAATAAATGTATTAGAAAAACACTTCCTGAAATGACAAACTATCTTTGGGGAAATTGGATTTTTTTTGTTCGGTTCAATTTATAATTTCGATACCACAGCAGAAACTACTACCCTAACTAATATAAAGCTCAAACATTATTGAGAACAAGTCAGTCTTCAGTAATAAAATAAGACCAAACTAAACCAATACAAGCAGCTACCCAAAAAATAAAACCGAAGAAAGATAAATGAAATAAACAGTGCTTTAACTTTCAGAGTACAGAAATGTAATAATCAAACTGCGTAGTCTTCGCTGTATAAATTAAAAATAACTTAATCCTTGTGAATGCTACGAAAGTTGTTTGAAATACTTTTCACTTCAAGAACTCAATTCAGCGTCCACTTGCGCATAGAAAACAAAGCGCAAACCCCAAATAGAGCCTTCCACGTCTTCCTGCGCCTCAATATATATATTAGTCACACAAGCAAATAGTAATAATGAAGTGGAACAAAGCAAGCAGCAATAAATAATACCTTTCAGTTTCTGAACATTTTCAATTCAAGAGCATTAAGTGATGACAAATTAATTTTCTCAGTTGTTTGATTATTAGTGATGACATCATAAACAGCGGTAGATCTAATAAGCGGCATTCACTCTAAACTCTTTCTGTTTTGACATACGAGACGTTTTGTCCGATTGGTCTAATCCCTTCATATCGTAAAACATGCAAGTTTGTTTAACCTCGAACAACCGCAAGCAACGCACATGAGTGTGCATTTCGTGTATTGAATATTTGTAGGCTTACTGCATTCCATGCTGTTTTCTGAAATGTATAGAATCGTTGAAGAGAAAAATGCTGTTCATCGTAGAATTATTTTTTTCTTTTATCCCTTCCTTCTAGTGTCATTTGAAGTTTAAACTGATTGATATGCATGTGTGTGTGTGCGTGTGTGTGTATGTATATGTATGTATATGTATGTATATATGTGTATATATGTGTATGTATATATATGTGTGTGTGTGTGTGTGTGTGTGTGTGTATGTATATATATATATATATATGCAAGTGATTTATATAATACCAAAGCGTATATATACGCTCTTTTGGATACCAAAGCGCTCTTTCTTATGTTTTTTTTCTTTTCTTTTTTTCAGGACGATGAGAAATTTTTGACTGAGCTCTTTGCACAGCTAACTGATGAAGCCACGGATGACGACAAGCGGCATGAACTGGTATGATAGCAGCATTACTAATGGATTACTAATGGATGCCTCCTCCTCAAGATAATGGATACATACAAAACTCATATTGTGTGTCACATCCAGGTAAATTTCCTGAAGGAGTTTTGTGCATTTTCGCAAACGTTACAACCACAGAACAGAGATGCTTTCTTCAAAACTCTTTCCAACATGGGAATCCTGCCAGCGCTGGAAGTTATTCTTGTAAGATATCCTTGCTATTTTGAAGAATGGATTTATTGTCAGGTGTCAGTTTGGTGTTTCTTTATTCTTTTTAAAATGAATGACCTTTTGTATTGAATGTTATTGAGACCTTTTGCAGCAACTCTGACTTGCTTGAACTTTCCTGTCAATGAAAACCTTAGCTTGATCTTCTGCTTCCCTACTGTATTTCTCAACATGTGCGCTTTGTTGCAGGGCATGGATGATGTGCAGGTGCGTGGAGCAGCCACTGATATCTTCTCCTACCTGGTGGAGTACAACCCCTCCATGGTGCGAGAGTTCGTTATGCAGGAGTCTCAACAGAATGATGATGTAAGTCGGACATGCCCAAAGACCCATGTGATCTATCTGTCTACCTGTCATCTTCACTACTTGTCTCTCTCTCTACAGGACATTCTGTTGATAAATCTGATCATTGAGCATATGATCTGTGACACGGACCCAGAGTTGGGTGGAGCTGTACAGTTAATGGGGTTGCTCAGGACGCTAGTGGACCCAGAGAACATGCTGGCAACTGCTAATGTGAGACTGGTATTGATTTAGGACAATGTATCAAATATGCACTTTCATTGTCAGAACAACATGATCCTTTAATTTCATTAACTGTCTGGGTCCCTGCAGAAAACAGAGAAGACTGAGTTCTTGAGTTTCTTCTATAAGCATTGCATGCATGTGCTCTCAGCTCCACTTCTTGCCAACACCACGGAAGAAAAACCCAGCAAAGGTAATAATGGTTTTGTGTGCATATGCATGCATGCTTGTAGGATGCTTGCAGACTGTATGCGTAGGCAGCTTTTTTGAATTCGTTCCTCAATTGAAATTTGCATATCTATTTAAAGGCATAACATTCGCAGGTTTCTCACTCTGTGTGTGTTTGTCAGATGATTTCCAGACGTGTCAGCTGCTGGCTCTGATCGTAGAGCTGCTCACTTTCTGTGTGGAGCATCACACGTATCACATAAAGAACTACATCATCAACAAAGACATCCTCCGCAGAGTACTGGTGCTCACAGCTTCTCAACATGCTTTCTTAGCCTTATGTGAGTATATGCACACGCGCACATAAAATGTATAATGTCACTAGAATGGGGTCAGTTATTTTTTATTTGCTTAAGGAATTACAGTAAGGATTTTTTTGTATGCTTGCTCGGTCTTCCACTAGTTTCTAATTGTCATGTCACTGTTCTCTCGCCCCAGCACGAACAATAAATATATAATTTAAATTAATTTATACATATATAAATTACAGTTAAGACCCAAGGACCAGATATGTTGAATGAAGAGCAGGAGTCAGAAGTGCAGTCAATAGAAGAAATTTTAGTGAAGTTTAGTTTGCAGCTTCAAGTCTCACAAGGAGTTCGTAGGCCGCCCCACTTACAATAACATTGTTACAGCAATTGTACTCTAACAGAGGATACTAACTACATCAATGATGATGGTTAAATGATTCTGATTGGCAAAGAAAGAAAGATGAACAAAACTAGTAATTTTCCACATGGTTGACGGGTTAGTGACGTGGTTATTCCAATAACAAGTTATTTCGTCTCCTTATGGTGCCAGTTAATCACCTCACCAATACAGACCATATTAACACACACACACACAGATGCACAGCTTCTCCAAGGCTGAACTCGGCTCAGACTCCAACTCTCAACAGAAAGACTCTCAAAACATTCTGATAACATGTTCTATCTGGTGAGAAGTGCTGACAATATTCATCCTTACTCTATGGAAAAATACAGAAAAGCAAAGAGAGGTTTTAACTAATAAAAATCCCTAAATTGATTACAAATCACTCTTTACAAGCATTCAAATGAGAAAAAGGAAAAGAACATGAAAAATAACATAAAGAAAAGAATACAAGCAGTAACGGATTTCCAAATCGTCCCCACAATATATTTTAGTATTTACTAAAATATTATTGTTATTTTCTTATTATTAAATTATTTTGCTTTGCACCTGCTATTTTAATAAAAATATATTTCCATTAAATATTCTTTAAAACTATTTTAGAAAGATTGATTTTCATACCACTCTTACACTGTCTTGGTTCTGTGACACACAAAGCTTTTGTGCTCCGATCAAATCCTCTGCTTATCAACACTGGTTATTTTAGCGTTTTATGTACTATTGTAGTTTTTATTTTTCAATTTAGAATTTGTGTCTGCTTTTTGCCACTTTTAATTTGCTAACTTAGTAGGGATGAAGGTATGAGACACTGAAAGTATGAACATTTTTTGAAATACACATTAGTACTAGACAAATGACTTGGGACATAATTAGGCCGACCATTCACCATGGGAAGATTCAAACGGCATAATTAATAACAATAGCTCTGTGATTCTGATCCATTTCTACAATGAAAGGCTTTGTAAACAATGATTGTTATTACAACACATGCTGGGCCAGTAGCATTAACAAACACTGATTTATTTATAGCAAGCACTCAGTGCCACTCCACATCAGGTACAAGTTGGCTGTTAAATCTCTCTGTACCTTTTTCAACCGTTTCTCTTGTTCAGGTGCTTTGCGTTTCATGAGGAAAATCATTGGCCTGAAGGACGAGTTTTATAACCGATACATTATGAGGAACTTCCTGTTTGAGCCTGTGGTCAAAGCGTTCCTCAACAATGGATCGAGATACAACCTCATCAACTCAGCCATTATAGAGATGTTTGAGTATGTCAGAGTGGTGAGTACATGCTCCTGAACCTTTACCGTTAGACTGATATATTGTTTATTTTGTTTGTAATTGGTGTGTGTGTGTGTGTGTGTGTGTAGGAGGATGTGAAGTCCCTGACGGCTCATATTATAGAAAACTACTGGAAAGCCCTGGAGGATGTAGACTATGTTCAGACGTTTAAGGGACTGAAGCTCCGATATGAACAGCAGAGAGAAAGACAGGACAACCCTAAACTTGACAGGTCAGTGGTCATTTCAAACCATTGTCATATGAATCCTCAAATATAGTTGATCACTAATCTGATTCAATTCCCAAATTTGTATTGAGAAATGTTTATAAATGTTAGATTAGACCCTCTTTAGTTGAAAGAAACAATAATAAAGTCTCTGTTTTTTCAGCCAAAATAAAAGCCCTTTGGTTTAGTATTTGACAGCAATGATGCATGTCTTAATATTAGTATGTTGTTTTTTAAATAAATGTGTAAATTTACAGTAGCAAAGTATTGTATGAATGGGTATCATAAAAACAACAGTATGAATGTGGCTTGAGACAACTGAAATCTGAGTCTAGGGTGAATTTCCACATTTTAAAACCGATATTTAAAAAAAAAAATGAATCAACCCCTGATTAGTTTGCATCTCTGACTATTAAAATTAGTTTTTTTTTTTTTTTTTTGGATTAGTAATTCTCAGATTCATTGTGCATGTGATGTATTCAAGTGAATGAACAATGCTTGTCTTCAGCATGCGGTCGATTCTGCGAAATCATCGTTTTCGCCGGGACGCGCGAACGCTGGAAGATGAGGAGGAGATGTGGTTCAACACAGATGAGGAAGACTTGGAGGATGGTGAAGCTGTGGTACCGCCTTCAGATAAGATGAAGAGTGACGAGGACCTGATGGATCCTATCAGCAAGTTTATGGAGAGGAAGAAACGTATGTCACTCCTACATACGGATGGCATGATGTTGTCATTGCAAGATGCTTTAATGTAACTTGTATCGCTTGGTGTGTTTTGGTTTTCTGTTTTTTCTCAAAGTGAAAGATTCAGAAGAAAAGGAGGTGTTGACGGGGAAGGCGAGCCTCTCGGGACGGCAGAGCCCCAGTTTTAAACTCTCGTTTTCCAGCTCTCCAAAGCCTAGTCTGTCCTCTCCTCCAACCGCATCCCTCCACCCTGGTTCTCCCGGTTCTCCAAGCTCTCCCGGGACAGGGGCCCGGAGCTCCCCACCTACGGCAGCTGTCACCACTAAGGTAATAGTGCAGGCTCCAACATCGAAACAACGCCCCAAATTGTATTTCTTACCTATTGCTTATTTTTGACGGCATCTTGCTCCCTTTCCAGGGAGGCCTAGTGGGATTGGTGGACTATCCTGATGATGACGAAGAGGATGAAGATGAGGAAGATGCAGATAGTAAAGAAGAAAGTCCTCCGCTGTCCAAGAAGTCCAAGCTGAGCTCCTAAAGCACTCCCTCGTCAATCAGCACAGTCATGCTCAAAGGGAGCTTCATCCAGAGACTATTGCGCTCAGCCTAGAACTCAAAACTGAAACTAAATGAATGAATACATAAATGAATGGATAAATGAACGAATGCAGCCCCCCGCAGGAGTCCATGGGACGCCATGTGAGGAACAGAGAAACGGAGAGCAAGAGAGGGAGAAGATTCGGTCACAGAGCGAAAAGGTGAATGTCTCCACGTGGAGTTTGTCCAAGTGCCAATCTGCAAGCGAGTGAGAGAGAGACTCATGAAATGGATGGAGAGAGCGAAGATGAGATAAACCTGCGGTCTGGACAAAGAGTAATAAAAAAAAGGATTTAATAAGAAGCGAGTTTCGACAAAGCTAAAAGTACAGGGGGGTAAAAATGACCTCACACACAGTCAGTCACTCAGACACTCGAACTGTTGCCCCACAGAGCGTCCCAGGCTTGGACCAGGACACACTGCCCCCCCCCCTCTCAGGGAAGGACCTCACATGACCCGAACTGGGCCAGCCAATTCACCTTTGCTGACATCATCTCCATTTCTTTCTCTCCTTCCTCTAGCCCTTTTTTCTGTTGCCCTTTTCCCTCTTGATTCTCTCTCTTTCTTTTATTAATTGTTTTTGGGTTTTTTTTAGTTTCTAGGGCCAGACGGGACACTAGGGAGCAAAGAAGTCTAGGTTGTCATTGTTTATGATGTCACCATTGTTCTCGTGGCTCAGCGGAAGTTCTTCCTCTTTCAAAGCCAGCAGTTCCCTCCTTTCTTATTCTGTTGTTCTCCTCTCTCATTTTTTTAAATGACACAAGAGACCTGCCTTTAAATGTTCAGGACGTTTTCAGCCGCACTTGAACAGGTTTTTAAAACCTCAGTGGGGGGAGATAGTTTTACCCTTTTTTTGCCCTTCAAAACTGCAGATTTTTTGGAAAATTTGTAAGCCCGTCTTGATTAAAGATTGAGTGGAACTCTAGATGTGATCGGTTTTTGTCATATCTTCATTTTCTTTTCTTTTACATGAGTGTACTCTTAGTTGTTCAGTATATTTGGGACCATTAAAAGATCTTTGCTGTAGTAGATCTCTCACGGTTGTGCTGGTTCCCTGTATCATGTCAACTGTGCTGATGATATTTTGTCTTTTCGTCTCTGAATTGATCCTCCTGTCTGCTCGTCTGAATGCGTCAGCCGAAAGTCCTGCCTCTGCTGATGGAAGCTTTCTTAACGACCTGCACACAATTAAAGATAACAGTTTTTATTTTCTGAAATTATCATTTGTTTCCCTTTGTACTTAAAAACCCTGAGAGTGGTGTAATCCTGCACTAGAGGGCGTACTTCACCTTCATTTCACCTTCATTGTTTACGCAACCATAAGAACGACATCAGATGCCAGAAAGTAACTTTTAGCTCATGTATGCTACTGCTCAAAAGTTTGCCAAACACCAAAAATCACATTTACAGTAATCTTCTTAAATATTACAGTTTAAAAGTAACTTTTTTAAATCTAATTTATTCCTGTCATGGCAAAGCTAAATTTGCAGCATCATTACTCCAGTCCTCATTTGAATATGCTTTCATAATTCTTTATTATCAAGTCTATGATGAATAGAAAGCTTTTAAAGAGCAGCATTTATTTTAAAATGGTGTTACGTAACACGACTGTCTTTACTGTCATCAATTTAATGTCTCCTTGTAGAGAGAGAGTTAATTTAAAGATTAATTATTTGAACGGTAGCTTCCATGTTTTCAACATTGGTAATGTTTTTTGAGCTCCTAATCAGAAGGATCATGTGATACCGAAGACTGGAGTAATGATGCTAAAAATTCAGTTTATCAACAAAAAATACGCCACAATATTACGGTGCTATAGAAACCGAACAAACGTTTGATATAACCCTTCTCTGTCTGTGATTTTGACCATATGTTGTTCCACTTAATCTCTTCTCATCATTGCCTGAATGCAATATGTCTCATCTTTGGGGAGATCGTGCTCGCACAAGCAGCACACACACCTGCTAGCGTTCTGGCACTAACCTGGCTTTTAATTAGAAATTTAACCATGACAAATCAAGCCACACAAACTCTCCCAGAGTTCAGCAGTCACCAGTCCAATCCAAGAGCTGCTGGCTGTTCCTCAAAGGAGGCGCGCCGTGCCAACGTCACCGCACGGGCAGAAGTGTCTCCGTCTTCGTGTGTGGTGGTCTGTGCGCATTAAAGCTGTGTTTTATTTGTTTGTTGAGGATTATTGGTCCATTCCGTTGGCATGTGGCAGTGCCAGTGCGCATGGAGCCTGTTATGATGCCAGTGGAGAGTTTCTACAGATGTGCCCTTTGATGTGAAGCCCCCCCCCCCCTTCCCCAGCTACTGATTCAGCTCTCTTTTGGAAAAATCATTCAGCTTATTAAGAAAGGGGTGAGGGTTTAACTGATTTGTTTTCAACTATTCCTGCTGGGAACCATCTTAGACCAGTATAGTGCTGTCCAGTAATCAAACCAGTTAACTAATATGCTCTTGTTGGTTAAGAAGCCAATTGTGTGCTTAAACTAATTCTTTACTTGGATTAAGGGCATACTTCTTAAAATTAATTGCACTTTATGAAACATGCAAACACTACCAAGCAAAAGTTTGAGGGTCTGTATTTTTTGAATTTGTTAAGAAATTAATACTTATTACAAAAGATTTCTATATCAAATGAATGCTGTTGTTGTTGTTGTTTTACATCTTTCTATTTATCAAAAAATACTGAAAAAAATGATCGTGGTTTCCATAAAAATATTAAGCAGCACGACTGTTTTCAACATTGATAACAGTAATAAAAAAAGGGTTTTCTGGCGGAATATTTGAATCCTGTGACATTGAAGACTGGATGTAATGGCATCTGAATTAGCTTTGACATTACAGGAATAAATAATATTTTTAAATATATTCAAATAAAAAAATTGTTTTAAATTGTAATAATAGTTTGTACTATTAGTGTTTTACTTGACCAAATAATTGCATATATATAAAATCACTGCTATATATTACATATGCGATATAATATTTTAATCCCAATTTGAATCACTGCAGCACAAAGTTACTAGAAAGAAAACAATGAGTGTTAATCTTTGCCTCAACCTACCATGCAATTCTTTTTTCTTTGCACTCATAAAACTTTATTGTAATTACAGTAAAATATATTTGACAATAAATATGCATATGTGGACTAAATTTGAAGCGAATCAATCGCACGTTGCCCTGTTTCTAGTCACGTGTACTTCCTCTAATCCACCAGTAGATGGCGGGCGATGTCCGCATCACCTCTTCCCCGGGAGAAAGGCTTTTGTGACAGATTGTATAATCGTTTAGGGGCAGTAAAGTCTGCCGAACAGGAAATCCTCAGCGTCTCTCGTAGAGGTTGTCAAAACAGCCGCACAATGTGCACTTTCATGTGCTCAACTGGACCCTGTCGCCCCTACCAACAATCGCTTGTGTTCGCTGCACAAAGTGGCCTCTGTGTCGGCCGGGCCGCCTCCTCATGGCCCGGCGGCCGCTGTGGAGGTGATCAGGGGGCATGTTCAGCATAGCGTGTCTGTTTGTGTGATTAATCACCGTGTAAAACGGCAGCGTATCCGTTTCTGTGCGAGCGAGGAGCCACGGGCGCCTCGCCGTTTATGCGTCATTGTGTCTAACGGTGCCCGGTAGCTGAGAGCTGAGGGCAAAAGTTTGAGCATATGGTTGAGATTAAGGCGCTAAAGAAACTGGCTGATTCACATGATTGGGATTTGTTTTATTTTGAGTTTGGCTGATTACTGAATAAACGTCTTAAAAGTGAGTGATCTTTGGGAATACTCACTAAAGCCTTTTGTTCAGTGTAGCATGATCATAAACAAGTGTTGGTTGCTTCATATATGTGTTTACATCTCTTTAGTTTGGTTTTAGGCGGTCTGTATGCTGTCATCATGAACTTGGGTGGATTCCTTGGTCTTGATCATCTCTTTTAACCTTCGGGAAATAATACTGCTTGGAGTAACACATTGTCATACAGTTTTTGGAGTGGACTGTGTAGTATAGAGTAGGCTAAGCACAGTTTCTGAATGAGTGGAATAAGCAAATGGAACGTTCAAAATGTGCAATATTCATCTTTTAGAATCTGACGATTCCAAAGTGTTCACAGGTTGGATACTTCTGAATCTCGGTTGACTCTTGGGTATCGTTTGCCTACTGTTTCTCAAATGCTTCATATTCTGACATGCTTTGGGCACACTTACTGCTTTTTTGTTTCCAGTTTTGCATAACCAAGTTAGCAGTTTTGAGCTTCTGCTTCCACTGTCCCAAAGTAAAAGGGTATTGGTTAAATGCCTGACATACGGTCTGAGGTTGACACAAGCTCAATATTTTTTTATATATTTATATTTTAATTTATGACATAAATTAGACCAGTAATACCCCACTCATAATAAAACCATTTTAACAAAACTTTTACATGTTGACAATGGGCTAAATTGGACTACAGAGCCTGTCCAGGACTATAAACGTCATCAAACAGTAAAACTCATACCTACTTTTACAGTCTCACCCTGTTTGCACTCCTGATCTTGCTAACTATTAACTAAAACCTTTCAACTTGGAGTTTTTAAATAAAATGATTTTGGAAACTTAGTGGTCAGGTTGAAGTCATATAGCTCGGCATATGTCTGCTTCACATCATGACAAAATGACAACACGTGACGTTCTGTTCAGGTCCTTGGACTGGGAATTATGCGTTTCTATAGACCTTATTCACAGCAACAGCGTCTTCGATTTTTAACAGGAATGAAAGTGAGGCTGTGAGGGATAGACACGCGTCTCTTCGGTGTGTTGTCCAAATATTTGATATGCTTTTAGATTGTTCTTCTGACGAAACACTGCAAAAACAGCTTCACAAGAAATTTCATTTGACAAAAAACTCCAGACAACTTGTGTGATCTAGTTCTTTTATACGGCTTATACTGCAGATGCCATTGAAAACATGGCTAGTCTATCACTCATAGCCTCGCTTTCATACCTACATTTACATTTATGGATTTGGCATACACTTTTATCCAAAGCGACTTAGATTGCATTCAGCATACACATTTCAGGCAATTTTTGCTTTCCCTGGAAATCAATCCATGACCTTGGCATTCAAACGACCAAAGCTCTACTACTTGAGCTACCTGTCATGGCGCTGCTCTGAATAAGGTCTATAGCAACGTTACCAGTGCCTAAATTAATCTGCAGTGGTCAGATGGGACAAGGTGTCAGGTGGATATCTGTCACATGGTGCAAGCTGGAACTCTCAGTAAATTCCTACCTTACAAGCTCTACAAGGAACGTGAATGCTTTTTACAAATTGAAATTGAACGTACCTACAGCTTAACTTTAGATTTTTACTTCTGGAAATTGAATGTAGACTTCCAATATAATAAAACTTGTGTTATTTTGTAATTATTTTCTTGATCTAAAAATGTGTAAGAATCATAAACTTGTTTTTCACAAAGCTTATTTTGTGCAATAATCCAAAAGCCTAATGGGAACTTCCAGGGTCAGCCTCAAAAAATTACAGCTACATCCGAAATCGTATGAGGAGGCGCCACTGTTGAATATGTAATTACAGTAGAACCCACTTATCTCGACCTCGGTTATCTCGCCAACCCTGTTATGTCGACGTTTTTGAAGTGGAACCGCCAAACTCCCTATTTTTCTTAGCATTTTCTTATTGGTTATGTCGATTCTTTTATGTCGCCGAACCCTAATATCTCGAGCACAAAAGAGGGACAAAGTCGCCACTTCACATGGGTTATCTCGATCCCGTCACTAATGATCATACCGAGTTCACTGCGCATGCGCTGAGTTTGTGTTGCACGTGCATCAGTCTGTATAGTCACTCACTCCAATGACGCTTCACTCACTCTTGCGGCGCAGTGCCGTACAGCCGCAGAAGATCTCGCGCAAAAATCAAGCCTTACAGAAACTATCTTCAAAGAGGAGGCACAGGAGTTCGCCATCACTGTCCAGGAATTCCCAGATTACATTGACATCGACAAAGACGTTGTTACTTAGAAGCATTTGTTTTCAAGCAGACCGTTAAAGGCAAAAAGCAACAAAGCATTTTAGTCTTTGTAAAGAAACCATAGTAACCGCGTGTGCAGTACTTTCAGAACTGTGTCAGAGCGAAATTATGTTTATGTGTGTTGTGACTGTGTTTACACTGTGAGCGAAATTGTGTTTGCAATGTTGGAGAATATAATTAAAGGTTTGTATGGAGAATCGAAGGTGTTTTTATTATATTCTGGTAAATCTCTGCTGTTAGTTGGTGCACATATGCCTTTTGTTGTTAGCAAAAATATACAGTGTATGAAAATTTTTATTATAGCATGCCGATCGCTTCATCAAACAAATCGCCATCCATTTTCTCGATCCCCGGTTATCTCAACGCTTTTTTCCAACCCCCAAGGCCGTCGACATAACCGGTTCCACTGTACTTTGAACCACTAAAAAACTATGTTCTATCTTAGTGGTAAGTGAATGTCAGCTAGATGTATTATATTCGTCATGTTATCACTGTCAAGCTGCTTATACTAACTTCAGTTGTGTAGTCAATTCATAAATCCTCTCCTGTGGCCTCATGGGATATTGGAAGTGTACTTCAGAATCTCACCAGAACTAGGTCATCTGGAAACCTTCGGGCTATGAATACAATTAATTTGATATACTGTTTATTTCACATACATTGTTTCGAATATACAGTAGGGAAGTACAGCCTATCATCCCTATAGCACTCTTTCCAGTGTGATGAATGAAATGAAAGGTAGGTCAAGGTTATATGAGTTTACCCTACTGTTATTCACAACCAGGCCAATTTGAAGATATTTCTGTCACATGGAAAATGTTCTGAACTTTTGTTTGCTCTGTGAATCTGAATGCAGCCTTTTGCTTTGTGTTAAATGAATGATTTCATGAGCGGTAACCAAGATTGAACCCTATGGCCTCAGCCTCACGAACCGCCCACTGTTTTGCGTAGAGATTAAACGAACTCTGATTAGACAAAACAAATTTGAACAAACTTTATTAAATTCACATTTTGATCTTTATTGTGGGCTAAACAGTGTGGTCTATATAGTTGTACAATCCTGCATGCTAAATTTAACTTATATAATGTCACATAAATGGACTAGTGGGTGTTTTCATTCTCAATCAATAAACACATTTGAGCAGGCATGAAAAGGGAATGGCTTTACCATGTGGAAACACACACACATTGGGATCCTTGCCTGCAGTAGTTCATGTTTTAGTATAAATATAACCTGTAGTTCTTGTTCAAGTGTAAATATAACCTACACAGCTGTGAATCTGTGCTGTTCTTGGCAGCGGTATTGGATTTTTAATGTTAAAACATCACTATTAAACTTTTACAGACTTCGCTATTAATATATTTAAATTGGGGGTCTTTACAACTTCCTCATAGATCTGGATGGTGCATGGCGTTCAGCTGTTGGCCGTCATGACAGTCTGCGCGACTGTGTGAGGGACACAACAGTTGCCGTCTCGCTCTGAGTTGCCTGGGCGAGAGATAAGAGAAGCACGTCAGTCTCTGCTGATGTTCAGCATCTCTCTTTCTCTCTCCGCTGTCAATAGCCTGGGGGTCTCGGTTAGCCTGGGCACGAGATAAGAGAAGTGTGTCAAACTGAACGGCTGTTTAGCACTGTAATGCTCCGTTTCATGCTCTCTCTCTCTCTCTCTCTTACCGCTTTAAACCGTTTCAGGGTTGAAAGTGGGTGGATTATATGGTGACAAGTCCCAGACCAGCGCTCTCTCATTAGCACATGTGGCATGCCATCACATGGTACCTTTGAAATGCCTTTACATCAGAGGCCACTGTCAAACATCGCTCCCTCAACAGAGGTGTTAGAGCCCACGTGTTTGATTTATACTCACTGATGTACTCACCAAATTGCTACATGCTCCTTCTTTTAGCTTAGAGCTCTGGGTTTGATGAAAAAAGTTATTAAATTTAATTAATTGCATGAAATAAATGTGTTTTTATAAGACTGGTATGTAATGTCATCAACATCTGTTAAAGAGCTATAAAATGTGTTTTTGCAGGCCACTGTATGTGAAGCATGGATCTATTCTCTCTCTCTTCCTCTGTTAATTTTAAGAGCTCCTTTGAGTGCATCATAAAAACAACAGCATAAAAGACCAGTGTTGCTCTCAGTGCTCTCATAGCTGTCTCATAACCCTTAACACACACATCCACACACTCACACACACAGTGATGCTTAAAACAGGCTGTTAACATGGCTTTGCAACACGAGTCAGGTCTTCCACCATCATTGATTGAATTGAAAATTTTTAATTCATAATTTAATTCATAATTTTAGGCACTTTTTATTGTATGCTGTAAAATGAGAATGTCTATTTGCAACACGAATCCCCAAAATTCCTGTCACTTATATATATATTTTTACAGCATACAAGACAAAGTGCCCAAAATTATGAATTAAAATGTTCCAATTTGTGAATAACTAAGTTGTCAATATGTTTAAATTTTATAAAAATGTTATCTTGAAATGTTTTTTTTACAGAAAAAGTCAAACATTTCTTTGAAAAATGTCTGTACACTATGACAATCAAAAAACAAATAACATTTATATTTGAATGTATGATCTTTACATTTCTCTTTAATTGAAATGCATAATTTGTAGGGCAACTGCCAGGCCTTTCTGCATTTTCATATTCATAGAATTCCAAAATAATTTTCCTGTCTAATATATTTGTTAGTGCATCTTTATCTAAATATTTAGAGACAGTTGCTAAATTCAGAAACACTTACAAACATACTACTCTTATTATTTTTGCCATAGAAAGACATATGAGTAGTATATGGCAGAGATGAGCCACTTGCATTGCTGGTTGAAGTCCCGCCTTCCTAAATAAATGAGCCAATCGGCAAAGCCATTGCTTCTAATGGTATAATCATGCCATTCCTGACAGTTTTGACTTCTTTTCCTCTTTGGAACACAAAAGATGGGGCTTTTAATTTGTTATGTCTGTTTGTTTTTGTCCATAAAATGAAAGTCAGTGGAGACTTTTGTTTTGGACCCTATATTGACTTTGATTAAATGGACAAAAACAGGCTTTAAAGTACAGTAATACCTTGATATACGAGCATAATCCATTCCAGGACCAAGCTTGTAACTCGAATTGCTCGTATCGCAAATAATTTTTTTCCCATAAGAAATAACTCCATTGATTGTTCCATTGCTAATAACAATGGAAAAAAACATGTTTTTAATTGCTATAGAGACATATACACACAAATATAATATATAAGGATTCCTGTGATATGAAATAAAATGTGGTTTTAACTATGAGTTCTTACCTTCGAGACAGACGTGTGCGGATGAGGAGGATGAGGAGGAGGTAGGGATTATGTAGATAACGCAAACAAAATACGGAAGTGTAATGTTTCTTCTCGAGTAGTGTATTGGATAGACTACACGCACAATAATGTATGCCTAAGAACCTCATATTTATTATTATTGAACACACATAACTTGTGCTGCTCAAACTTGTGCATAATACTCATGAATCACTCGTCGCCCCTGGTAACCTCCCCCTGTAAAACCAAAGTTGGCCCTCTAGTGGAATCCATATACAATTACCCCATAAATGAAGCGGCTTGAGCTGCTCCTAGTGCTCGACCACCTACCGTTGGCGTCTGTAAGCTGCTCGTATCTCAAATATTTACTCGTATCTCAAAGCGAAAAAATCTGCTCGAAGGCTTGCTCGTATCTCAGAATACTTGTATGTCGGGACGCTCGTATCTCAAGGTATTACGGTATCTTCTTTTGTGGAACTACAAAGGAAAGAATGTAATACAGATTTTTTTGGGTGAACATTTTTTTTTAACCATGCACAATGCACACTATTCTTTCTATCCTCTCTTTTGCATATGGGTTAAATCTACATTACTTCTTTAAAAGTTCGGAAACACGGTTAATATGTGTCGATTTATGTGTTGAGGGAGAGAACAGAGTCATCTCTGTTAAAGTACATCAGGGGCATTGAGATCTCTCTCCTGCTGTCCATAAAGCCTACCGCTCAGATTGTAAAATGGTCTTTCACGAGATGACACAGGAAGCACTCCCTAGCTGAGGCTCAGCCGTTCCCCCACCGACTACAAATCATTGTGCACCATTCAGCTCCTCTGACAAACCCACTCTGGGTTAGATCTGGTACAGTAACAGCTGGTTTTGAATTTAAAGGTGCAGTAATATATTCACAGTTTCTATGGCTGGTTGAAGATCAGTGATTTGTTGAAATGTAATTGTCTACTGTCTCCGCCGGTGGTCATGGGCTAACAGGTCAGTGCTGGTCTCAGAGGAAGAGCACTGCCAACAATCAAATCCATTGTGCAGGTCTGCTTCAGTTCATGTGTCTCACTCTGTCAGGACTTCACATGCTAATCAAAAACATGTTTAATCACAGTCCGTTCTATGACCTGAGGCATACAGGGCCACTGCATGAAAGACCTTTTCTTGTGCCTTTTACCTTCCTCTGAGAAAGTGACAGTTGCAGCAAACCATGGGAGTGGGATTATTTATATCTTTTGACCTATTGACTTTAGATAAGATACTGTTGTTGAGAGAACAATATGTTGGTTGCTTTTTAAAACATTTCAGTTTTGCTTAGCTATAGCATTTAGAATTTTCTGCCGTCGACTCTGATCAATCCCAGGTTTTGAGAATTGATTCCACTCTAGTTTTCTTGTTTCTTGAACTCACCATGAAATGGATCAGAATGCAGTCTTATTGTTTATGGAATATTGCATTTATTATAAATTATTTATCCGTGCACATCATTATTTTTTCAACTCATGTGCTCCTATGAATAAGAGTGATTGATTAACTCGCATAAAAAGACACTCACTCTTCTCACCTACTGGTGTAATTGTGTAACACTGTAATCAATAGAAAGAATCACTCAATTAATGGAGAACAATTGAATCGATTCTTTTGGTGAAGAGATTCGATTCAATGGGATGAATCAAAGTAATGATAACGGACGTTCCCATTTAGTCGGAATAGCACAGTGATTCGCTGTATAACTGATATAGATTGGTATAATTAGTTTCATTTATTATCACTCTTTGCTGGCATCATGGAATATTAGTTTTCTTCCGAATATCTCAAGACTGAAAAAACAACAACAACGCCACCGGTAAGTTAGCGATGCTTTATTAAACGCGTTATTGTTAAACGGTTCTTTTGACAGTGGGACAGTTGTAAAAAATTGCTAATTCTTTGGCCAGTGCACTATCTAGTGAGCTGTCCAGGCCCTATTTGTGTCACACATGGCATGCCAGGGCCTTTAGTAGAGTGGAATCGACTCGAACATGAGGAGTACTAAATTAAATACACAATGTTTTCAACAAGCAGTCTAGTTTTACTGTGTGAGAAGTCGAAGTTTGTGCTTTTTGGTTGACTTTGCCCATTTTTATATGGCTTTCCTTGTAACTCCCATAAAGCATATGAGGCGATTGTTAACAGATTCGTGTCAGAAGCACAGGGGGCATCGCTGTACCATAGACCTACATGACAGATCATTTCCTGTGCATGAGTGAATATGAACATTTCTAGTCATCACTCTGTTTGCACTAAATCTCATACCAGCTGATTTTGTCAGCTGTCAGATGATACTGCACAAAGCTTGTGCGCAACTTTAACAAAATGTGGATTTTGATGGCTTGTTTGTGTTTGGAAGTTGAGTGATCTCTATATTTGTATTTCATTTATTTTCTTAGTACAGTGTGAAAATTCAACTTCAAACCAAGTGTTTATAAACTGCCCAACATCAGTCCCAAGCTGTGCCCAAAAATCACTCCTTACATATTTTACTATTTCGAGGACAACCATTTGAAATGGTGTCAGAAACCACCATGGACATTAAGGAGTGCACTCATTCAATCCCATAATGCACCGCAAGAATGATTGTACAACTTATGTACACTCGGAGGGTAGTGAATACCCATTATGCACTGTGAGGAGCAGGGGCGAAGTAAAGGGTTAGTTCACCCTAAAACTGAAAATTATCCATCATTTATTCACCCTCAAGCCATCCTAAGGGGATATGACTTTCTTCTTTTGGGATTAATGCGCTTTTCACAGCTTCAAAAACTCAGGCTCGATTCACTCCCATTATAAAGCTTGAAAGAGCCAGGGTATTTTTTAATAGAACTTCGATTCTGTTTGGCTGAAAGACAAAAGTCATATACACCTAGGACCGCTTGAGGGTGAGTAAATTATTATAAACTGACCCTTTCATTCATGTGTCTTAACAGTAAATGTCATCCAGAGTGGATCATACAGGTTTTAATTAATTTTTAATTGTTAATTAAGGTTTAGATAAGTCAAGATATAGCCAAATATAAGATAAACTGTTTTATTATCTCTGGAACATAGCAGTTAGCTAAGTGTCAAGTGATTATTAAATAGAAAGAACTGACTATATTCAAAGATGGCAATCCTTACTATCCTTACCAATTTACTAACGTTTATTCACTCTTTAAAGAGGACTATATAGTAGTCTTAAGGTAGGGATTATTAAATGAGGGTATAGGGACCTATTTCGGATACAGCCTTGGTCTTTGTTTGCAGTGCATTATTTATGTACTGCTTACTGTGTAAACTGAACAGTGTAAATACTGCTGCTTATTGTTCTTTAACTATTTTGGAAAGAATTTCTCTAAAGCCTATATAAATCATAGAAGCCACTGGCACTAAATAACTTATAGGATGTTTTATAATACTTTTAGGAAACACAGTCTGTGCTGTATGCTGTAGTCACATGACACCATCACGTTGTGTTTAATTTGGTGAATTTATCTCAAAAAATATTATTTTGCACTTTTTTCCAATTATATGTAAAAAAAGCTGTTTTCTCATAAGTGTCACTAACTGTTTTCTGATGCACAGTCCACTGACTGGAAACTGCCTGGCCATTCCTGAACGTGAGAGGTCACTGGTATTATGGGACCTCTCTGGATTATTTTGGAGCAGGAATGTCAGTGACCACAAAAGACCGCTTTGGCCAGATGATCAATGAAGTCCAAACGCAATCCGTTAAGGTCAGGGTTGAAATCCAAAAAAATGATGCTGTAGTGGATCCAGGTCAGAGGTGATCGTGAGGCCACATGCTGTCTGCTCAGTCATGTGTGAAGTTTTGAGAGTTGTGTTTTGTTCTGTCTAGTAACGCTACAAAGAGATATGCTGGCTTGTTGCACACAGACTACAACGATCCACCTTGTTGGATCTATTTTGCTGTAATGTCTGGCTGACTGTACGTTATGCATTAAATATTGAACTCATCTGCTATTTGACCTCTGTTAAATTTACTTCTCATTTACTAATGCTTTATGTCAATCCAATCATGTATAGCTTTCTTTATTGTGTGCAACACAAAACAAGATATTTTGGAAAATGACAGTCAATAGGATCCAATTCCAATGTTGTTTTTGACTCATTGACTTTCACTGTATGGATTAAAAGAGTTTTTTCTCAAACGCATTCTTCAAATGATCTTCTTTTCTGTTTAGAAAGAAAGTGTATGTTTGGAGTGAGATAAAGGATGAGCAAATAATGACAGAATTTTAATTTCTGGGTCAACTATTCCTATAAAAAAAGCAGTTTTAGGATTAGCATAGGTTTTGCAGTGGTAGAACTGTAGCAGGTGTTCATCAGTCAGGTCGGACAGATGTCCTCTTCGCATGTGGAGGTCAGAGAGAACAGACTGAGCTCTGACCCGGATCCGGTGTGCTGAGAAAGCGAAATTCTATCGCAGTCTCTATCCTCATTGATCGGCCACACTTGAGCACGCATTAGGTTGCATCCACACAACAGCGAGCTCTAATGAAATCAATCTGCTGTGGAAATGCTTCGCTCGGGTACCAGAGACAGAAAGAGGATTTAGAAACCTGTTACTGTACTGTCTATCAGTTGGGCTTTTCATAGTTATACTTTCTGAGCTTAAGTAAATGTGTATGTGAATGTGATTTTATATGAGGAAGCGTATTCATTATCCTAAAGGGAAAAAGCATTATGAGTAGAGTGAGAGCACTGGGTAATGTTCAGAATACCATACTACCGTTCTACTCATATACCCCCTCCCCCACTAGTAGTGTGTGTGTGTGTGTGTGTGTATATCAGATTGTGTATATCAGATCAGTTCAGATTTTAGTTATTTTATTGTATGGTATGTCCATATGACCTACTGGATTTGCCTAAGTATGTAGTATACAACAAAGTGCTCTGCATGAGATACTGTATCCCACAATGCTATGCTTTCATTTTAGACCTTCCATTTTAAGTGATGAATGAACTAGGAAAATGTTAACTTAATTTTTTTTTTTACTACTACTACTAAAATAAAAGAAGAGATTTTTAACCAGCTTTGTTACCCGCTTTGTAACCAGCTTTTGTTTAACCATTATGTTGGTAGTAATCATAATTGAACAATATGTCTTTTGTTAAAACTAAAGTTTGTTGTTTCGAATTTTTGTATTCATGCCCATGGCCAGTTGGATTGAGCCCAGAGCATTATGCGTGTCAAAGTTTCCATACTTTTTTTGACAAAAATGAACATCACACCACTTTTTCTCTGTCAGGTAGTACTTTTTTTATTTGTTGTCTGTCTACTGTATAGAAAGCCACGCAGTGCCGGCCCGAAGGGTTGTGGGGCCCTAGGCGAGATAAAAAATTGAGCCCACTGGTGTAAAAACAGCGAGAAGAGAGCACAAAAAATACAATTTCAATATTTAAGTGTATACATTTTTATTACCTGTAACAAACTCAACATGTAATAAAAAAATTAATCCGTTCCGGCCCTCTAAAAACTCTCTTATTAGTGCTAATAACAATGGAAAAAACATGTTTTAATTGCTATAGAGACACACACACACACAAAATTATAAGGATTCCTGTGATATAAAATAAAATGTGGTTTCAATTATTAGTTCTTACCTTCGAGACGGACGATACAGTAGCGGCTAATGGCGGAATGTGCAGAGGAGGAGGGAGGGATAACATAGATAATACAAACACAGTACATAAGTGTAGTGTTTCTTCCTGTGTAGTGTATTGGATAGACAGATTACAGACCATATAGTACACGCGTTTATCGTTGCGTACTGTTTCTCAAACCTTTGAGAGCGATAGCATTCCATTCTGAACATATCTCATGTCTATTTTACCCCGTAGCACAGCTCAGTGACAAACAATGTCCGCTCAAAGTAATAAATATCTCGTCTGTGAGATAAAGGGAGAGTGTGTGAGATGATTACCCTCAGATGTGCCATATGTGTGAGTTTACCCACAGTACACACGGAGCTGAGAGGATGAAGGGAGTGGAACCTCCCCACACTTGTTCTTTTCATCCCTTTATTCTTGCAGGAAGAGGCACATGTATATTTTTGGGGGGCTGTGAGTGGTGTGTTTTCTCTCAGTAGGGATAATGCTAGTCATTAATCATCGTGTCTCGTGCTGAAACGGCCTCCTGCTTCAAATGTCACCAGGATCCGCTGTGCCCAGCGTTCGCTACCGTTCATCTGCTCCGCAACCGTTCATGGGAGCCTCCCGCCGTTTCACACACCTGGAATCGAGCCAGCCGACTGGGATATTTTTAATTCCGCTTCCCCTTTACCTCAACGCTCAGGAATGCTCTCCCACTGCTCGCCATTACTATTATTTGAAATTCAGATCTATATTTGCTCATCAGAAACACATGCTACGGCGGGTAAAACGCACACAGAGCTCTCACAATGAGGAACATCTTGGAGCCCGTGACTTAAGCCTGAACTATGTGTATCTGTGTTACAGGAACACAGGAAATACCATCCTGTTATCCAGGTTTTTGATCTATATGTCCATACACATAACCCGTGTTATTAAGACCAGAACCAAAGAGACTGAGAACCAGGACAGTTTCATTCAAGCTTACACACAATGCTTCCTTTTACAGTGAGTTACAGACACTCTTGTGTGACGTTGAAGTTGATCCTTTATTTTGGAGTGATGATGTGTGGCATCTGTGCACTTCATAAAGGGCTCATGGGGGTCATGTTATTGCTGTAGTGGTAAGTTCTTCACATTATAAATATGCCCATGGGAAACAAGAATTTGAAGATCTAAAATGTATTTTTGAGGTAATACAAAAATCCCCCCCCAGTTCCAGTTTTCTTGGGTTAAACTGGAATTTGAAACACATAAATAGGACAAATATGCCCGGTTTTCCTTTTGGACCCCATCTTGGTAAGTTCGGGGGAAGTTTCTGTGATCAAAAGCATTGAAAAACGGTTCCAGGGCAGGATATTTCCTCTCAGGTTTAGACAGAGGAGGAGGAAGAAAAGTTGACCTTCCTTTTTTTCTGTGAACTTTTGAGGGGAGACCCCAAGGTTTTTTTTGTGTTTTTTTTTTTTTTTGTAACGCTACATTCCATTGCAGTCATGACAGTTGGGGTGGTCTCATATATTTTTGCATGTCTTCATGCTTGTCTCTCCCTCACAGACCCAATGAATGTTTTTCAACGAAAAGTTCAACTCTCATTTTCTGTTGAGATTAACTTCACTGTCTTTATCTTTGGGGTTCCAGACACTCCTAATGATTTATGTGTAAAATGTCAAATCAATCACAACTTTGATTCCTTGGTTACTTTTTTGTTGTTGTTTAAATATATTCATATAAATGAAGCCAAACTGTAAAGTAAACTAATTGATTTTTTCGAGATACTAAGTCATTATTTTGAGAAAGTTTCTCGTTATTTCGAGAAACTAAGTCGATATTTCGACTTAAATAATCTTTTTTTTTTCTCAACTGTGGCGGAAAAGGGCTGCCATACAATAGAACGATATTCATTTTAAATAGAAATCTTTTTGTAATAATGTCTTAAAGTCTTTACTGTCACTTTTAATCAGTTTAACTTTGTTTTTACTTACACCAAACCTTTTTAACAGTAGTGCATGTAGAGTAAATCGCTGGAAACATCCTTCTGACATGGATTGACTTAATGGTAATTTCAAATTTAAAGTATATTTTTCCTTCCCCCCCCCGCCTTTTTTTAATGTCATGTCCCTCTGACTTAAGTAGCATTAACTGTCTCTTAGCATGTTTTATGTCAGGAGTCTCTGAAGTTTTTAGATATCATAGTTTGAAGCATATTTTCCAATTTTGTCTGTCAAACTCTTTTGTCTTTTGAAAAAGTCATGAAATATCAACCTAACATTTTCTGAGATGTTTAAAGGGCCCTGGTGTCTCTGAAACCTCAAACAGAACATGATTATTCATAGTTAATATGATCAACAATATGTAACTCTGAAACGCTTCTTGATTTCTGTGGTGCGCCATCAATCATTAAGAATATAAGCCGTCCTTTGATTGGCCGTCAGCTCTCTTGCACTAATTAGGATTGCTTTAACAAAGTACCCAATCCTCCCCCTGTTTTACATATGTGCTCTTTATTTAAATTAGCCCTGTCATATGCAGATAAGCGGCCGGCATTGTTGTTGCGAGGGTCAGCGGGTTTCACACTCGTGTTGAAGCAGATGAGGCTTTCCTTCCTCTGACTGCACAAAAACAAAACGTGTTAAGCAAAGTGAGGAGGAAGCTGCCAATTAGAATCTACAGGCCTGTGGAGCTTTGGCTGCTGATTGGCTAATTGGGTGTCTGAACAGAGAGCTCTCTCAAGCAGCGACGCAGATCTCATGCCTCAAACATTAGTGTCACACTCTCGACATGTCTATTGTGGCTTGATTTATGAATTGTTGTTTGTTTCTCTTTAGCCTTTTGTTTCTTTTGCATTAGGAATTCTTCTTTTCTCTAGCACAGAAACACTTAGATCACGTCCTGTGATGTCAGTGGGATTATGCTGTTCATCATGATGTCATCTGGTATGATTTTTCTTATGCCTGGAGAAATGACTAGAGATTGACAAGTCTTTATGAATGAGTTAAACGATATTTATATACACAGTGGAACCCGGTTATCTTGATGGCCTCGGGGGTTGCAAAAAAGCATCGAGCTTCGATTCTTGATACAAACCTTTAATTATATTCTCCAACATTGCAAACATAATTTCGCTCACAGCGTAAACAGTCACAACATATTCGTGAGGTCATCACGCTGTACTAGATTGCATACTTTCTTGCGTTCTGCCTGTCTAATGTGCTCCCTCAACAAATTCGGCTTCATCCCGTCTTTTAACAATCTCGTCTCTTCAATCCGCAGCGGCGCTGAGCAGACCGTGTGTCAGAACAGAAACAGGGATGTGTGTGTGTGTTTGTGTTCTTCTAAGCCTCATACTCATTGGTCAGTAACCGCTCGTTGGTCAGTAACCGCTCGTTACTGACCAATGTCAAAATATTTGAGAAAACCAATCAAATCATTGAAGGCGAGCTTTATGTGCACACAGAAGCGGATGAGGTTTTGGGATGTGGGTGGGACCCACGGCAACACTCGCTGTTTGTTGAGAAGAGTAAGAACGTGAATGTGCTTTCACTTCAGAGAGTGCTGCAGAATTTGAATTCTGAATGTTTTAATTAAAACAACAATATTATTGCTATTTTTTTTGTCACTGTTTTTTTAAATGAACACCTTTCTCTTTAGATTTGATTGCATTTAATTATTAATTTGTTATTATTAGTTATAATATTAATACCCCTTGCACAGGGATAGCAATAGCAATGACTGCAATTTTGACAGGACTATGACTGTGGTAGGGAATTCCATGTGGTAAATATTTTTAAGGAATAACATGATGTTTGCATCAAATACCAGTATGAAAATGTGTGAGCTCTACTTTTTTGTAATTATTCACTTTCTATGTCCATAGTCGCACATATTATGTAAACAAATAACAGCATCTCTCCTGTAACATGTGGAATATGATTATGGGATTGACTGAATACTAGGAGTATCTGCAGCAAAAAAAAAAAACATTATTAGAGCAAGCCAGTGATGCTGTTGAGAGGGAGAGATGATGTGGCTTCTCTCCGTCAGCATGCACTCACTCACCCCCGATATACATAATACAAATGCACACTATTTTTATTCTGATGAATTATGTATGGCATCGTCTGTGATGTTCTGGTGAATGGTATAAGGATTCGCTCATAGCTGTGATTGGAGAGAGACTGAGGTGGTGTGTGTTTGTCTAATTTTCTCATCTTGTACCTTCCCTGTTCTTTGCCTGCTCAGAATATTTATATTTGTCAGACAATAACTGACAAATCACTCAAAAATGAATCGGTTCAATAGCTTTGTTTGAGGAACAATCCAAAATATAGTGCAAGTCATTAGGTATGTTGTTTACATGCATAAATTTTCATCAATCCGAATGAATTCAATCTGATTTCAGAATCAGGTTCTGTTTATATGAACCCTAGACTTTGCAATCTGATTCTTTTCCATGTACATAATGTATATTCAGAACAGAACTTGTCCAGTCACAGTGTTCTGAACTGTAGAAAGCTGCTGCGATTATGTCACCAGAGTTTCCGTGAGTGTTACTTTTTCCTTAATGACGCTAATTTCAAGTGCTTTCATTTGTGTTTGTTTGATCATTTGAGCATCAGAAGTTTCTAATTATAGCATATTTTTACAAGCGCTGGGCATTGGAGCACGATCATATCTGTTGAATGTATGAATGCAATGGCCAATCAGAAGTGCTAGTCAGTATGTCAGAATCAGTTTCACTTTGCTGAAAATGCACGCCACACATTCGTGATTTCATCCTTTCAACACGATGTGAATTAAAGATTCATTGTAGAATTAAGACTGCTTTTTCATTATAGTTTTGTGAGAGCGCAGAATTCATTAAAGCTTTAGTGATTTACAGCTTTAGTGATTGTACTCTTCTCTTGCTTTTTGTTTATTAGACATTTACAATCTGAATACAAGTCTAGTTTTTCATGCTGCTAAATTTCTGTATTGAGAACCATATTTAAATGCACAACTGACTACGAATGTTCGATGTAAATCAACATGAGCATATTCGTAAGACGATGAACTTTTTAATGAACTTTTTTTGTGTAAGTTCACATTTCGAATGTTGCTCGCTTGACGTCAATTATCCATAACTGTTCAGACTTGGTACACAGTGCTTGTGCGCGAAATTCAGGTGTTGATCATCGGATGAGATGAGAAGAGCCCGCCCTAATGGCAGCACAGCCAATCACGTCGTCTTGCATGATTGACAGGTCAGACAGCCTATCAGCACCAGCTGTCAGAGTGATCGTACAAGCGCCAGTGACAACAAACCTCGCAAGAAATTAAAACAGAAAGAAAAAAAACACCTTACGTCCTTAGGGACGTAACAAATATATTTAAATGTTATTAGGGGCAAATAAATTGTGATATAGCCCGCACCCTTCTATAACCCGCACCCCCTGCGGGGTTTGTAAAATCTGGTATAACCCGCGGGTTATATGCAGGGAAATACGGTAAACTGTTTCTGTGAACTGGATTAAGTGATTCACTAAAAAGATCCAGTGCAAAAGAATGATTAGTACATCACTTCTTCTCTTCTGAAGACTTTGAATATAGTTCAGAAGTCAGTCAGTTTTATACTTTTCTTGTTCTTTTTTGACTTTGTAGAGCTTGAAAGCCCCAGTTCTCGTTTACTTGCAATTATAAAAAGTGTGACAGAATATGTGTTTCAGAAGGTATATATGTTTGAAATAACCTGAGGGTGAATGATTCCTTTTAAACCTGACTAATGCATTATTCAATTCAAGCCAGCAGAAAGTATAAAAGTGTGAGGGGTAGAGGAGAGCCACCATTGAAGGAAAAATGAAAAGAAAGAGGATTTAAAAAAGAGGGTAAAAATGGTGGAAAAATGCAGCTCTAAAGGATTTCGCTTGAGTTCTGTGCTTTTTATTGAGATCTGATGGCTTTTGACAATGTGAGCCCCCTCCTCCTCCCATCCAGATGCCTCTACCCCTGAGGGGGATCTCGGGGGCCCATGGCACTCCGCTCCTGGGAACTACCGTGGGTGATTGGCCCCCCACCTACGATGCTCGCCTGAACAGAGCGCCGTGTGTAGCACAGAGCGAGCGGCCCGACCTCAGGCCCTCCTAATAAGCAACAGCAGCCGTGGAGCCGGACGGCTGAAGAGATCCAGCAACAGTGATTATGTTGGAAATTACTGTGTTGGAAATGACAGCAAAACTTAAGCTTGGCTACTGTCAGTGCCATGATCGGAGACATTAGGGTTTCTGTATGTGTCTCTATTTCCTTTTAACGTCATGCCCTCTTCTGATCAGACTTTTTTCCTTTTTTAAACATCGTGGTCCAAACCCAGTGGGCTTTATTCGTGTGATGTGCAGTTGGACGGTGAAACTACCGGAGCTGGGCCTCTTATCATGTACAGAGCACAAATTACACGAAGCAGCATCCATCTGCCGCACAAATAGAGCTCCAACTCGAACCGGCGCACTGCCATTGTTTTGGCCGTTCGCCGCCCCACCCGGGGTAATTCATGTGCCCCGCTACTCTGCTCACCCGTCACTGGCTATTCACTTAAACCTGAAACATTTCCATGGGCACAAAGGCTTCAAACATGGCAGTGACAAAGGAAAGGATTTCTGCGTTTCTATTCTTTTCCTCCTCTCTGTCTTTCTCTTTTCTTCAAGACATTGTGTTGTTTAATTGGTTGTGCTTGGTAATTTTGTCTCTTGTCTTCTCCCATACTGAGTGATTGTGTGGGGACGGACGTTTGCTTTGACTGGATCGGACAGGAGTGGGCTTCCCTCCCGTATGCTGTGAGCCGTTTACCTTTGTTAGGTACGCGGAGTTCGGTTCAGGCTCCGTGTGTGGTAAGGTTTGGAAATCCTGCACGGATGTCGTGGGAATGCAGAGGAAACGTCCCTCCTCATGCCGCTGAATGACTGAGATGACCCCTCCGTGACGTTCTCAGTGAATTCATATCTCTGGGCTTGCTGGTGATTAATGATTCTTGCTGCTTTCGTTCCGGATCCATTGAAAAGCCCAGCAGTGAGCCTGTACTGTAAATTTTCTTTGTTGCAGAGACTGTGTGTGTCCTAACATGTTTTTTTTGTGTGTGTGTGTGAATTCCATACTGTATTGCTGGCTGAAAGAGCGTCAAGGTTAATGAAGAGGGTGGAAAAGCAGGAGCGGACGAAGCAGAATAAGGGAAAAATACTTTGTCTGTACACAAGAGAAGGTGTGTGTATGTGTGCTTGAATGCATGCGAGTACATTTGAGAGAGAGAGAGAGAGCAAAAAAAAAAAAAAAAGGTTCAGCGGGTTTATTACCTGGAGTCAGACATAGCTCATCTCAGCCAATCCTGCGGCGCCTCTTTATTGTACAGCATGTGGTTGTGTAATACAGTTTTCAGCCAGAGCTGGGATTCTTTGTTCACTGCACCTGGGATTCTGCAGGCTTTTGTTCTACACATTTAGTATATGTCTTAGAACCTATAAAACACCAAATTAAAAAAAACATATATATTTTTTATTTTTTTTTAAATTTGCATTTATTACTATTTATTTATTTATATATATATATATATATATATATATATATATATATATATATATAATTTTTTTTTATTTTTTTTTTTATAATACTGCACATTATTTTGTGTTTGAATATTAATTTGTGGATTAATTTGGCAAGGCACGTTTTTTATTGTGAAATCTGTTAGACATCCAATGTTTTTTTATTTAATTCATGTATTTGTCATGTTTTCGTCACCCTGATGACTAGATTGTAAATGTATACAATTATTTTTCGTCAGTAAAATGTATTCATATATATAATATTAGGGTGTGTGTGTGCGTCTATATATATATATATATATATATATATATATATATATATATATATATATATATATATATATATATATATATATAAAAAAATAGATTTTTAATGGTTGCCTTTGTTTCATAGAGCTATTGTCTGTAACTTGAGGAGACGGCATTAGTGCTGGGAAAATCAATATTTATTTATATAGCATGAGCTGAATGTGCATGTATAAGTGTGAGAGCATATGAAGCATTCCAGACAGTATGTGTTACATGTGTCCTTGTAAAGGCCCACTGTACCCTCTCTCCCCTGTCCTCTCCCCCCTTTCGTTTCTCTCTCCGTCTGTCGCTCGCTTGCATAATGGCAGGAGCGAGCGAGTGAGCAAGCGCGTGTGCAAGACTGGATGTATAGTGAAAAAGGATGATCTCATGTACGGCTCGTTGCTGAAAAGCAGCCAGGATTTCATCATCCCTCTCTCCTGTCTTTTCTCTCCACCCCCATAAGATCTGTAATACCAAAGTCTGCCTCGCTGGGGTGCCATAGACCTGTAATCAAACCAGGGTACCATACACACACACACACACACACACACACACACACGCACAAACAAACTCATTCACCCTCTCTATCTCTCTGTCTTGCAGTCTCCCCCCCCCCCTCCAGTTATGCCATCTGAGGCACATTTTAATATCATAAAATAATTATTTTTATTGTAGGGCAAAATTGTACATCACAATTTTGGAATGCTCACGATAGCTGATTAAATGGATGATTTGAAATAAATATTAGCCTTTAAAATGGTTTTGACATCAAAATGTTTAGGCCATGTATTGTTATGTTACTGCTTCTATAATGCCTGTCTAATGAAGAAGCGATAAACACCTTATTATTTAATTATTATTTATTTTTCACCATGCACATATTTTACAGTCTGAATAAACAAGCAACAAAGAAACAATTGTACAGTGTGCATGAGGCAAAATACAGAGATTAAGACGCTGTTAATGAATAAGAGGGAGGGAACGCAGATGTAGAGGTATGATGACAGACCGTTGACTGCGGAGAAGGGATGTGAGAAAGCGAAAGACTGAGAGAAAGAGGTGTGGCTAGGTGGGCTGTATTGTTAGAAGCAGAATAAATCAGTCTGGTCAGTGTCTGCAGGGTTTTATCGTTCTGGGATGCAGAGTGTGAATCTGTGCGCATAGATGTGTGTCTCTGTATGCTTTGTTTCAAGGTCATACTGCTCCCACAGCTTAAGGCTTGAATTATGTAACCCAGATATTAATGCCTTCAGTGTATCGCTCCCTTCATTTCGGGCATGTTGGGATATCATGGTTGACAGTCATCTATGAGACAATGCTGTTATCATTAACTAAACCTAAAACTATAAAAGATAAACATTTTTGTTCATTGAAATTAAATCTAAAATAAAAACTGAAATATTGAAAAAACAGAAAACATTTTAAGTTTCTAGATGGATAGATAAGATTAAAAATGATAGGGGACAAAACAAACAGCGTATAAAATAACTACTGTGGGATTTGATTAATTTTTAGTGTTTGGATTGCAGCAAAATGTGTTTTGTCTGATGCATTCGCATGTGTTTGAATGGAAGTTAGTGGAAGTAGTGTGACTGCCAGTTAAATCTGTGGCAATGAGGGAGTTAGTTGATACTGATGGTTTATGTCCTTTAAAACGTGTTGTTTCCGTATAGATCTGAAGCCTTTTCTCCTCTTGACCCGGGTATGCAACATTTTGACCTGTCAAAGTGTCTGGCAGGGGTGGCCCATAAACCGGCGGGGTGTCCGAGAAACCTTCACGTCTCTGCACACTTCAAGCCTTTATTAGAGAAACAGGAAAGAAACGAGGGATCAAGAGAGGAAAAGGGGAACCTTTGCTCTTTAGGAGGCCACAGATCCATTTTCAAGAATGAACGTCACATACCTCAAAACCTAGTAAAGAAATCACCAAGGCTCGTTGAACCTAGTGCTCTGCAATTACCTCCACACGTTCTCTCCAGCTCCCACACGCACCTGGTTCAGTGAGTGCAAACCTGGCTAATCTGTCTGCCAAACCCTCCCCCGCCCCTTTCCTCTAGATCACATCATCTTGACTGAAGTGTCATTGGGAAATCCCTAAAGTCATTAACAAATAATTAATTAGCAGCCCCCTGAGGGAGTGGATTAAGACCTCTGCAACTATGTTTTGTTGCACTCTTGGGAAGAGAAAACGGGGAAGTTGAGGAAGAGCTTTACAAATCAGGTTCATGATTCAAGCCATCACCTCACACATCAAGCCTTATTCTTCAGGCTCATGCTATGATTTATTTGAGCTCCTTTAAAGAAAAAAAGGTAACACTTAATCATCACAGTATAGCACCAAGTCAATTAATCTTCAGGGATGTCAGTCTGTCCAGTTAGGAAGCATAAGTGATTGTGAATCTGTTTCACCTGGTTTGGTGAAAATGAAAGTGGCAACAGATGCACTGGAGAGGCGACAGCAAGACAACCCCCAAAAAGAGAAAGATTTTGCAAGTGGTGGCTATAGAC
This sequence comes from Rhodeus uyekii, assembly GCA_037043235.1. NCBI lineage: Eukaryota > Metazoa > Chordata > Actinopteri > Cypriniformes > Acheilognathidae > Rhodeus > Rhodeus uyekii. Next base: position 1,132,280 of record JAWRVZ010000012.1, on the reverse strand, counting down.
AATTGTTCTCTCCTTATTCTTTCTGACTGGTTTGTCTTTAGGCAGTACCTGCAAACCAATCAGGTTGCTCAGACAGTCCTGCTCCTCCAGGATGGCACGTTCATATGAGCCGTCTCAAGGTTTGGTGTCTCCAAGCAAAGTTTTTGAGCATGGATGAGAAAGACAACTAGTGTGCATGTTTCTGACCGAAGTGTCAGAAACAGACTTCTTGAGGGTGGCATGAAGAACCGACATCCTCTAGTGGGACATTTCACAGCTCCGCACCGTGCAGCTCGATTGGCTTTTGCCACAGAACACCAGAATTGGCAAGTTTCCCGTTCTCTTCAGGAATGACAGCAGTTTGACACGGAGCACATGTGACAGACGTGAAAGATTCTGGAGATGCCATGGTGAACCCAGTGGGTCCTGGGTTGCTCCTGGTGTATTATAATGACCTGCCTTATGTGGCTAGAGGCAGTTTTTAGACGACGAAGGCATTGAGGCCATTGACTGGCCCTCACTTTCCCAAGACCTGAATCTAATTGAGAACCTCTGGGACATTATGTATCTGGGCATCCAAAGCCAAGTAGAGCCACAGACTATCCTGGAGGTCATTGATGATCTGAGAGGAGATCCCCCAGGACACCATCCACCATCTCATTATGAGGTTTCCCAGACGTTGTCATTAATGCATACAGTAGCAAGCAGGGCTGTGAGAATACCGCGAGGCCGGTGACGTGAGTGATAATGATGGTAACAATGGCCTTGGATCTCATGGAGGAATGGAAGCATAAGAGGTGGAGCGATGTTTGTGTGTGGGCGGCGGTCGTCAGTGTGCCGCCATTACTTGCCGCCATTACAGTGTGCCGCCATTATATGCCGCCATTACTTTTATTTTTGTTGTTGTATATTTTATTATTAAATTTGTGATGCGTTTGCCGGTTCCCATCTCCTTCTTACAATTACAATTGTTACAATTTTTTTTCTTTACAAAATATATATTTTCAAATTGAATATTTCATTCATTGAAGATCTAATGTTTGATTTTTAAGTTTCCTATGATTCTCATGTGATTAAGTGTTTATCCCTCAGTCCATCCATCCATCCATCCATCCATCCTTCCATCCAGACATATAAGTATAACATGGCAATAAGATGTGGTCCATTATGTTTGCATAAGTTCATATATGTGTATATGTACCTCAACACACATATATACATAAAATATTGCTTTATTTGGATACCTTACTAATATTACTACATTTATATAATTGACTATATATTATATATTTCTAAATGTATCATTTTATATTATATTTATTTATTTTTGGTAGTATGATTTTCACATTTTGTGTGTGTGTATTTTGCAATGTTTGGGTTTCTGAGGGTTGAAGGACATAAATGTGTCAGTTAAGAAAGAACTGTGGGTTAATATTTAAACAAATCCCTGATTAGACACATAATTGAAATGAGGCAGAAAAGCAGCAGTAAAGGATCATTAAAGTTTGCAAGAGGACTTTTAAACGTCATAAACACACACACAAACGGACAGGCTTGGCTTTAGGGTTGTCAGGTTCACCCTTGACCTTAAAAAACATATGCTGATGAAGCCATTAGCTCCACGGCCCATCTCTCTCTCTCTCTCTCTCTCTCTCTCTCTCTCTCTCTCTCTCTCTCTCTCTGTCTCACTTTCACAGACAGCTGAAGAAACTGCCCGTCTCGTACAAATGACCTTGTCCTGCTCGACCTTGACTCTGCCCACTCGTCTTGCCAGCGTGAGTGACATCATCACATGGTTGGATTACAAAGTTTTAGCAGCTGTCGCTCTTAAATCCTTTTAACCTCCTGTCATCCCTCTCTTCCTCTTCTTTCTTCCTTCTCACTTCCCTCTAGTGCTTTTGTTGGATTTTGTTGGTTGAGATCAGGATGGATGAATGGAAATCTTTTGTTTCTGTTTTGATGAGTTTGAAAAAACAGACACTCATACAAACATACAGACACCATTCAGATACAGGTGTGTGTGTGTCCTGCGGTGTGTCAGTCTCTCAGCTGTGATTACAATGAGAACTGACCCTGGTGTCGTGGTGATAGTAGTTCTCAAATGAACACTAATGAATCAGATGGCTGACAATGTGAGCACCAGGAATCTTTTGTGTTCATGTCACCTCAGTCATGATGAAGAGGTGTGTGTGTGTATGTGTGTTCAAGCTAGTTCAAAGCTATATGGCCAAATCTGTCAGGAGATAAAAGAATCAACGGCACACAAGACTCCAGGAATAGATGGAGATTTAGACGATAATTCACTCGGCTTCACTAAATCTATGCTAATTCTCTGCACAGTAATTGCTTTGATGAATCAGTTGGGTTTTGTCTTTCTTCTCTTTGTATGTGGCTCTGTTCTGCAATAGTTTCTTTTGGAGCATTTTTGTGTTCTTTTGTTCAGCCTCATTGTTGCATATATCTCCATTAGTAATTGCACAGATTTTTACCTTGCGAAGCAGCTTTTTAAATTACATTTACATTTATGCATTTGGCAGACACTTTTATTCAAAGCGACTTGCATTGCATTCTAGATACACATTGAATCAGTTCTTGCTTTCCCTGGGATCGAACCCATGACCTTGGCGTTGTAAGCACCAATGCTCTACTGATTAAGCTACAGGAAAGCTAATACAGGAAATTAGTTACAGAAACAATGCATTTTTTGTTTTGTTTTTTACTTTTATGTATGAAATTTATTGACAATTCTTCATGTTGTGGCTCATGATAACTGATAAAAAGACATTAAGATTGTATTCTATTTTATCTGAATAAAATAATTTAAAGAATTATTAAAGATTATTTTGCAGTGTACAGTGATTTATTATTTTTGTAAAGGTATTATATAAATGTTAAAAAGGGAAATGAGCATGCACAATTAAATATCCAATATTTACTGATGTATGTTCAACGTCGACTGATAACAACTGTAATGTGATATGCTAAAAACTTAATATGGTATTGTCACAGTCATGTCTTGTGGTTCACTTCCTGTTACCTTCTTCATACTTCCTGTGTTGTTCCTGTTTTATCAATCACTCCCCTCATTAGTCTTCCAGCTGTTCCCAATCTCCTCTTGTGTTCCCATGTCTTGGTTGATCATTGACGTCATGTCGTTGGTCACGAAGTACGTGGATGTCTCCCTGTTCGCCGTGTTTCCTGAGTTTTTGCACAAGTGAGTGTGCCGTTTTTTTGTTTCGAAGAGTTTCTTCATGAAACCTGTTAAATTAGTGGTATAAATTAAAAATAAAAGATTATATAACTACAATTAGTCATCGTAAATGCTACAGTGAATTTAAGCAACACATTATACAATCTTAATTATTTAGAATTTAAATGATTTAAGGTAATTATTTTTAAATGTGAAAATTGAGAAAATGAGCTATATACCTTTTTAAGTATTGAATATCACTGCAAAAGATATTGGTGTTTAGTGAAGATTTAATGGATAATATTAAATTGTGGTAAGACTTTTGTTATAAAAGTGATAAGTTATCATTGCAATATTTATTTTAGTTACTGTACTTATAGGCATTATTTATGCTATTGCAAGAATAGAAAAAGGACTTCAGTTATTAATTCATACAGACAATAATTGAGCTGCTCATGTCAGCTGTTGTGAACGCAAAAACAAATTAAGTGATTATAGTAAATGTGTTCAAATACTGAACTTGATGCTCTGAACACAGGTTTTTCAGAGGTGAATGGGGAAGTATGTGTTTAAATAAAACCTTCATTTCAGTTGTGTAGAGATGTTCAAGGTGATCACTGAAGCATATGAAGCCTGGAGGATAGCCTCGATATGGTAAATGGATTCATTATTGCTAATGACGAGAGCGACCTCATTTGCATCTTAGAGTTTGATAGAGGAGCTGGTTGGTTCTTATGGAAGCACTTTGGTAATGTCTGATTTAACACAATATAAGCATACAAGAGTTATTGTATCTACTGATTTCATTTTGGGTGTATGTGTTTTATTATTACTTACTAGTGGTACAATGTTGTGTGAGCAATTTCTGTATCTATTGCTTGGACCTTAAGTCCAGGGTACACATACACACTCAAGCTAATCATGTCAGTACACACCCTACACACTCCCCTCACAGTATGACTTTCACATATGATGCCTGCACTGTGACTCAGATGAACAATGATATGAATAAATAAAGCTTTTACAAACCCTGCAGGGGAGGTGCGGGTTATATAAGGGTGTGGGCTATATCACAAATTTTTTACACGTAATAATATTTCAATATATTTGTTACGTCCTTAAGGACGTACGTTATTCTTTTTTTTTTCTTTTTTTGGGCGGTATTTTCTTTCAGTTTTTCTTTCTTGCGAGGGTTGTTGTCTCTTGCCCTTGTACTATCACTCTGACAGCTGGCGCTGATAGGCTGTCTGACCTGTCAATCATGCAAGAAGACGTGATTGGCTGTGCTGCCATGAAGGCTAGCTCTTCTCATCTCATCCGATGATCAACACCTGCAGAAGACGCTTCTTAAGGGACGTGCTGCTGCACAGCAGGAGAGACTGCTGTTTCTTTTTGTTCTGATTCTGACTTGTTTTTTTTTTTATTGTTTGAATTTCACACACAAGCACTGTGTGCTGAGCCTGAACAGTTAAGGATAATTGACGTCATGTGAGCAACATTCGAAATTCGTAATGTGACTTTACACAAAAAAATAAATCATAAATAATTCATAAATCTATGGCTGCGGGTGAGTGCAGGTTATGCCAACAATTTTTTTACACAAAACCCACAGGCTATATGAGGGTGTGGATTATCTGCGTCTGCGGGTTATATGTGGGAAAATACAGTATGTCAGTAAAGTAATAACTATATTACTTTTGTTTGGAAAACATACCTTTTCTTTATGGAATATATTTTGGCACGTATTTATTTAAATTTTTTTTGCAATAAACACCCCACAAAATTGTAGAAATTACTGATGCAGTTTGATGTTACTAAGTTTATTTCTTGTGCATAAAATAAAAAATCGCTGTATTATAAATGTCATAAACATTATGTTTTACTTTCACTTTTGAAAGTAGTGTATCAATGAAAGTTATTAAAACTTAAAACGTACCTCCCCTATTTTACATTTAGATTGCCTTCATTGATTGGCCATCCGTACTTGCATTTGTGATGACATTTAGCATGACTGTGATTACCTGCAGCCGTGATCTGACTTACATAGATGGTATTGGTGTGGTCTGTTGGCACTTGAGGTGGCAAAGGCACTGGAGGCAAGTTGTATTTTAAGAGTTCTGTCAGAGTCACCTTGTACTTTAAGTGCCCCTCTGTGCTTTATACAACAGCTGTTCCTTATAGATCTCCCTCCTCGCTTTACACACACACATCCATGAAACTGAGCTGCCACCGTGGGCAATTGGCCAACCCCCCACCCCCCAACAGTACCACCTCAGAAAACACACACACACACACACACACTCAGACAGACATCACAGCCCAAACCAACAGAACATTCCACTGGGCCAATGTTTAGCTTTAATCCCATAATAAGACCCTCAGCTGTCCAGGAAAAGAAAGAGGACTTTCCGCTGCTGAAGTCAAACACTTCAGTTTTCTCTTCTCTTTCCTTCTTCCTTTTCATTCTACCTTTGTTCTCCTCTTTTTGTTTTAATTTGGAGCATTTGGCCCTCTCGAGTTGGCTATTGTCCTCTTTGGGTTGAAGCCTCTTTCTTTCTTTGTTTCTTGCTCTTTCTTTTACTTCTTGTTTGCAATGACTTATAGATAATCATGGATTTGTTCAAGACCACACACAGACATGGATGATAATATAAGCTAAATGCAGTCTTGCATCCCATTTTAGCATTTAACTCTGTCTCTTTGAATGGTCTTTATGCTGCTTACACTGAAGATGCAGCATTCTGGACGTCACACCACTAAAGCTAATGATATTGTGTGTGCTGTTTCATCATTGGGTCAGTGTGTCATGACCTTTTTAAACTCTACGCTAATAGGGCACTAGTACACTAGCATGAACTAAGGTTCTGAAGAGCAGCAATAACTGTGCCGTCTTATATGCAGTCTTTAATACGATTAAAATACGCAAAGCTTCGTAATTGATATTTGGCCTTAAATTAGTTGGACTAACTGTGATAGTTTTAGAGAAATTTAGCTAAATAACATACAGAAAACAATATGGTGATGCAATGGTACAGCGATGCTTTCAAATTGGACTTGTTTTTGAATTACTTACATGGACTAGGCTTACTTGTATTACAGACAGATACTCGGGCAATGGAAGTTATCTCTGGTTATTGAGATGCGTTTTGGGGTGAACAGGCTTACAGGATGACTTGGTGGTGGAGAGTGGCAGTGGGCAGTGAAGCACACACGGACAAGTGAGTCCAGGGAGAGTGGCAGGTTGGAGAGGAAGTCTTGATGAGGCGTGGAGAAGGATCGTAGGGAGATGCAGTCGGAGATCTCAAGGAGAAGTAGCAATGCGAAGAGTCAAGGAGAATGATGAGGTGCAGGTGTGGGTAATCAATACTCAGGGGAAGGTGCTTATTGAGGTGCAGAGGTGAGAGAGCCTGGTCAATCCATGACAACAGTGCATGCAGATTTTTCAAAAATATTAATATAAAAACAATACTGCCATATCGGCAGCCGTACTGTGGAAAGCAGCGTTGTTTTATCGTGATGTGAGAGAGAAATGGTTTCCCAGGATGCAAGACAAAGAGAGAAACTCTCTCAGAGGCTTTGTATACACACACAGGCACTCAGACAAGACAGGTGATTGGTTCCCGGCGCGAGATCAATGAATGAGAGCATGAATGGATGTATCCTATGAGCTGATTGGTTGATCCTACCGGTGGCGTAGCCACGGGGGGGGGGGGGGGGGGGACATGTAAATGTGCCCCTCATTTACATGTCCAGCCCCCTCAGATTTTCAATTGGTTAAAATGGCGACTGCGAAAACGAAAGTGAAAGCACATATCGCCCACCGCACAAGACGATCGCAACGCACCCCCAAAGTCAACAATTGCGCGCTGCAATAAATAAACGCAATAAACAAGGATCACTGTAAATACAAAGTATATTTGTGTTATTTAACTTATTTAATCATTGCAGGTTTGTGTAATATTCTGAGTTTGCATTTACCGTTTTTTTATTCATTTTGAGAAATACTGAATCTGTTGCTAGTGAGATGAGTAAATGTATGCTAAATTTAGTCTAAAACTACAATAACCATCATGTTTACACAGTGCACACAATGCCTCTGCACTTATGATTTTAACATGGGGACAGGAGAGGCAAATGGGGAAAACATTACTTATTTGAACAGTAAATCAGATTTTTTGTTTGTAAATTTTTTAAAGTTACTTTACTGGTTACTTGAAAAAAGCAATCCGATTACGTAGCTCGCGTCACTTGTAATGCCATGAAGATTTCATGCCAATTTAAGAAACACTTGGTAATGTTTTATTATTGAATTTAAGATTATTTGGCAGTTAATTATTTTTTATATTTATCTTTATTTTTATTTATTTTTTATACTTATTTAGTTTTATTGCTCTATCTACAGTTAATGAGGCATTCGTCTTACTATGGCTACTACAAAAGGTTTCCGTTTCAAATAAATCTTGTTCTTTTCTATTAGTCAAAGACTAAATCTTAACAACCCCAAACTTAGTAGTGTCTAATTGCAGACACTTAACTAGAATTCATTATATAGATTTTTTTTAAGGTAATATCACCTATATTTGCTGAAGTACACTTTTGTTGTCTCATCTGAGTCATTATAGTATTAGTAGGGTGTATGAATGAGCAGTAGTACAGTTGTGGCTCTGAATGACTAAACATGAGTGTGTCTGTGTGTGTGTGTGTGTGTGTGAGAGAGAGATCTAATGTTAATGAACCCGAGTTCACATAGGAAACACTGACATGACTACCTGCTCTGCCTGAAGATATATGATTCCATCAATAGTGAGATCACATTTGGAGATTACTGTACATGCACTTCGTATTACCCATTGTGTAATATTAAACTAAACCTACATTAAATTATATATGCATATGCCAAATGATTTTACAGTAGCTCTTAGCAGAAGAGAGAGTTGTGTGTGCTGTAAAACGGTTGCCCATTGTTTTATGATTATATATCCGTCCAGGTGGTGATGGAGGGATTTAACAGGTTGGATAACACCAGATGGACCTGTCTACTGTCTGTAACCTAGATTCTGCTTTACTAATCCACAGTCGCACACAATCTCCGACACTCTCCCAAGGAATGTTAAAGCAAAACATCGGAAATGTGTATAAAGTGTGTGACAGCACGTTTTCCTGTGTCACTGTGTGCTGTTATCTCTTTGATTAAAGTCATTGCATTAGAGCAGGGGTGGTTGGAGATTAAAGGAGTTGGGTTGTGTTTGGAACACAGTGGAAATCCAATCATGAGAGCTTTGAGTTGGTAACATGGCATGTATGAAAGCAGGTTATATCTTGTGTTGTGCCTTGCCCATTAACGTTGATGGGTTTGGTGAGGGATCGGCCTTTCAGAAATTAGTTAATTGGATATCCCCTAATTACACAGTGCAAATCTTCTTCTAAAAGAGAGAGATTAAATTTGCATGTCAAAACACTGCTTCTCTCAAGTGTAGTATTTAGTGCTTAAAGCTGAAATGTGGCATTTCTTCTCCTCTAGTGGCACCAAACAGAATTGCACCCCGCTTGTCTTTCATTGGCCAAAAAAAACAGACCTGTCCCAAACACCGTTGCCGTTGGTTGGACTGCAAAGCAGTGTTGTTTTAAAAACACTTTTAATAAAAATGTTGATGTTATTTTAGCATTTTTATATATATATACAGTAATACCTCGGTTTATGAGTGACTTTGTATATGAGCAAATCGGTGTACGAGCATTGTATCGGGGTGCGAGAATTTTTCCCTCGCCCACGCGCATTTTTGGTGGAAAGGTCCTAACGCTCAGCATCTTCGCGTGTATTTTTACTGGAAATATCCTAACGACAGCCTCTCACAAAGCCTATCACCCCTTAACTCGTTCATTCTCTCGGCATCGCTCGATTTGGTTGCATCATTCACCACAGTGATACTTTAATAAGTGATTTACAGCGGTTTTACCTCGTGTTGTTAACATTGTGATCGCTATTGTTCATGTAGTGAAATATATACGCACAGTACAGCATATAGACAATGGCCCTCAAGATGAGTAAGAAAGAAGGTACGAAATTCTCCCTCTAAGCAGTAATATCATCCTCTTGTCTCCATCGCTCCAGCAGCGACGCTACTCAAAGCTAAAGTGCGTGTTACAGTAAATTTTTTGTTTAAGTATTTTGTTTTTGTATTTTAAGTATTTTGTTTAAGTGTAAGTATTTTTTGTTTAATTGTCAATTATTGATTAGTATTTATATTAGATCTTAATGGTTATAATTTTAACTATAATTAATAGGTTAAAATCCCAAAAAATATTTGAAATGGGTATTTATGGTCATGTGGAATGAATCGAGTGATTTTTATTTTTTTTATTTTTCATTCTCATGGGTAAAATTGTTTTGGTGTATTGGAACTAATTCAACTCGTAAAAACGAGTGTATTACTGTATATATGATCATCATCATCAAACTTTAGGACAGACTCAAGTTCCAAATTAAAAACCGACAATATATTAATTAGATGAATTGTAATTGTTGTATACTTAACAAGGAAATGGGAGAGCATTTAACAGGTTATTGAAAAACAAAATTATACTTCCTACTTTAACAGAATCAATTGGTTCAATGGGTTTCTTTGAGATCAGTTATTTAATTATCTAATGATTCCTAAGAGTCATTGGGAAGCTCATATTTTATAATTATTATAATTAGAATGATATAATTAGTTAAATTATATGCTGCCTGTTATTTGTAATCTGGTGTTCCTGTTTATAATTATTACTGTTCCTTTGAGTCGAACGTGACTTAAATTGCAAGAATAAATATATATATATATATATATATATATCTTAATATAATATAATTCGTCTCTCTCTGTAATGTGGTGAGAGTATGTTTCCAGCACACAGGAAATAAAAAAGCAATAATTTCTCCTCTATTTAGCGAACTGTTGTCTGTCATGCGTTAATGGTTTGCTTCCCACCAAACTTAACTGACCATGTTAATGGATTACTAGGCATTGAGAATTAGAGTCAGTCAGACAGGCTTTGGGGGTCCAGAAGGTCAACCAGGACACCTCCGTCTATCATGCCATGTGAGACCAAAAGGTTATAGCCTTGTCTCTTTCCCTTTGAACATTAAAATATGCTCCTTATTGAATCTGATGGCTTGAAAACGCAAGTTACCAGTATATATAAAAGTAGTAAAAATTAACTGATAAAATTGTATGCTTTCTCCTTCTTTGCTCTTAGACAGTTTGTCCTCTACAGTTGGTTATGTGCGATTTTATTCCAACTTTAATACAATATTCCATCAATTTTGGCTTCCGATGATTGTGAAAACAATGTAATTGAAGTAAAACTATTCTATTGTCCTTTTGTTTGTAATTCACTTCTTTGTTCTTATTGTATTCTTATTGTCTTCAATAATTTGACTTTTCACTTGCGTTAGTTAACTTAGTATTAGTTTTTGCTAAAGTATATTGCCCACCAATAATCACATTAAACTAAATTTGTTTTTAGTTTAAAAAGTGTGATTATGATTTTAGCCATAATCAAGCAGCTGTGCTCTATAGTGAGCCAGTAGTTGTGGAAGTTTAAACGCACTTAATTTTTCAACACATTTAATCCAGGGAAGTTTTCAACACACTTAATCCAGGGAACCAACCTGTGATTGTTTGTGTCTCTTTATTAGATAATCGGATGTGAACAAGGCAGTGAAAGAGTTTTGTGATGGGGAAACCCATGCTAGTGAAAAGAGAGGCTCTGTGGCTGGAGAAGACCCTGGAGCAGAGCTATTAGGACATCTTCAAAGCACAAAGCTAATAAGAGCTTAGGAAAAGATAACCGAGGCGACACACAGACCGCTCTATTTCTGTAATCTAACACCCTCAACTCCACTCAGCATTTCATGTATCTGTGTTTGGAGGTCACACACTGTAGTAGAAATTCCTACGCTTAATCAGTCTCTGTTTACTTCTTATCGTTAAAGTAAACACACACATCGATTTTTCTGATGCAGTCGAGGTGAAAAGAGGTTGAAGCTTCTCTTGTCTTTTGTTTTACGATGTGTCTGATTTTGACATTTGAAGGTCAAAGGTCACTCAGCCCCTCCTGTGCTCCGTGTCACACTGATTCTGAGAGCGTATACACGCATACATGCCTGTCGTAACACACTTTTGTAGCTGTCACTTTCTCACACAGTAGGACACACTTACTCATTCACACAAAAACCAAGGATGTTTGCAAAGAAGGGTTTGTTTGGATTGAAATGATAAAATTTCCATTGTAGGACTGGGTATAAATAACCTGATTTGTTTCCGTTTAATATTATATTTCAGTCAGTTTTGCTTGCATATAAAAGAAAATCTCTCTGTTAATCCAGTTATGCAGAACAGTGTTTTAGATTCAAATCTGTAAATGGGTTTTTGAACTATTCGTTCAAAATCCTGGTTCCTGAAAGTCAATTTCTTTACTTGTTGAATCAAACTATATTGTACAGTGGAACCCACTTATCTCGAGCTCGGTTAACTCGCCAACCCTATTATGTCGACGTTTTTGAAGTGGAACCGCCAAATTCCCTCATTGTCTTAGCATTTTATTATCGGTTATGTCAATTCTTTTATGTCGCCGAACCTCTCGAGCACAAAAGAGGGACAAATTCGTCACTTAATATTAGTTATCTGGATCCCCGTGACTAATAATAGTACCGTGTTCACTGCGCATATGCTGAGTTCACGTTGCATGTTGTAACGGCTGTCAGAATGGTTGACGACTGCCCAGTTGGACAATGGAAACGAAAGAAAACTCGAGGCGATTAAACTGGTCACACGAGCCTTTATAGATGGGTTTCGTACCAGCACACTCCTCTCAAACATGCAAAGAGCAAAGTACAAAACAAGGAAAAGGGAAACACTCCGACAAACATCACAAATTAAAAATAGAAAAATAATAAAAATAATTAAAAATTCTATTGAAAATAGAAACGGTAGACTATACTATATAACAGTCAGCGGTAGATCGGCCATCTCTCTCAATCTCTCTCTCAAAAACAGACAAGCTTTATAGATGCTATCTTGGAAGAGGAGGCACAGGAGTTCGCCTTCACTGTCCAGGAATTCCCAGATTACACTGACATTGATAAAGACGTTGTTAAAGATAGAAGTATAATTTGTTTTCAAGCAGATCATTTTAAATTACTATAATTTTCTCTTTGTGTGTATGTCTCTATAGCAATTAAAAACATGTTTTTTACCCATTGTTATTCGCACTAATAAGGGAGTTTTTTAGGGGGCCAGAATGGATAAATTTTTTTTTTAACACTTAAATTTTTTTTTTACATGCCTTTGCTCATAGAGCTTTTTATATGGATGCTGAGGCTTTTTAGGTCAGGTAGAATCTGTGATCTCTGACCCAGTTTCAAACATGTTGGCTTCGGTGGCTGCGTATACACAGTGTTTTCCACCAACTGCAACCAAGGGTGTCAAAATACTTTTAGTAAAATGGCAGGGGGCGGGATCACAAGGACCAAAACAAAAACAGATATTCCAAATAGAATAACTGGCAATTAAAAAAATGAACACGTTTTTTGCATAACTGCAAACATATTGCGGTAATTGTTTTGTTTTACTACAGTCAAAAGATCTGACCTTTAAGGTCATTAGAGAAATGTTAAAGTGAAATGCAAAAAGATGCTAAATGTATGTTTTATGTTTCTATTCCTAATTTGCAAAAAAAATGTGCTAGCTAGAGAATTGAAAGACAAGCATTAGTAGATCACCAGAATGCCCAGTAGCAGAGACCCAGTTAAAACTGGGACATACATCCAACATGTAATCTCTATGGGAAAGCTCACATGTATCAAAGATGGTCAGCGGTGGCTAAATTTAGGACTATGTGGTAAGTAGGTCTCACGGTCTTATCTCACTTTCACTCTCTTTCTCTCTCTCTCTGTTTCCTTCTGTTCAAACGATGCACATGGTTCCTGTGGTAATCATTAGGTGAATAAACGTCAGGGAACATGGTCTGCCATCAGAGGTTCCAGTGGATTGTGTGAAGGCCTGCGGGTGTGATCGCTCACATTGCCCCAGGACTAGGTCAGGTGATTCCACAGATCATTAAACCGCTGTAATGTAGCCATAACCAAAATTATAGCAATTACAGTTATTTGTAATTTTCATAACTATAATATGTTGCAATAATTGCAGAAATCTGTTTACTTCAAGAGATTAAAGACTGAATGTGGAGGGAAAAGGGAAGATTCAATGGCCCTCTGTACTCACAGATTTTTGTTGCTGTATAGTGTTAATATGAGCAATCATATAACCTTTTTGCTCATTTTCTATGCTGATTGTACTAGACACTTATTGATAGCTAACAGCTTTATAAACTGAATATGCTTCATATAAATGATCAGTGAAAGAATACAAAAGAGGCAAGAATGTGTTGAACTTTGTGAACTTTCCTGTGCAGATTTCATGCAGGTCTGGAAGTCAGACAGGTTCTAATTCCTCTGAATTTTGCAAAGGACACTTAAATGTTTAAGACCGCATTGGGCTTGTACAGGGAATTTTGTTATAGTTTTTTTTATTTATTCAAATAAAATATCATTTAAGCTTAGTTAGGATTTCATCATGTCATTTTCATACATTTTAGTCAGTTTTACTTTGACTAAATTGCAATCTAATTGTTGACCAAAATAACATTTTAAATAAACATTTTTAAATATTTATCAAACACGACATGCGAAAACATGTCTTTGTGAATAACTTACCTTTTGAAATTATAATGATGTCACTATTGCAGTAAAATGCTTTGAATTCCTTAGGCTTTATTCATTGCTGTATTTTAGTGCTTTATTATGGGAAATATTTATTTATAATAAATATTCATAATGTGACATTTATTGTATACATACGATTAATATATGTGTTATTAACGTTTATGTGTTATTTAATTCTCTAATCTTGGCAAAATGTTTAATTTTACCAGTATTTACTGGTCCGCTCGCAAGGTTCAATCTCTACCGTTACTTATTGTGAATGGTTTATTTGAAACGATAATATTCATTGTTAGTGCTTCGTTAATATTTTGCGCTGATATTTTTTCATGTATTATCGTTTTCTGTTTTGTTTTCATTTTCATTCTATCATTCGCCTAAAATAAAATAAACAGTTATTTTACTAACATTTTTATCAGTAAACTTTAATGATTAAGGGGCCTTTCACACAGAAAGCATTTTCACTGCATGACATCCTTTTTTTTCAGTGTACACACGCTAGACGAACGTCTTTAACCTCTGTGACACAGTTTTCTAAAAATGCATCGCTCAAGTTAAAAGAATTTCAACTTGTCTCTAGACCTTGCGCTTTTTCCATTCCATTGACCTGTGTTTCCTGCTGTTAGAAACGCGTCCTGTGTGAATCGGCCCTAAGGCTTAGTCACAGCTCAATTTGTTCAGCAGCAAGGCAACAATGGTAATGCGAGCAGTTGAGTTCTGTACACTGAAAACGACAGGCATGTTTGCAAATGTGTATGTTACTCTTTCCCTCTTGTGTAAAGAGATCCCCAGGCTGGAGAGCAGAAGAAGGATAAAGAAGAAAGATGAAAATAATGAGAAACAATTTAGAGACGGATAAAGAACATTAGGTATTTCTAGAGGGAATAAAGACGGAGATGGTAGCTAAACATATCAACGAAACATCCATCTACCTGAACCTGCCTAATAACAGTAACACTGGCAGAAGTGATTGAAGTGTTTTCACAATGATTGACACAGCGCTGTTAGATGATTCCTCTGGGATATGCAGATCAAAGCTGAAAGGATAAAAGAAAGGCACTTTCCTTCAGTTGTGTCAGTAATGGGAAATTCCTCTAGGGGAAATTCAGGTGAAGCTAGATGCTCAAATCCTTTGGTGTAACATTTACATCCACTGATGCTGGTGTATGAACACTTTCCAGTCACTGAGACATTTCTTTAAAGAGTTTTATGACTGAAAAGTCAAATAACACACAATTATGTTTTAGAGCTAATGATTCATTTGTTTATAAGCATTCCTTATCTGATTTCCCCCAAAAAAGTCTACCCCATATGCAGCATGCTAGCAGAATGCTCTAGTCCTCTATAGATTTGATGTGAAAGTGAAAGGGAAGAAGAGGATGCTCTCCATGGAGACGAAAAGGGAGATAATTGAGAAGTATGAATCTGGGATGTGCTTGTCATACCATACTGAACAAGCATAGCTTTATTATAAAATTAAATGTGGTGTTTTCGTAGGGCTTGGAACGGATTAGGCAATTTACATGTAAAAGCCTAACCGACTTACGAAAAGATCGACTTACGAAGCCAACCTCGGAACGGATTAATTTCGTAAGTCGGGGTGCTACTGTATATCCGTTTATTTTTTTGTATAAATATTTCGAAGCTTAATTTTCAGCATCATTAATCCAGTCTTCTGTGTCACATGATCTTTCAGAAATCATTATAACATGCTGATTTGATTCTCAAGATTATTATCAATACTGAAAAGAAAACGGTTGTTCTGCTTAATATTTTTGTGGAAATTCTTTAGGTAGAACATTTAAAAGAACAGCACTTAACGCATGTATAGATATTTAATTTTAAGATTATTTTTTCTAATCTTGAAATTGTAAGTGTATTTACAGTTACTTTTGATTAATTTAGTGCATCCTCATGCACTAGTTTTTTTTTTTTTTTTTTTGAATGATAGTGTAGCACATGGTAGAATTTGAGCCCACCTTTTCCTAATAGCTCACTAACTAGTATCCTTATATAAGGAGTGTTAGCTTGGGAAGAGCATTTGTTCTTGATCGCACCCCTCCTGTGCTCTTTAAAATATGTATAATCTTTTACCGAAACTTGGTCCTTTTCCCACCTCCACCCACAGTGTTTTAAGGTGATTCAGTGTTAAGCCTCACAGTAAAGCGCAAGTGCAGACAGACAGGAGATGATCTTGCATGAGGCAGGAATGAGGACTTTTAAGTTGTCCTGGCTGGGTTGGGTTAGGGTTATGGATGAGAAAACGCTGATGCCAGGAGAAGTGTATTGTTTAGCTGCTTCTTTTTGGCAGAATCCATGTGAAATATTATTGCGTAACATTATCCACTTTGTCGCTGCATGTCAATGAAAGACTGAACGAACATTTGTAGTTGATAAAATGAATGCTATTGCGTAAATTAGACGTAGATGTGTTCTTTAACTAAGACTTGCATAGCCTTTTCATCTCACTTTAGTATGTATTTGTGTTTGCAAGCATTTGGTATCTTGCTAGTTTCTCTCTAGTATAGGGCTGGACGATTCATTGAAAATCAATCGAAAAACCAAAATTCAGAACCTCTAATCGGCGTAATTTTTCCAATGATGACTGACAGAATGATAGCAAAGACAAAAGCACAAGAGAACATTTGTCAGTAAAAGTTGCATTTCTTTGTTTACTAAAAGGGAATTTTCCTTTGTTTTAATGTAAGGGGAAATCCAGATATCTTTTGTTTATTTTTTTTGTGTTAAAACATGAGTATCATCTGTCTTATTCATTTTGTTATTAAAAGTTTGAATTTCCATTGCACCATTTTATTGACTCAACTCAACTTTAATTTTTGGTGACGAAGGCGTTTATATCAATTATATCAAGTACTGTCAACATTTAACATCATGTACAACACAGAACAGACCAGAACGGACACAGCACAACATATTGTTGTACATAAGTTCTGTGTAACAAGCGAGTTTGTCATTGTCTTTCCATTAAGAATAATATTGAATCAACATTAACATTAGATCTTTCCTTTTCTTCAAACAAAACAAATGTTTGAAGATAAGTGCTACAGGTCCAGAGCATCAATATGTGGTCTTATCGGTTGTCAGAAGGTTATTAATTAACCAAATGCATACATATATGCATGTAGTCAAAGCTCAATCTCCAAACACTACTGCACTGCAACGGCACATAAAAATCAACTTATAGACTCCTAGGGTGATTCTCAAACGGAAGGCTGCATCCTACAAAGGCTGCATGCCATCAAATGTCGCTGAAGGCGATCGCAAATTGAAGGATCCTTGGAATGCAGCCTTTGTTTTGTGTCTTTCACTCGGCCGGTTTTGATGTATCCTTCACGGCCTTAATCCTTTGCACACAATTCACGAATATACACTGACGGAAAATGAGTTAATTATGAAATGTAAAGACAAAAATGTTTTCAGACATTAAAAGCATAGATGTCATCTCTTTTTTTGCTTTAAATTAATCAGTTAACACTAAACTGACAATAATATGAGCCACTGCATTAATAGAAAGCCAGTTTAGCTTTGTAATGCTATGTATTTTTTCCAAAATTAAGTTATAATAGTATTTTTGTGGAAGCGGGAACATGTGACATAGACATGCACACTTAGTAGACCGTCTCATTCTAGCGTTTAATGCTGAGGAGGACTCAAGTACAAGTTTGTGAAGGACTGCACTAGGAAGGACGCAGTCTCTGTAGGATGGAGCCTTCGGTTTGACTCATAGACTCATATGTCCTTCACTCATGAGTGGGCGTTGTGACGTCATGAGACAATTGAAGCTTGTTTTTACTTTCATGTTTTAAATGAATTTAATGAATAGACTAATTAATAACATACTTTAAAAAAAAATCTGAAATCTGTAAGAAATGTTACGACCCATAGACAAAATAATTGTCGGAGCAATAGCACTGTGGGCATCGTCATATTAGGCGTAGCTTTGCACAAGGCGACCTGTGTTTGAGTCCCAGTTCAAGGTTCGGATTTGAGCATAAAAATATTTTAAAATCGCAAAGTTAAGAAATGCACTCTTTGGTTAGAAAAAAAATATCCTACCTTTTAATAGTTGAGTATATTTACAGTACAAACCTTATGAACTATGAGGGCAAACCAACCAAGTTGAGGACAAAAACAAGTTTTATTGGAAATAGAATTTTGTTTATTTTTACATTAGTCTTTACTGTCACTTTTTATGAATAATGCTATCCAAAAATTCATTTTTGAATGGTAGGGTATGTGTGCATTTAGAATGTAGTTGTTCAGACCTGGAAAGGAAGTGCTGCCTTTTGGTTGTTATATAATTTGTTTAATCATCCTAGAAAGATTTTTGAATGGTTCGAAAGTTTCAGATTTTTTTTGTCTTTATGCCTTTTATGTATATAGAAAAGAACTGCCTGGGGATGTTTCCAAGGTGGCCGCCAAGTGAATTTTGACATAATTGATTTACAGCTCTTCAACCGCCTTTACCTGGGGCAGACAGTGGTGATCTTGTGAATACTCAGAATGCGAAAAATGATTACGTGCTTTCACATATTTTTCTGTTTCTGTCAACAAACTGGTTTATTTCAAAGTAATAGCACTTGATCGAATCATGTTTGCATCAAAGAATATATCCAAAATGAACACAATTTGCCCATTCGGTTGGCAAAATTACTAATAGCCGAAACCGATTCACTCCCTCTCAATATCTATGCAGCAAAACAACACTAATGAGCTGGTCAGGGTGACCCTTTTTCAACATCTGGTGTTGTAATTGGATGCCCAGAACTGACCCCTCCATCCTTTGATTAAAATGGGCCTTGATTTTTACGGGCCAAGCTAACGGAATCCAGACCCCCAGCAGTACGACTCCCATCGTCGTGGGAATGGTAGGTTCCCTTAACGACATGCGTATTGGCCGCTATCAAGGGGGTCAGCGTGGGTAATAATGACCCAGCAAGTCCCACACTACTTTTTTGTCCAATTAGAGCGCAGAGCACTTCAAAAGGCCATACCTTCAGCACAGCAAGATGCACATGAGAGAGGAAGAATGGGATAGACAGGAGAGAAAAAAGAAAGAAAACCAGAGAAGCCGCTTTTTTGAGTGTTAAGGACTCAGGAGGAGGGTCCATAGGGTCTTTATAATGAAGCCATGGCCTGGGTGTGTGTGAGGCTGGGTTTTTGTCAGAGCGCATATAGAGACTAATGGGGTTTTGAGGGTCGGAATTTGTAGTTGGTAATAACTGAGGTCAAGAAAGGTCTGTCTGAAGAAGCGAGTGGGACAATGGGAAGGAGAATATGTTTTGTTCAAACACAAAAGAATTCCACAACTTCCTTGATTTGTTATATCTGTTTTGTAGATGGACCAGCAAGGAAGGGAAAGTTGTAGCCAAGTGGCCTGCATTGGTCAACATTTAATATTGGAGGAATTGGCTCCCTTTTAATTCACGATTGTGAAATTTGAATTTAATTGGCCACACCCCACAGGAAGATGATGTTACTAGATGCTATCTATGTTCAGTTGTAATTAAAATTAATTAATTTATTTAGATTTTATAGATCATTGATCAAAATCACGGCCACTGTACTCTTTAATCTTCAGTTTTTCCAGTAATATGGTGTCACTCTCATTCACCTGAAATCATCAGTATGCTTTCTGGAATTAAGGCAATCCTTGGCACCTCACCCCTGCAGTGACTTCAGCAGATTACTAAAGGATTTCAGTCTGTTTACTATGCAGAGGATCATCCCATTAGTGCTTAATCTGAAGTTTTAAAGCGTTTTATTAAGTCATTTTTCATGAAATTTTCATGTTGGTAATACGCCTTCAGGCCCTGTATGTCACACACATTGCAATATATTGCAGATGCACTCAAGGCCATCCGTTCTTCAGCGTAACAACCCCCTGGCGTTCTCACTGACCCAATGACAACACTATTTCTTAATCCTCTGATAGCCCCCAGTGTGCTTTGACACCAGTCCCTCCATCTGTCTGTCGGTCTCTTCATCCTTCCCTTATCATTTCTGTAACTGCCTTGTAGCTTGATTACATGTTGCTTGATTAGACATATGGATTTGGATATAAATCCACCTCTACCCAGGTTGTGTGCCATTCAGAATTGATTTATGAAGGCATTAAAATTCCTGAATATGTGTTGAGGTAGCAAACAGGTTGCAGAATAAGAATTTTAAGTTTAAGTTGTATAAACATTCATTTTTAACTGGAAAATTGAAGGCTCTTCAATATAAACTTGGGTTTTTTTAGGCTTCACAGACCGACAGAATTTTTTTTTGTTTTGTTTATATGTTTATTTGATATATTATAATTATATAGCTGATTCTTCTTTTGTTTTTAGTTCTTTTTTTTATGTGTGAAAAGTAAAAAAAAGGTACAAACGGTTTGCAGATCAATTCAAATTAAAATGAATGAAAGTACTGAACATGCAAGACACTTAAATTAGTCGTCCTGTCTAAAGATGAGAAAATCTGTGCTTATTCTTCTTTAAGTAAGCTTAACAGTTCAAGTAATCCTACAATTTACGGGAAAAAGGCATAAATGGCAGAACTAGGCTTACCACATTCCACTAATGTTAGAAGTGTTGAAACACATGCTAAATGCATGTTCATCAGTAATATCACACATTTTTTGCTCCCACACAAACCTGCATGTTATAAGAGCAGTTTGAAATCAAACAGTCCACACCAGTTCATTTTGGGGGTAATTATCAGGTAATTTTCCTCCAAATTTTCAGCAAATAGCTGAGGTTTCAAAGGATGAGCCCTCATAATGCCTCTCTATGCGTTGCCATAGATACAGATCATTTTTAGAGCTTGACCTGTGATCTTCACCTTTCACCCCCACTCAGCCAGACCCCATAATACCTTCCTGTCTCCATTAGAGCAGTGCTGGGGTCACAGGCGTTAGAGGTTAAAGAGGAAAGTTCATCCTGCCACTCAGGTCACATCACTAAATAGGTGCATTGTGATATTTTTAAGTCAACTTTTTAGAGGTAGTTTTTGGGTATGAGAGTGTGTGAGTTTGTGTAAACAGTCAAATTTAGGGCATATGACAGTAGTTACAATTAATTGACCATCCAATCCACTGCAATTGAAGATTTAAAGCTTCCCTTCACAGACGACTGAGAAGAGAAGAATGTGTTGAGGTTTAGTGAGACTGAGGGTCAGATCTTTATGGGGCCTGTGAAAGAGGGTTGAGGGGCTGTGACCGCCGTTATGTGTGAATTCTCATTCGTCGTTTATCTTGTCAGTGCAATAGAGGCAGTCTGACAGGCAGACATACTTGGTGTGAATATACCTACATCCGTACAGGTGAACTCAATATAGGACCTGCATTTTCTTTAACAGCTCTCTATGAAACACACACACACACACACACACACACACACACACACACACACACACACACACACACACACACACACACACACACACACACACACACACACACATGCTCTTTACCCTATCCCTACCCATCACAAATAAGTGACTAAGCTTTACCCTTATCCTTACCCTTAACCTAGTAATAACCTTATCCCTAAAACCAAATCTTGACCCATAAACGGGCCTTAAAATGGCTCCCAGAAAGTGAGGACCCGTCAAAATGTCCTCACTTTACTCTCTTTGTGCGCACTCTGATGGTTTAAAACCGGTCCTCACAAAGATAGTTGTACAACTGCACACACACATTTACATTTATGCAATTGGCAGATGCTTTTATCCAAAGCAAATTACATTGCATTCAAAGGTACATTGACATTCTAATCAGTTCTTGCTTTCCCTGGGAATCGAACCCACAACCTTGGCATTATAAGCGCCAATGCTCTACTGTTTGAGAAAGACGTACACACACATATTTACTTAGTTGTCTATATGGGGACATAACATTTGATTGCCATAGTTCCCAGTCTGCAGGACTTACCGATCAACAGTAAGTGCAAAAGAGGGTCAGTACAAGTGTGCTCATTCAGATGAAAACTTATGGATTATTTTATGTTTACTTTAAAAATCTTTAGAGAGCAGTTTTTTTTCTATTCTTACCCAAAATAGGGCTATGTGAGCATTATGGAACTCTAAACTCTTACATGTAATTTGGTTCCTTTATACTCATAGCCGGAGGGTGCCCTCATGCAGAAAGTCCAAGAGTAAGACTCATAGGTGTGAGAAAACTTATGACATTCCAGGAAATGCCAAATATGGACAAAGACATCCCAGCTGTCACTCAGCTGTGTCACGGATCGGGGTGTGTCACCACTTTCTTCTGTGTTGATTGTAGGTCTTGTCATTCTCTTCAGCCCCTGAGTTGAGCAATCAGTGTTGCCTTGTAGCGCTGTGTTCACAATCACCGGCTGAGGTCCCAAACCTGTTGTTCGTTCCTTTTCTACTTAATAATTCCAGCTGCGTTTACACCATGTCATCAGTTGATCAACATACATGCTTCGTCTTGTGTTGTTGGTACTGTTCTATGTTTATCTGTGCATTTCCTGTGTTTGCTGCTGTCCCCAGAACACTTACCGTATTTTCCCGCATACAACCCGCAGACGCAGATAATCCGCACCCTCATATAGCCCGCGGGTTTTGGTTTTATGGGTGTGTAAAAAAAATCATTGGTATAACCCGCACCCTTATATAACACGCACACATAGATTGATGCACTTTTTTGTGTAAGTTCACATTTCGAATTTCGAATGTTGCTCGCATGACGTCAATTATCCATAACTGTTCAGGCTCGGTACACAGTGCGAAATTCAAACAATAAGAAAACAAACACAAATCAGAACAAAAAGAAAGCACTCTCTCCCGCTGTGCAGCAGCACGTCCCTTAAGAAGTGTTTCTACAGGTGTTGATCATCGGATGAGATGAGAAGAGCCCGCCCTCATGGCAGCACAGACAATCACGTCTTCTTGCATGATTGACAGGTCAGACAGCCTATCAGCGCCAGCTGTCAGAGTGACAGTACAGGCGCCAGAGACAACAACCCTCGCAAGAAAGAAAATACAGCAATAAAAATAATAAGTTACGTCCTTAGGGATGTAACAAATATATTGAAATATTGTTAAGTGTAAAAATTTGTGATATAACCTGCACCCCCCCCCCCCCTATACGGGGTTTGTATAATCTGGTATAACCCACGGGTTATATGCGGGAAAATATGGTAAATGAGGAGTGACATCTGGTCATTCTCTTACTGTCACTCTGTCTCATATTGTTCCTGTTGGACGCAGCATTCTGAGTGAGTCTCCTCAGCCTTTGTGTCCGTTGTTGGCTGTCCAGACAGCTCTGATTTCCCCACACTCTTCGTTATCGACTCACCTGTTCACGTGTGTCACTTCACTTTAGAGGTTGTTTTGCCCAAAGTGTACAATAAACTCTGTTCTTGCTAGCTCTCTGGTTTTGAGTCCTCGGTTCACTGGATATTCCGCGACAAACTGTTTCAGACATGAACAAAAAAACAAAACATCAGCCTATCACTATTGTTGAATAAAATGAAGATTAAGACATTTTCACTGATTATATTAACAGTATTTGCTGTATGGTATATGGTGTTCTTCAAGCTACCTCGGGTATTTTCATGATAATGTAAGGATAATGATAGCCAATTGATAGCCTTTATCAGTGTATAGAAACCAAATCAGTTCACAGAAGGAAGTTATTTCAATCTGGTTGCCATGAAATGTAATACCTTTTGTATGCAATGTTGTGATTCTTGAAAGAAATCAAATAAATTAGAGAGTAATTTGACTGATAGCATCATATCGTTTTTGTATATATATTGAAAGTTGACTTTTTAGGTTTGACTCAAGGTCTGCGTGTAACCACAGACCTGATATAATTTAGAAATATAACAATATTTTTTTTCTAAAAACATTTAAAACTCAACAAGAAACACAGAGCAAATCATATTAATTCCAGTTTGGCTTAAAAATGACATTATGATTGAACAGCTCTAACTAGCAATAAAACTAGAGCTCTTTATTATCATTTAAAAAAAACGTTTTCAATCCAAATGCATGACACTGCCAACAAAGCTTTGAACATAGAAAAGTTCATGGCACCATTTCCATCCCTTTCGTTGTGTGATTTTTACCTACTACAGGTTTACCAATCTCCCTAAATGCAAATGTAAGTCACGAAAATGTCAGAATTCGGTTTACACTCTTGTTTATAATGAAACCGTGTATAAACGTAATTTAAAACAGGACCGTATTCTGCTGCAGTGTGGATGTAAGCAGTGCAGGAATGAGCTTTTTGTGAACTTTCATGGGTTTATTGCTCTTCAGACAGAATGGGGGCTGTATTTCATTATCTCACACACAGCTACGGGGTATGTATGGTTCTTACTCCATATAAAGGTAATATTTATCTTACTGTGGCCTTAACAGTCTCCTAACCACCCACAGACTGTATCCACATCCATGCAATGAGGGCACTTAAGGACTGGCTGTGTGTGTGTTGTCCACCCCTATATCTGCTATACACTAACTCATTTTATCTTAGACCTCAGTGTGTAGTTCCCCACCATTTGTAATGTTGTGTTTCATCCTGTTCCTGTCCCTCACCGAAACACTTCAGAGATAAAAGCTCTTGCTCTTTCTGTGTATTATAAAAATGATTATTTAAAACTTGCCCACAGAGCTGTCTGCCTCCATAAAGATTCCTGTGTGATGACATGGCAGAACAGACTTGTAATGCAGCCATCAGAGAGGGTGATTGATTGACCG
Organism: Rhodeus uyekii; assembly: GCA_037043235.1. NCBI lineage: Eukaryota > Metazoa > Chordata > Actinopteri > Cypriniformes > Acheilognathidae > Rhodeus > Rhodeus uyekii. Next base: position 1,107,606 of record JAWRVZ010000012.1, on the reverse strand, counting down.
GCGCTCACCCCAAACCAAACTCTCACATGCTGGATCTGTAGCGACTTGCCGGGGCTGAAAGAGGTATTAGGGTGTGTGTGAGAACCAGAGGAGAGGGAGAAACAGAGTAGGAGGAAAGAGACTTTGAAGAGGGCGGAAAAAAAATACCTGCAGCCAGGTGTAAAGTGGAACCTCTGTCTCTTTTTGTCTCTCTCTTCACTCATTCCTCATTTGGAGCTGGTCTCAGGATTGTTCAGTCTGTCTGAAAACACATGCACCCACCCCCTCTCTCCTGGGCTCTACTGCCTGTTGTGATTAATGTGTTCTGCATACAATAGCAGTGAGGCTAGAAATGGAGACAGAGCATATTTAATGTACTGCTAGACCAGTTCACTGTGACCGTTTGCCTGAAGCACCATAGGTGAAAAATCCTCTATCCTTCACCTGGTTATCCTAGGTCAGATCTTTCTCATTGGCATTGAAATGCGTGTCATTTTTAGGAATGTTCAAAAATACAATCATGTGGCAGATGGAAAGAAGGAAGGAAGACAAAGAATTATGTCGGTCAGACAGGAAGCCATGGAAAAAGGAAGGATGGATAGACAGAAGGAAGGAAGGAAGGAAGGCAGATGAAGACAAAGGAAGTAGGAAGTAAGACAAAAAGAAAGGCAGCTGGAAGTTAGATAGGAAGGAAGTTATACAAAAATATGATGCAGAAAGGAAAATAGACTGAAAGGACGTTAGACATGAGTAGTAAGTTAGACACCGGTGCAATACAGAGACAGACAGACAAAAAGAGAAGAAAGAAAACCAAGAGGAAGGAAAGGTAGGCAGATAGACCGACAACTAAACAAATAGAATGGTATAATATAGAGGGTGTTGAAGAGGGGAAGTTAAACAAACAGGTAGAAAGAAAATTAAACGGGAAGACAGGTAAGCAGAAAGAAAACCAGACAAAAAGAAAGGAAGCTGGAAGTCAGATGCAAAGGGAGTTTGTATGCAGGAAGGAAAATAGAAGATTTCAATTGGACACTGGTAGAATAGAGAGAGGCAGACAGATATAAAGAGAGGAAGGAAAACTGGCAAACAGAATGGAAGGAAGTTTAAAAGGAAGGAAGATAGACTGACAGACTGACAGACAAACCGAATGGAAGGACTGAAGACAGACAAGGAATATAGCCTGACAGAGATGAAAGTGGATTGGTAGACAGACACTAAGACATGGGGGGGATGGCAGAGAAAAAAGGAAAATGTCTTTTCTGGCACTCTTTTTTTAAATTGAGAAATAACACATAACAGCATATTACAATATTATAAATTTAAAAAGTTAAATCTCTTTTACATAATAGTGGAAAAAAAATTATATATACACATATACTTATAAACAAATGGATAAAAAGTAACAAGGTACAGGTTAGTTCAGATAGCTGCACATTAAGAAGAGCATGAAACAATCATACAAGATAAGTTTGGTATAATAGAGAGATCATAATAGCGCAAGGGGCAATTTAGGGGGGGGGGGGGGGACAGTTGGTTTAATAGTAGTGACAGTTTAGTGAAAATAATTTGAGAGTCAATCCATTTAGTCTTTTCCTACCCCATTTGTTATATTACTAAAATTGGAGTTAGAGATAAAGGATATAAAGGGATTCCAAATATTCTTAAAAAAGACAGTTTACCTTTCAGTGTATACGTGATCTTTTCCATTGACAAACAAAAGGACATATTATTGATCCACTGTGCAATAGGTGCCATTTCCACTTTCTTCCAATATACATATTATACGTTTTGCTCGAAGTGTACACATGTTAATGAGTCTACGAGTTACTACAGTCATTGTTCTCAGGAAAGATTCCCAGAATAAAGATTTCTGGTTACAATGGGAGATTAATAGATACCATCTGAAAAATTAGTAAGACTACCTCTTTTCAAATCTCTTGCACCTTAGAACAACTCCACATGCACTTTTCTGGCACATTTTAAAGTATTTTGTTTGCACAGGATTTTCTGTTTTTGTTTTAGTCTGGTTGGTTGAGTTTTTGTCACTGTGTGTGCAAGTGTGTATATGTGTTTATGAGAATCTATATCTGTATGATTGATGATTGAGAGCTGCTTCTCCTGCTTGTAAAGTTACTGATTGAATAAAAACAAGAAAAGAGCTAAACTCAAAGCATTCTTCAAATACAGGGTTGTCATAAAAACACTGACTCCGTTTCGACACTGATCTCTGTGTAAGGCCGCACTCAGTGACCCAGTGTTCACAAATCTGCAATTAAGGAACTGGTTCTCTTTCGCTTCATAAAAGTAAATTGATTTAAACTGGCCACAGCGCACAATAAGTTGTTTAAATGGTGGAAGAGAAATTGGAAAGAAATGTAATGGTTGCACAACAGTTCCTGTTGTTAGTTAAATTATGGGCAACTATTCAAAAATGAGCAAAAACAACTTCTCACAAAAGACGTTTTCTTCTATCATGGTCAATAAAATATAAATTCATTGAATATAAAAAAAAAAATATTGCTGTACTATCAGAACTCCAGCTGCCTGTACTTGAAACAACATTTCTGCCATGTCTGTTTTGTAGAGCATGATTTGGTCACAATAGAAGCGGTCAATACATAAAGAGCTCAATGAACGAATGATTGCTGAGAGCGCTGAATCACAAATCAGATTTCCTCTGTGGATATTGAGTAATGGTGCTGGCCATGTGCAGTTCTGTGCCTGAGTCAGATGAAAGCTTTGTTCACACTGGCAGCCCAAATCTAATTTCTATTGCACATTCAATTTAAATCTGATTGTTTAAAGTTTGAACATCAGAAAAACACATGAAATTTGATTCTTACTGTCTTGCAGGGCAATACGGTATTGATTCCACCAATAATAATTGAGCTCAAATCATTTAATGTTCCAATTAAGCCTTAGATGACTGTCTTTATATACTTGCATGAATTACACTGCCCTTCAATCTTTATTGGCAATGGGATTTGTAAGGTTTTCTAATGTTTTTGAAAGAAGTGTCTTATTTCACCAAGGCTCCATTTATTTGATGGACTTTGCAATTCAAAATTCAAATTAAATTGCAACATTTAATTGGATATTTTTTAGCGCATACATTTTTTTGGATGAAACATTTAACATATCTAAGAGTGTCTTTGTATACCCAGTTTCGGTTGGAGAAGTGTAGATTCAATGACTGAACACACAGACAAACGCTTGATAATATGCGAATAGTCAGTTGTAACAACGGGATTTGAATATCTGAATCATCTGCTGTGGGATCATAAATGCCTAAATGAGAAGACGGACATAGAAACAAAGTGAGCAACTTAGAGTAACACACAAAATTACTTTTCACAGCCAACCACTCCATTTATCCCACCAGCATGCAGCGCTTGTGAAAATAACCCACTGCATAAAATCACACTCATTTGCAAGTTTCGCTGATTATGTAAGCAAAAATCTGTAATTACCCCACTTATCTAAATGCTTGTTCTCTTTGTGGCTCCTAGTTATTTCCAACAATGACTGTGAGCTCTTTCATGGCATTTATGTATTATTCAATCAAGACTCCATATGCACTCATTTGGAGCCATTGAGTCTGATGTATTGACACGGTGACTGCTGGTCTCTTTGGCTCTCTGTACATGTTGAATGGGTCTGCTGGACACTGAATGCATTTATAATGGCACTCTAGATGTGTGGACAAAGACACTCTCTCTGTCTCTGCCTCTATCTTGGCAATTACAACATTACAGTAATAACCTTAGCGGCTGTAAGCGTGGAGACACAATGTGGGAGAGAACAGTTATAGGTTCTTAAATGGATTTAAATGGTCAGCACTCCAGTAAAGATGGTGGGTGGGGTGGGGGGGGGGATTCACTGAAGTAAAAATGACGCCCGCTGATAGCATGAGCACTGTTTATTAGTATGGACTGCCATTGTTGTTTTGGCACCCAGTTCACTAATTAATTGACTCTTTGTGCACTAAAGTTCGAAAGTAAGAGTTAGTGCGTTTTTTTTTCTTTTTGTAAAGAATTTCATACTTTTATTCATGAAGGATACAGTAAAAAAAATTAAAAGTAGTAGAGACTTTTATATCGTTACAAATTATTTCTATTTCAAATACAGTAATACCTCGAGATACAAGCGTCCCTACATACGAGTATTCCAAGATACGAGCAAGCCTTCCGGCAGATTTTTGCTTCTAGATACGAGTAAATATTCGAGATACGAGCACCCGTACTGACGCAGATGCTGACTCTCGTTCACTTCACGTGTTCGCTGACTTATGTCGCCCACGAGTAGCTGATTTTCTCTCTATTTTGTGCATTATTCTTCATAATAGCGATGAGCTCTAATAAAGTGAGTAGTAAGGATGGCAGTGAGAAGAAACGCATGATGCTATGGAAGTGAAGCATGAAATTGTGGATAAATATGAGCGTGGTGCCACGTGAGAGATCTAGAACGCACTTATGATCGCAGTACATCCACGATATGCATCATCCTAAAGCAGAAGGATGTTATCAAGAATGTAAATCCTTCCAAGGGCGTGACGATGATATCGAAGTTATGTTCGAATATAAATTATGAGATGGAGAGGCTTCTGTTGTTGTGGATAAAGGAGAAGCAAAGGTGCCTCGATAGATATTTTGTTAAAAGGTCTGCGCCAAGTGAAAGTGAGGGTAGTCAAAACAATAGTACCTCGAGATACGAAATTAATCCGTTCCGAGGCGGCCTTCGTATAATGAGTTTTTCGTATCTTGGAACACATTTTACATGTAAAATGGCTAATCCGTTCCAAGCCCTCCAAAAACACCCCATTAAATTTCATAATAAAGCTAAATTGACCTATAAACAATGAAATAACGTAAAAAGTCGAAGCTTACCTTTCGAGTGAGGCTATCTCCGAAAGTGGCGGCAGAGGAGGAGGACAAAAGGCAAATAACGTACGTGCATAACATTGTCGCCAGGATTCGAACCTGCGTGGAGAAACCCCAACGGATTTCTAGTTCGTCGCCTTAACCTCTCAGCCACGTTTCACATGTGGAGTGGCTGAGCTAAAGCTGACGTAAAGATCTTGGCTAGCATCAGGAACCAATGAGAGAGCTGGAGGATGGTGGCGAGTCTACTATAACTAAGATGGCGGCGTGCGGTGCGAGTTTCAAAATTGTTATGGGGCGAATCTCGGACTTTCAGAAACCTTTCGTATCTTGAAAACTTTTTGTATATAGAGCAGTAAAATTTTTAATCTTTGCTTTCGTAACTTGGATTTTTCGTAAGTTGAGCCTTTCGTATCTCGAGCTACCACTGTATAAAATAGGAAAGTAAAAAAAAATATGAAAGCTAAGTTCAGTTATGCTTAGTTCCTGCTACTCAAGAAAATGACAGTTTTTACTAAACGAAAAATGTACGAAAAGTGATTAAAAGTAAAGAATATAAAAAAAAATCAAAACAATAATATAAAATAGAAAAGTAAAAAAAATACGTAAGCTAAGTTGTTAATTTATGTAGTGTTCGTGTAAGTTACGATATGGAATAAAGTGTCTCCGTACCGACCCCCTTGCTCCCCCCCACCTGCTGCTATTGTCTGTAAAAACGTATAATTAAAACCACATTTTATTTGATATTACAAATGTTTCACACTGTATACATGTACTGTGTGTGTGTGTGTGTGTGTGTGTGTGTGTGTGTGTGTCTATCTGGGTGATTCTCACGAAAACATGGTTTTAAAAATATCAAACATGAAATGCTAGAATTAACAAAAAATGATTTCAGACATTTGAACCAAAGTCTGAATTATTTGTGCATTTTATGTGTTATGTGTTTTATGTATTTTTTGTGCATATTTGTGTATTTTATGAACATTAACTTACAGTTTTAATTTTAGTTTTAGTTTTACAATTTCCAAAACAAGTCCTAAAAATTCTCATTACCGCAACAGTCTGAAAACATCAATGTTGTTAGAAAAGCAAATACATTTTAACATTTTTAAAATTGGATTATTAAGAGTCATGCACAGTAATTGAAATTCTGAAATAATGTTTATTTTTAAATTAATAGGATTTTTATTTTTAATGCTTTTTCTCATTACCGCAACACCTTCCACAATTTACAACCTATTTTTTTTAGAATATTTCAATTAAACCTGACCATTTTTTTAAATTATGTGACAAATCTGAAGGAACATAATGTGTAGAGTCTGCACAAGTGTTGAAAAGTAAAACTACAATTTTTCTTTTAATTAAATTAACATTTATAGAACTGTTTCGGTAATGATACATAGGTTTTGGAAATTAGGTTGATTATCTTGGTAATGATAATAAGTATATAAGGTTTTGTTAAAATCATAAAATTTAATGTAGAACATAGTCATGGATTCAAGTTTAAATACGCTTAATTTTGTAGTGCAAAAATACATAAAATATTACATATTAGAGAAAACAATAGAATAAAGATAAAAGAAATAAAGATTCCTTCATGTTTTTCAGGTAGATCTAACGGTAGTTTCAGGAACAGGAATACTACCAAACTTAAGTAACCAAATTCTTCATTGTTCATAATGAAGTATAAGTATTAAATGAAGTTCATGCGTATAATTTATACAAGTAAAACTGTTGACGTTTTGAAGTAATGACAGACTGCTGCAGATTTATTAGGTTACTGTCACTTTAAGACTCATTCAACCTTCCTGCCTTAGTGGCATGAATTTCCCAAACTATGCACAATACTCGCAATCCAGCTTTTTTTTGAAAGTCTTTGTGTACTCATGTATGTTTCCTAACACTGTAGGGCAGTGGTTCCCAACCTTTTCTTGTTCGAGGCACCCTTTGAAAGCCTTTCAAAAGTTCCCGGCACCCTTATAAGTAAATAGATATTTTAATAGTGAGAGACCTCGCGCGATTGTTGATGGGGGGGGGGGGGGGTGTTGGTGAGAGACCTCGCGCGATTGTTGACCGGGGGGGGGGGGGGGGGTATCTCCGCTATCTCGGTATTCCTCTCCCTCTCCCGCCAAGAGAGAATGACGTTAGTGTGATATTTTTTTTTTTTTTTTTCTCCGAAATTTTGGCGGCACCCTCAAAAGATCTCACGGCACCCCTTAGTGCCGCGGCACACCGGTTGGGAACCACTGCTGTAGGGTGTTTTTTGTGTATGCTAATTGCACCTGCTGTAACATCACCAAAACTAACCTCTCTCTCTCCTTCTTTCTGTACTCCTCGAGAAGTTATGGGTTGCTGTACAATTTTTCCCTGAACTTAAAAAAAAAAAAAAATTATTTAGGTAAATATTTACATTTATATTAAATTCATAAACTGTAAAAAGTTGTAAACAATGATTGAATCTCATTCCCGAAACAGACGTTATCTCTGCCGCAACTGGTCTTAAATGGTTGCGGTGTATGAGAATGGTGTTGCGGAGGATGAGGAGCTTAGTTTGTTTTGCTAACAATAGAGAAACCATGATGATTTTGCTAATTTTGACTCCATGTATATTATTAGACATTAATGAAGTACATTTGGATAAAAAAATTGTAAATACTACAATTTTCGAACTGTAAATAACTCCCTGTTTCGGTAATGATAATCAAAATGTTGTGTACAGGTTTTAACAAGAGAATATTTCACATTTATTGGAAAACTTTAAAGATATCTTCTTGACTGATAGCCATCTTGAAAGAACTGACCTTGAAGTTCTCCTTCATTCAAAATCAAACTTTATTTAAATTCTATATGTGTCTTTTAACAGTCCTTAAAAAATGTTGCGGAGGATGAGAACACCAGTCATGGACACATAATGTTCCTACTTTTTTCATTATTAGTATTATACATGAATATTCAGTAAATAATTTTTCTATTATCTGACATATTCAAGTAAAGCATCCATAAATTTTTTTCTGAATATTTTTTTTAAAATTTGTTTAAATTACAACATAACATACGTTCAGTCATAGTCGGACGCATTGCGGTAATGAGAATTTCAGTAAAAAACGCTGTAAAATAGAAAAATAATGAATTCCCATGTTAAAATGATACATTGTTCAAGGTAGAGAACAGTATGGTCTTTACTGTGATGCTTTTTTATTTCACTAAATAACATGTTTTATATTTTAAATCCTTAATGCGGTGTTTTAATGGTTTCGTCAGAATCACCCATCTATACCAATAAAAAACATATATTTTTTTCCATTGTTACGGATCTGGAATGGATTCATTTGTTTTCTATTATTTCTTATGGGAAAACATGATTCGCGATACGAACAATTTGAGTTACGAGCTCCGCCCTGGAACGGATTACTATTTAGAGGTATTACTGTACTTCCTATCTGGCCTTCCAGTAAAATATTAAGCAGCACAACTGGAGTAATGGCTGCTTAAAATTCAGCTTTGCATCACAGGAATAAATTACATTTTAAAATATATTGAAATGGAAAACAGTTCATTTAAATTGCAATAATATATTTTACTGCAGCTTTGATGAGCATAAGAGACTTTTAAAACATTGAACAATATTCCTTTTGATCTTTTGACATTAAAACCAAACGCCAGATTATGTTCATTCATGGTCATTCATTTGACGATTTACTGCAAATTTGATGATTGACTGAAAATGTACATGAAGCTGCTTTCCTGAAAGTAAGAGTTTTTTTTAATGTTCATTATATCCCTTTGATATTTAATATGTTTTACACTGAAAAGAATGACAGTGGAATAGTGCATTATGCACCTGGTTGAACTAGATTGTCTTCAGTGTTTAAACAGGCAGTTATTTACTGTAGTGAATAACTGTCAGACCAATAATTGTGAGTAGTTTGTGTATGTAAGTGACATTCAGTGTGGGTCACTAGGGAAGATGCATGGAAAATGTCCCGACACAGTGTTTTTTTTCCACTCTGCTCCGCAGTGGGCGAGAGAGCATGAGCTGACTATGGCAAAAGTGCAGAAACACACATGCAAGCTCAGTTCTGCTGACACTTCAGCTTATGGGATGTTAGTTGCTCTGACAAAAAACCTGTACTGAGTAAACTACCTCTCTATACACACACACATACACGTACCGAATGACCTCTAAATGCTTGCTGGTTGGGTAGATCTATAAATCTAAGTTCACACTTTCTTTCCACATTTTATTCTTTAATCGCAGCTTTGGAATGATGTTGAGAGAGAGTCTGTTGCTGCATTTCTTGCTCACCCAGCTGTATTTTAAACGTCCTTGATTAAAGGCCTCCAATTTTCCATTTAAAACAATTCAGGATCTTGTAAATTTGTATGATGGAAAAGCAAGCCAGCTTTAGGGGACTTCAGTGTGTTTATGTGTGTTCATGACAGATGAGAAGTGTGTGTGTGTGTGTGTGTGTGTGTGTGTGTGTGTGTGTGTGTGTGTGTGTGTGTGTGTGTGTGTGCGCGTGCGTGTGTGTTTGTGTCCCCAGAGGTAGAGGAAGGGTTGAACTTTTAAACTGACACTCTTTAACTGTGACTCTCTTTAAATTAATATATATATACTGGTTAGGGGAATATGTAAATCACACATTGGATCTCAATGATAGAAATATTCAATTATTCAAACCTCCTTCTGATGACACATATGGATGTGCCATTCTTGAGGAGCAGGGTTGTCTGTGCAACCTGATTGGGTTGCAGGTACTGCCTCATGCTACAGACAGTGACAAGGACCCTAACAAACACAAAACTAAAGACAAATCAGTCAGGAGGAATAAGGAGAGAACAATTTTCTAAGGAATTTTCTGCTTTTTTAAGCAGTGTATATAAAAAAAAGACTTTAATATTTGAAAAGGCATAATAAATCCATTTTAATAAAAAAGGGATTTTTTTATTATTATTATTTAAAGTTTGCTTGTGTCATCTAAATTAGTGACATTCATCCATTTTTTTTATCATGCTAATATGTTTTGATGGCACTTTCTTTTCTCATTTTTAAAATTTTCATCTAGTATTTCTAGGCAGAAGGGTTTGGACTTGCCTATCCTCTTTATAGGCAGACACACGCACACATAAGCTTACCTGTATGTTTTGACAGATACATCCTAATATCGATATAGAAGCCTTTTCCATTCAAAGAGGAAGTGCAGTCTAATCTCTTTCTGCCTTGAGCAAAGGTTTATCTGAACCACCCACAAACAAACACATTTCTGTAGTGTCTCCTCCAGACAGCATTCATTTTGAATTAACAGAGACAGACTTTAGGCCTGGCTGCCAGTTCGTATTGTTCATGGCCAACTGTCATGTGGCATCTGGTGAGAGTGGCTCTGGCACAGTGATGAACCACCATCATCGCTGATCAAATGAACTGAACAGAATCAGCCCATCTGCAGTCCCTGTCTCTGATAAAACTCAATAATGAAATCAATTATCGGGACTCTGTGTGGGATTCAGTTTAGTTATGGAGACAGTGACATGTAGAGAGAAACAAAAGTTGAGACTGAGAGAAAGCTGGATGCTGTCACATCCAGTTCACACCACAGTCTGATGTCTCTCTCTCTTACACACACACACACACACACACACACACACACACACACACACACACACACACACACACACACACACACACACACACACACACACACACACATACACACACACACACACACATATACACACACACACACATATACACACACACACACATATACACACACACACACACACACACACACACATATACATAGACTGATTCAATACTCTCATATTGAAGTATATACTCAAGAATATGAAATGTATATGTATTTGTGAATTTCATCCAGAAATTCTATTCATTCTATTTCTTCTATCATTCATTCTAATTAATTATATTCATTCATTTCTTTCTATTTTATAAATGGTCTTCTTGCAAACTTGTGCAGCTCATCCACATTATTCCACGAAAGGTGAAAATATTATGGCCATGATCAGATCCAAAATTCATGATATTGAATCTCTAAAAAATGCTGGGTTATTTCTACTCATGTTTGGGTCACATATGGGCAAACATTGGGTTTAAAAATGTAATGATAAAATGTAACCCAACAGTGTGACCCAAACATGGGTTGAAACATCCCAACTTGTTTGCTTTTTTTCCACAGTGATTTAATAAAAAAAAATTCACATAGATGAAACAGCTTGTCCATATATAGAATAAAACAACCTGAAAACATTTATTTTTGTGTTTTATTTTGTCATGATGGCTCTCAAACACACTGACTGTTATGGGCTGATCCCTTTAAATCAAAGTCTGATTAAGTTATTCCTTATCCACTCCTCTTTGCATTTACATTAAATTCCAAATTGAGTAAATATTCTCATTCTTTCATGTGATTCCTTTCGCATGTGCGTGTGTGTGTGTGTGTGTGGGGTGGGAGGTTCACTGCGCTGTTCTCTGGCAGGGAAGGTTTTGAGGACTCCTGTGGTCTGAAAGAAAGAAGCTTATGCCCCTCTGATCTGTCAGGCAGAAAGACAGACATGGGGAAAGATAGAGAAATGGTATGGGAGAAAGAGAGGAAGATAAAAAGGCTGAGTGAGGGGCAGAGTCAGAAGAGTGGGAGTCTAAGGGAAGAAAGGGAGTCATTTGGAGGTTGGGGGAGGGATGATGAGAGAGATACAGTGTGAATGACAGTGAGAAAACGAGACTGGAAGAAAGAGATGAGAGGATGAGAGTGTTCTTAAGACATACTGACAGTGGGAGAGACAAGAGAAGAGAGAACAGCGGGAGAAGGGGATCAGGAGCCACGAGGAGGGAGGAGAGCCGGCGCAGGGGGGAGGCACCACCCCGCGGATTGAGACGTATCCCACATTGCCCCTCTCTCTGGTGGCACAGCAGGCAGGGCGCACGGGCCATGGTGTGTGGTGGTGTGAAGTTGACGTGGCGCTGGCCCTGGCACAAAGGAGAGGAGGAGGAGGGCGCCAGGCGCTGTGTGGCAGGGTTGCCCAGATACGGCCACTCAGGGTTGGCATGTTGTTTTTGTGTCTGTGATGCGCTTCCAACCTGACACACACATGGCACGCTCACATTTACGTCCCCATCCCTTTTTTCTATCTTGTCCCCATCATTTTTTGAAATGGTTTGCAGTGGGGATTGTATCAAATAACCGTTTATGAAATATTGACGTATATGATACTGAGGAAACCAGTGGAGTCTTGAATCCCAAGAGCCAAAGCAGTGATATCTAAGAATTTTTACCAGCATTTACCCCAAAAAAAGCAAACTGGATATGATTATAAAAGGTTAGGTCAAACGTTTTATCAGCCTATATTTTTGTATTTATTTTAAATTTTGATTCAGTTACATTTTGATTTAACATTTTGACATCTACATATAAGGCCTTGGGACTGAGAAAACTGGGTTTAGCCCTTTTATATTTTACTCAAAGTAATAAACTACTAAAAACAAACAACATGCACAATATAATAAGCAAAACTTTCCTCATGAGTACAAAATAAAGTTAACTAGTAGATTTTATTTGTCTTCCCTTATCATCTCTAAATAATTTTCCAAATTTTAACATTATGAAATGCTTTTAATATGCTTATTAATAATGCTAAATGTTTGGAAAACTTAACGTCTTAACGCCACACTTTAACTTGGTTATCACAAACGGTCAGTTATTTATTTTAAATAATTTAAATAAAATAATTTAACAATAAATAATTGTGTTTCTCCACCGTTTTAGCAAAAGTAGGCTCTCTAATTTTCTGCTTGCCATGTTTCTGCTGTTATTAGAACAACCTCGTTATCTGCAGCTCTTAATGTGCCGTTTGTTGTCTTTATCTGGAGAGTGAAGCAACGCTCATGGAGTGGAAAGGGCTTGAATGAAGCACGTCCGACTCTATACATATATATTAGAGGATGTTACGCTGAAATATAATTTTTGATTTACTGAAAAGAACTGATTCATGAGAGTCATCTCTTCAAGACTGTATGTTACAAATCATTTTAAGTTTTTGATTCGTTACAAATAATTGACTCATGTGCTAGACCGCAACGATTTTGCTAAATGTTTTTAATTCAACAAAAATAACTCGCAACGGTTCTTGATTCCCAGTTTTGTTTTAAAATTAAGCATTCAAAAACTCTTGTTCACATTTTGTGACGTCAAAACCAGTCAATTTCCCACCACTTTTTTTCTGCATGCGCTACGTTTTAGTTCTCCGTGTGTGTTTTGTATTAAAGTCTCGTCAGATGGAATTGCTTATGCGGTCAGAATGGTTAGACTTCTGTGAGTGCGTCTGAGGCCGAAAATCTCCTCTGTCACTCACCAATAAGTAAGTCATTCTTGCCACAACCTTTTTCCTTTCCCTGCATCTCTCTCTCTCTCTATTAACCGTTGCCCAGTGTAATCAGTGCATTGGGGCTGTCTGTTGACCTGATGTGTAATGATTACAATCCAAAGCTTGTGGAGATAAAAGGCAATGCGGGGAAAAAAAATCAGACCTCCATCAAATTCAGCCTCATTTCCTGATGCCACAGACAGAGGGGTCTGAAACGGCTGGCTGATTGGCGACGGCGCTTTGAACGGTGCTGTGTGAAGGAGGTTCCTCTTACCCACGGTAACTTGATATGCGTTCTGGGCTTCAGACTGACACATGCCAGATCAACAGAGACAGCACAAACTCACTCATGTAAACACACACATGCAAACTCATCCACAAACTAGAGAGCAAAAAACTCTTCAATTCAGATACAGGTGTACACTTATAGATACTGTACATCTCGTTTCTGCCAGTCTTTATAGCTCAATGAGTGACTGAGAGGGATTTCTTGTTGATTTTCTGATTTGTATGCCTGAGTAGCACAAAAATACGATGAGATTTTCAAAGGATCATCCCAAAATTAAAATTGTCATCAGTTACTCACCCTTGTGTTGTTCAAATCCAAGGCTGTCAGTCCTTCCATTGAAAGTCTATTTACTCAAAACTCTGAAACTTCAAAACGTTCTTAAAGATATCATAGAGACACAATTGCTTTGTGATGAGCATAAAGTTAATTTATAATTTTTTATTCACAAATAAACACTGATTAACGAAGGTATATAGAGTGCTCAAATATGGTAAACTGAAGATCAACAGTTCTTGCTTGACATGCGAGAAGACACCTCATTGGTTCTTACAGAAGCTCAAATGTGCTCATTAGTTCTTGTGCATCAATTAAGCACTCAACGACGTGATTAATAAATCAGCTTACACAGCCATTCCAGATCAATTTAAATTCAGACAGTTGTATATCTGGCCTAAATGTTTTGTGATACAATCGTGAGCCACATGTGGCCACATCACATTTGTAGTGTACACACTAATGCGTCCTGATAAACGGATAATGCGTCTCAGACAATTGGACCACCTACTTATCTGTCAATCTGCTTTTGCACAGTCACACACATCTTTAAAACATTTGGAAAAGCCTGACGTCTACAAATGGTAACATAGATTGTGTAGCTAAAGTAGATCAGCTCATTCATTTTGCCAATTAACTGTCAAGTGTCCTTGTATTTTTATACATGCAAACCTATAGTAAATCACAACTTTTGTGAGAATTTGAAATGTGGCAACTGATTGTTGAGCTTTTAAATTGTTACCATGAATTTCATACTCATAATCAAATTCAGATCATTCGAAATCACAATAATCAGCATCGCATCATAATCCTTATCGTCTGCTTGTTCTGACGGAGAGGGCGAGATGTCTCATCTCATCATGAGAGCTGCCAGAGGACAGACGCACACAGACAGACAGACAGACAGGAAGGAGGTAGATGAGCATTCATCCAAAAATAAAAGGATGAATAAATGATTAGGAGATGAAAGGCGCAGTGGAGGGAGGCGTCATCTTCTTTTAAAGCATGCAGAGTCATTGACTCATCCAATTACCACATTATCCACTTTCTCCATCCTGACTGCATCCCATCCAGAAGCAGTGTGTGTGTGTGTGTGCATTTATGTACTTGTATATGTGAAGTTTGAGGAAAGATTTGTCCCCGGAAGTTAATTAAATCTGAAAACAAAAAATTCAAAGACCTGCTCAAACTTTTACTATGTTGCTCCTATTACAACTGTCAAGATGAAGTTTTGTTTTTAGCATTATATTTAAATCTACTCTTGTAACATGATATGGTTGCGGCAATGAGCTTTGTAGCCAATGATAGACGTGATGCAGTAATCTCCTTATTTCAAATTGATTTCTATGCTCTCGCACAAATGCTTTCATCATAACAGTGCAAACATGGTGTAAAAAAGATATTCATTGTGCAGTAGACAACGTCATTGATTAAAACCTGAGTTTGGGTGAAAGTCAATGATAAACTCCAGTGATTATAAAGTAAGGGTTCTTTGACCGTTTTCTGTGATTTAATCACAATTTAAATTACAGTTTATTTTCATGCTACAAAGAGATGTGAAGTTTAGTCACTGGCTTGATTTACTGACACATAAACAGCAATAAACAATTGAACATGAATCATTTCATATCAGAAACCACTGATCACCGATTAGGGATTAGAATTAAAATGACTTGCATATTGTCCGATCTTTCACATCAAAAATGCAAAAAGTCTACGCCGAAATTGCGACTGATTTACCAAAGAATCAAATGTGTGTGAAGAGAAGTGAAATGTACTAAACAAATACTGCTCCGCTGAGACATTCACATAGTTGAAAATCAATAACCACTTTCTTTAGCATTGGGGTCCTTCGGAAGGTAATGTTATTTTTAGTCCAGTGATCTTGTATCTCTCCTTCGTATCTCACTAATGTGCTAGTTGGTGGGGCCAAAGATGCGATGATGTTGAAGTAGGTGTTGATTTTCTGTGTAGTCTTCAGAGGTGGCCTTTTGTTGAACGGGTGGTTTTTGGAGATTGATTTCAATAAAATCTGTTTTTGGACTAACAAGGAAGTTTTGAGTTCTGATGTTTTTATAGTATAATGACTACTTACATGCCAAAAGATCAAGGAAAATGTACCTTGAAAGTGATGTAATGTAGTTAAAAATGTAGTTGAATCTCATATAAGTCTCATATCAAATTATTTAGATGAGTTACAGTAATGTAAGAACAGATGTTGACTTACTGATCATATCATTATTTACAATGCAATTGGATATATAAAATAGTTGTATAATAGTTATATAAAATAGTTAAAATATATAATTATTATTAATAGAATATTTTTCAAATGAACTACATCTCCAAATGACTTTTTAAAAGGAAATATTTTTCAATAAAAGTGCAGAAAACATATTAAAACGTTGGGTTACATTTACATTTATTTTACATTTATGCATTTGGCAGACGCTTTTATCCAAAGCGACTTACATTGCATTCAAGGAACACTTTAACATTCTAATCAGTTCTTGCTTTCCCTGGGAAAAGGTTAGGGATAGGTGGTAGAAATTATCAATAATTAGATATAAAACCAAAAGAAACTAAAATATCTGTTTGTGTCTAATTAACAAATATTTCAGTTTATTACAGAAAGCATCATCATTTTTTTACTCTCTGTTTTTGATTTAGTATATAGAATTAATCTGCTTTAAAGCATGTTTACATACAGGATAAAGGCATCATTCTCCATTCACCGTGTGCGTGTGTGTGTCAAAACTACGTGTGAGTTTTAGACTCCCAAGCAGATTGTCTAGTTATGTAATGCTAGATTTGCATGTGAAGGGAAGGAACCCGTTTTTCATGCTGCACTGGATGTGATGTGAAGCCCCCTTTTCTCTCCTACCCCTCTTTTTCAACCGGAACGAGGGACCGCGCCGTTTCAGATGGAGGGATGCTGAGAGAGTGACAGGAGGATAAAACATGAAAGGGTTTAAGTGTGAATTCATTAATAATGTGCACCAGTGTACCGATGTACAAAAAATATATGTATAATAATCTCAAAATGCAATCGGGACGCAAAGTGACATGAAAGTTATGGATTTAATCCATAAATCCTTGGCACATTTCCCATAATTCTCACAGTGACATGAGAGTTATTATTTCCAGTATAATTTAACGACTAATTTTAAAATAAGAAATATCCTAATTATATAATAATTTTTAATAAATGTTTTAATTATAGAGAGGTTTGCCAAAAAAAAAAAAAATTCTTCTTATAAAAAAAAAAAGTAAATTCTACATATTTTACGTTCCATTTATATTTATTATTACTATTTGATTTTTTTTTATTGAAATTCTATTTTTGAAATTCCATTGCAAATATATCCAAGCAATTAACTTGCTATTTAGCATAACAATCATGTATAATGTATTAGATTTCCTTTTTTTGTACTCAATATCAAAGTCAGTAACAGATTCTGTCCTGTTTGAGCAGCATCAGTCATTTATTGAACACTGCTATGTTCATAACGACAGTCACTCAGATACATTCCAATGCACATTTTTGAATGTCTTTAGCAGGTTGACTGGCTTTGCTGAGGGCAAGATGAGGGGGAGTTTAGATTACCCAACCTCGCATTACCCCCACACCCCACGGGGGTCACACAATGCATGTCACGCATATCATTAATCCTGGGGGTTGTTTCCCCCCAGGGGGCGCCCACTGACCCACGCATAAAGGATAAAAGTGTTTTGCCATGGGATGGGGCGTTCTTAACAGTACGGCCCAGGAACCTACAACATCCTCTACAATGAACAAAACCACATACAGTGTTAGTGTAGGCCTGTAAGATTCAAATGTGACCGATTGTGGCGATTTCTGTGTGTTGATGGTTTTTTAAATGACGTTCTCTCAAATACCAGTGCCAAATACCAAATAGAAGGACCAGGAAAGAGTTAAGGAAGAGAAGATTTTTGTTTTGCTTTGTGTGAAAAGCAGGGTGAAAGATCAGTTATTTTCTGGTACCTGAAATGATGCATAAAAATGCTGTAGTAGTAAAATGCTTGTTACTTGTTTAAGGGTTTTTTTTCCACTTTTTTAGCACTCTCAACTGCTATTTTAAGTTTTTTTTTTAGTTTTTTTTTTCCGGTTCAAAAGGTTTGGGGTGTGTAAGATTTTCTGTATCTTCTGAAGTCTCTTCTGCTCAAAGTCTCTTTTGATCAAAATACAGTTAAAAAAACAGTAATAGTGAAATATCATTACAATTTAATTTTTTAATTTCATATATTTTATGGTTTAATTTATTCCTGTAATCGCAAAGCTGAACTTTTTTTTTAACTTGAATTTTTTTTTTCAGTATTAGTTTTTTCCTCTCTTTTTTTTCTTTTCAAGTCTTTGAATAGATTTTTTAGAGCATTTATTTTAGACATTTTTATTATATATCCTATAATTGACTTTTCTTTATCAATTTAATGCATCATTATTGAATAAATGTATAAATTTCCTTAATCTTATAGACTTTTTAGGGTCTAAATCCTGTTCAAAAATAATTCTTAGATATAATATCGAGGTCATTTGAAAAGTTAATTATTTTGTAAATGTAAAAATATTCTACAGTTTGGTGTTTTAGTTATTTAATGTCTTTATATAATGAAAATAATTGCGTGATATGCTGATTATTCAGCATAATGGGATAAATCAGCATATCATGTTGCACCTAACTGTTTGTCATTATCGTACCACCACCTTTTTTTTTTAAGTAGTAACTGTGACTGCACACTTTATGCTCTCCACATTTCAAAAATCTCTTTCTTATTTGTTTAATTAGCAGATGTTTCTCGCAGGGTGTTTAAAAAAAGCTCTTGCTGTTATTAAAGACTTAGTATGGTGTAGACCGTTGTGTCAAGTACCTCCCATCATGCATTGTATATGTGATGTGAAGTGTATGAGATGAACACACACAGTCCTCCATCCTCTCCGTGTCCTTCCTACATTCTTTCTCTCCATCTCTCTCTCCCCTTACGGTGAGACCAGTCTAATCCTATTCATTGTGGCTACTCTTTTCCTCTCGTCCTCTCATTATCCTCTTTTCTCTTCAACATTCCCCTTTTCCTCTTCGAATCCATTTCTCCAAATCTCCATTTCCCCAACGGACATTTACAAACCCTTGGGTCCCACCCTTGCCATTCCTCTTTCTACCTCTCTCCTCTCTTTCTCTCTCTCTCTCTCTGTTTCCGACTGGGCTTTGCTATTTAATCTTCTTGAAGCGTTCAAGATGTCACTCGCCCCTGAAGCCAGAGGGACAAAGGCCCAAATCCAGCCCTCTCTCAATGGGCCACGCCCCTCAGCTGCCGGTGTGCACTTTGAAGAATAACGGGGTGGGATGGGGGGTGGAGTGTGATGTCGAAGTTCCACAAAAACTCCCATGGTCCCCAATTTCTGCATTGGTGGCCCTTTTCTTTTACTTGATGTGTTGAGGGCTTTGTGAATCTCATGTGCACCTCAGCTAAAGTTGGCCCCCTCCATGCACGCACGCACACACACACACACACACTCGAATGTAGGCACTGAGGTTAGGTTGCATGTAAGGTGAGGCCCATGTGTGCTAATTGAAATGGGCAGAGTGCTTTTCCTCATTTTAATTACAGCGTAGTAAACGTTTTATAGGAAAAATATGCAATATGTTCTAATTTGCATCCAATGGTCAATGCTAAGTTATT
This sequence comes from Rhodeus uyekii, assembly GCA_037043235.1. Lineage (NCBI taxonomy): Eukaryota > Metazoa > Chordata > Actinopteri > Cypriniformes > Acheilognathidae > Rhodeus > Rhodeus uyekii. Next base: position 1,088,106 of record JAWRVZ010000012.1, on the reverse strand, counting down.
GTTCTCTACAGCATTCATGTTGTTGTATTGGTAACTCAATTTAAATTACATTTAATTAAATCCAATTTCAAGTTCGTTTTCTTTTTCTTTTCCCATCCATCCATCCTCCTAACTTCTATAGTGGTTGCGGATTTTATTGCATTTAAGTTTTATTCGTAGTTGTGGTTTTTATGTCCCTGAAAAGTTAGTTTTCTTGTTATTGTAGTGAATGTTGTAAACTGAGTATATATAGGAAATATAAGACTACAACTATAAATGAAATGAAATCAACAACTGTATTATTCCGATCTACATTACAGTGCTTTGATCTTTCCGATCCATTCATTTCCTATATAACAGCAACACATCCTCTTTTTTTCACTTTGTTGAAGTTGAGCTCGACATGTCAGTTTTTTTTTTTACCTCTCATTCTGAATAGCATTCCAAAATTTCACTGAATAAGGGTAAAAAAGACCATCACTTCCAGGGTCTGCAACTGAGGATTGTGTTTCGACCACTGTTGGAAAAAGGATCTCACTTCAAAAGGATTACAAACCACAGTGGTATCAAATCTCCCTAATGCGGTTATCCCACACATTCACTCTCTGCGCTCTAGGCTGATATCGTCTGGCCCACTGTCTTGGTATTTCCCTTTTAAATGCAGTACTGGTTTTCCTTCAAGACATTGGATAGACCTGTTAGATAAGACCATATGAAAGTATCACCGAACAATTTGCAGAATCATCAGATTGAGAAGTTCTAACTAATAAAACAATGCAGAGGAATTCATTTATTTTATGCAGCATACATTTTCATCTTATCTTATCTGCCATGATATGGATGAGGTTGTATCCGCATGTTTTTGCATGCATGTTTACAAACACACTCTTACAGTTTTATGCACCATATTGTCTGCATGATTTCTTAACGGATCACTCATGTGCTCTAACATATGACATTAGTATGTATCCATTGTGTGAACAAGCTGGTCCTCACTCATAACAGAGGCTGTAAAAGTGTCCGAGAGAAAAATATATGGCCAGCCTTCTGTTTTCCTGTGCAGGGGGAGTATAAGAGTGAACCCTACTGATATCCCCCCCACCCCACCCCACCCCACCTGCCTTGCTGTTAAGAACAATGTGGGAGCTCTTTTATGAGTGAACATTCGCTATCTCTCATAACTTGCATTTCCTTTAGTGCTTGCTTCAGTGAAGGTGTTTATGAGTCTGATGCAATTTCTAGGAAACAGTTGCTCCTCCAAAATGCTTAGCGCGAAAGTAAATGTGAGTTTTAGTTGTTGTTTTTAACAGTATAAAATTATTGTGCCTCCCTTGAGCTCGAGCATGATTGCTTGATTACAAAGATGGATATTGCAGCAATAAAAGGTTACTTTTATAATTATCAAAAGCAATGCTATTTTTATATACACTATACTCTTAGAAGAAAGTTCTAAATAGGATCTTAAAGGGTTCTGTCAAGCCCTTCGTATATAGAATGTTTTAGGGGTTCCCATCATTGGATCATTTTATAGATTTAGTTTTAATCCACTTATAATTTTATGATTTTTAGCTCATAAACCTACTTCACTAGAAACATTTGAAATAACCTGTTAAATATGAATGTATGTATGCAGACATTTAGAACATTTCTCCTTACGCTGAAAAATAGAATTCTGTATAGAATATTGAACCTTTTTTAAGTGTATTGTTTAAATGTTTGAGGTCAGTACGATTTTTTTTTAATCAATACTAATGAAATGCTTTTTTTAAAATACTGTTCTTTAGTAATAATGTATCCTGATGTTAATTAGGCTAATACATCTAAGTAAGGTTACAATGTTACGAAAGATTTTGATTTCAAGTAAATGCTGTTATTTTGAACTTTTTATCAATTTTTTTATAACGAGCTGCAGTGTTTTCTTATATACAGTAGTACCTCAAGATACGAAAGGCTCAACTTACGAAAAATCCAAGTTCCGAAAGCAAAGACGAAAAATTTTACTGCTCTGCATACGAAAAATTTTCGAGAAAATCGAGATTCGCCCCATAACAATTTTGAAACTCGCGCCGCCCGCCGCCATCTTAGTTATAGTAGACTCGCCACCATCCTCCTGCTCTCCCATTGGTTCCTGATGCTAGCCAAGCCATGAGATCCTTCTCTCTAATTGGACAGCATCCCTCCCATCATGCATCTTCTATATGTACGTGCTGGAGTGCTTTAGCTCAGCCACTCCGCACCCAAAACTTTACATTTTGTATGTGTTTTCGTAAAGTTAAGTGTACGTACGTACGTTATCTGCCGTTTGTCCTCCTCCTCTGCCACCACTTTCGGAGATAGCCTCACTCGAAAGGTAAGCTTTGACATTTTACGTTATTTCATTGTTTATAGGTCAATTTAGCTTTATTATGAAATTTAATGGGGTGTTTTTGGAGGGCTTGGAACGGATTAGCCATTTTACATGTAAAATGTGTTCCAAGATACGAAAAACTCATTATGCGAAGGCCGCCTCGGAACAGATTAATTTCGTATCTCGAGGTACCACTGTATTTCATATATACAGTACTTTGCAATAGTCTTAATAGTCAATAGTCCAATAAAATGGTTTTAAGGAGTTAATTTCTATCTTTTGCTGCAGAGTGTCAGTAGGAAATATCAGTTTACATTTCCAAACATTTATTTTGCCATGAATTAATAATAGTAATAATCCAGTGATATTTTTGTATGCACAAGACGTCTGACAGCAGCCGGTGTTCCACACAGAGATCTGATGTCTCCATCATCTAGTCCATCTGGGGTTACATGAAGAAAGAAGAAACTGAGAAAGACTAAATCCAGAAGAACTGTGGAAGCATCTCCAAGACATTTTAAGAAACCCTCCTGCAAAGTTATAGTACTGTGAAAAGTTTTAGACACTTGTGTAAAAATAATGTCAAAATATATTTATCAATTAACTTCTATTAACTAAATCAAATCAATATTTGGTGTGACCACCATTTGCATTTCAAATAGCTTTCATCCAGGTATACTTGCACATAGTTTCTGTTCAGTTTCCTAAAGCGTCTAGAATTTGCTGCAGATTACCTACTGACACACCGCAAAAGATATAAGTAACTAAAATCATAGTCAATAAAAAATATTTAAAAATTATTGATAATTTAAAACATTTACTGTGTTTAAAAATAGTTTACCTGACTACAATAGTACAGCTAGGCAGTTTTTTGACCCAATAAAACCATGAATTACAGGTTGTTGTCATTTTTAATTTTCTATCAATGAATTAATATTAATACAAACATACAAATATGGTGGTATTGGTTGCTTTTTGATGGTGGTCCATATACAAGAACTTTACCTCCTCTTTTCAGAAGTCAGTCATCCATGTAGACAATGCCTTAAGTGTACAATAAAAGCACGTTATGTGGTCTCGGTGTGCATTAAACCGTGCACATCCTTTTAGTGATGCGGTTCGTAAGATGTTGGGATCAAATTACAGGTATATCAAACAAACGAACTGTGCATTTAATGTAATCTGCCTTACCAATTGTTCTTTTGTAAGCATTCAAATACCTATTTCACTGAAATGCAAGACCGTAGTGCAGTGAATGTCATTTCCAGGTGCTGTTTGGTAGAGTTCTGTGCATTTGGACTTGTGCCCTCTTTAAGCACAGCTAAAGGAAACAACAGAGACATTGGAACAAAAGTCCATCTGCAGATGCTTCCTCTAAAATTATGTAACTGGAGGATTTTCATTCTGTATAGTTATGATGCTAGTTGGATTCGTCTCACCAGCTTTGCTACTGTTGCTACTGCTCTTTTGAGATATTCTTCCATGTGTATAGAGTATTTTTTTACGTTTTCTGGTAGGCAGCAGTTGGGTCTGTGTAAGCGTGATTATATAAGCAATGTATAAGTGCGAAATTAACACTATTTCCTGTGTGTGGTATTTGCAGGTCAGCAGTCTGAAGGTGTGATGACGCATATAAATTGATTTATAAATAGATTTAAATGGCTATAGAGCAATGGGTCTCAACCCTTTTGACTCCAAGTCCACCCATTGTTAAGCCAAGTCAAATTCAGTTATATAGCAGATTGATTCAAAGCAGCTTCGCTTTTTATAAACAGGAAGATAACTGATAATGTTGTAAAATGAATCAGAATGAAAAAAAATCACTTTCAGCAGTAAAGAAGCTCTATAGAAGACAAGAGTGTCATTATTCAGATACATTTGGTTCAGTGTTGTTTCAGTTTAGTTCAATAACCGTGCTAATATTGGAGAGTTCACGCTACTGTTTTTGTCAAGACAGTAGTTTTTCCAGTGAATTAAAATAAGAAATATCTTGTTTTGTCTTAGGTTATATCATTTTAAAGCTTCTTGTCAGTTGAGAACCACTGCTGTAGAGTAATATTTATATAGTATATTGATTCTTTTAACGGATGAAATCTGATTTAATGGTGTTTTGGCTTTGTAGAGGTACACTGAAACCCTGAAGAACAGCCCATTTGCTGCCCAAAAAATGTTCACACACATCACGTCTGACCACCACGCAAATCCACACCTCTCTTTTAATTTATCATTCCATGATTGAAGCCATACACTCTTGCAGCAGCACATATGAATTCATTTCCATGCCTCCATACTTATGTCAGTAGAGTGCTTTCATTAGTCTCTTGCATTCGTTTCAGATGTTCTCGCTGTGCTGGGCACAACCGTGGCATTTGAAGGCCCATCTAAACCGGTTATGTATATGAAATCAGTGTTAAATGCTGGAGACCTAATCTCTGATATTTGCATGAGGAGAGGGTGATAATTGGAAGCTGAAAACACAATAACGGGACAGTGCGTTCTGCGTTTCCCATATCAATCACCACGAGTGGGGGAGAGCCAAGCGGGGCGGCTAGTTAGCGCTGGTCGATTGTTTGCGGGCCCTGACCGCGGTGCTTTTCGGGCAGGCCTGGCGGGGGGTTGACCGGTCCCTCGCAGACCTGAGCGCAGCCCCCGTGTTCATCCGTCCATTCGGATCTGTCACCCCAGGGCTAACACAGCCAATGGCAAGCCTTTGTCCCTCTTTGCATTCTTCGGGTCCATTGTGTGGACCAATACCGGTTAGGCTCATCATTACAATTCCTTTTGTCAGGAGGACCCACAGCACAGAGTCCAGAGAGGGGGAAAGAGCAAGCTATCAGACGGTGAGAGAGAGATAGAAAAGAGAAAAAATTCGCTATGTGGGAGAATGAAAGGAAAGAAGAAAGAAAGGGATGTGATGGGCTGTTTTTTGATGCTCTTTTTCAAAGACGTGGAGTGGCCAGCATTCACAGTGTTAAGTGTCAATGTCTGATCATGTGGGGAGTCATGAAAGCTGTTCACTTAACTTTAAGGCACCAAACTGCATTGATCTAATATATTAATCCACTAAACATCTTTTCTGAACACACAGCGTTTCACACTGGTTATATTTGCATATACATTCGTGCATTTGGCAGACACTTTTATCCAAAGCAACATTACGTTCAAGGAACACATTGAGTCAGGTCCTGCTTTCCCTGGGATCGAACCCATGACCTTGGCGTTGTAAACACCAATGCTCTACTGATTGTCATTCCAAACCTGTTTAACTGTCATACTTCTGTGGAATATAGAAGATTTGTTTTTTTTTTACTGTTTCTATTGAGTGTAAATGTACCTTAGATATGAAATTCATTCAGAACACCTAATTTTCCATACCTTTAATTCTTTCTTGTTTTATTTTATCCATTGCTTTATTATTTATCATTTATTAATATTGTTTACTTTTCTTTGACTTAACTTGACTATAAATTAGGGCTTTGATTTAAAGTGATGAAAATAAAGCATCAAATTTATATATTTACATTTGAAAATAATGCATTTTTAATTCATTTTTGTTATTAGTTTAATTTGAAGAGTAGCTAACTAGTTGAGCAGCTTGATTGTTATTTAACTACTGAAAATTGGTAGGTTAAAGCTTGGTTAACTACAGTTAAAGAGTAGTTTCAATTGATTATCATAGTGTATTATGCTCTTCCTCCTTACTAAATCCCTTTAAATATCAATGTGTCCATGTGTGTGGTATTAAAGCATGGAAGACGTAAGTTCTGTGACCCAGCGGGAGGGTGTCTGGAATTTCAGAGTCAGCTGAATCAGTGGCAAGCATAACAAGATACGGCCCTCTCTTTCTCAAAACAAAACAGTCTGTTGGTTTCTACATTATTCCTAGCCAATTCCCATGTTGAATGATAGGATGGCTTTTGAAGAATGCTATCTGCTGTTATTTCGTAATGTTTGGTCAATGCTCTGCACATTCCAATGACATCATTACCGACTCTGAGTATGCAGAAATCCCAGAGGAGGGATAAGTCGTGTTGAATCTGTAAGGTCAGCAATCAAATCAATGTCTAAACAAAGAGACTGCACAGTAAATCTTTGGCAAGAGTTAATCTCACTTTTGTGCTCCGTGTAAATAGCACTTTCTCTTTCACACAGTCATCTGATTGGTTGATTTGGCCCGTTAGTTCCCACACTCCTCTGTCATAATGTTGTCGCTATTTATCGCATCATGTCCCGCTAGCACCATGACACGGTTAATTCCATGGCTGTTTCCTCAATACACTGCATAAAAACATATACGTGATTTATTGATTGACTGGTAATTGTTTGATTGATTGGCTGGCTGCACGGTTGACCACCCCAAGAATGCTCAAGGGTTCATAGCCTCTTGCTGGGCTCTTCAGCAGTGTGTGTGTGTGTTCAGTAAGGGGTCTTCGCTCATTGCATATGAATGAGTCGGGCCTCAGGGGATCTGATGCTTACTGGCTAATCCTCAGTGGTGCTGGAGATACTTAAGGCCACTTTATGACTCTTAAAACACATTGTTATCATCCTGAAGAGATTTATGACGTCTCACTGCTGCATTCCACTTCACTTCACTGTTGTAGAAGGTAAAACCCATGCAGTGAGGACAATGGACTGACTGAAGAGTATGAATGAAGTTATCTCATGGTGTGGCTTGATAAGTAACGAGAATCAGCAAGGGTTCTGTGTGATTGCTGATTTTCATTTTCTCTAATTCCATTAGATGGGAAGTTGTGATTGGGGTTATAAACAGGTTTTCTGATTGATTGCAATCTTCTGCTGAATCTACAGCCCAATGGCAAGGCATAGATTCATAACCAGTCACAACAAATGACTCTTATGAAGCTGAATCTGAAACATACAGGCCAGCCATTGCCTATAACACAGCCACTGTATTCTGATTCATGAAGAAATGACTATTTTGGCTCAGCGCTTTTAATGAATCATTCCAAAGGACTTTTTGAAAAAAGTTACTATTTGTAACTGAAATGCACCCAAATGAATCAGAATGAAATCGAATTGCAAGCTTATTAATCAGAAAAGCGATTTCTTCAGGATATGTGCAATGATATCCAATGAATAAGTCCTCAGATAAATCATTCTTCTAGGCCCAGATACAATTTTTGTTGTATTTTCTACTTTGGTTTTGGGAAATATCTGTGAAATTCTGCAGGAGTTCGGAGTGGATGTGGATTCTGTGTGGGCCAGGTGAAAGGTCACAGCCCCCACCACAGAGGTCAAAGTTGAAATGACACATACAATAGCAAATGGTGTTCTGGAAAGGAACAGGGTGACTGGGTTGTCTTGACGACAGCCAATGAGATTTAAAGAGAGACGCTGCATTTTTTGAAAGTGTCAGTAGCAGGAAGTTAGTGAGTACTTGGTCAGTTAGGACCATTTAATCTTCATATCTGTCTTTGAAATTTGACTTGAGTTAAAAGATAAAAACAAACTTTATCTCGTATGTGTGAACACCGCTGTCTTTGACATCTCCCTGAAAAGAGTTGAAGACCGTGAACTCAACACAAAGCTTACGATGACAGTAAAAATGAAATGGACTCCAAAGGTTTCCACCAAGATCCATCTGGATCTGGGCCCACATAATTAAACCAAGTGCACCCTATCTTCCAGGAAATAATGACATGTAGGACTGCACACATCTCGCCTGTCACCTCTTGACCCTGACATATCCTCGTCCCCCGTCGTGTTGAAGAGAACGCAGTTAAAACATTTGAAAAGCGTTTAACCCACACACCCCAGCCTCTGTTAACTGCGCTACTGCTGCTTTTCATTTACGGCCTTCCCCGTCATCCATCTCCCTCGCTCCCGTTAACCACAGGAAGTCACTCACTTCCTCATTATAGCACATCAAACACTAGAAGAGACCATAAACCCACCCCGTCGCTGCACCAACACATGCCTCCAATTCTGCCGCTGCGCCCCGGCCTCAACCGTTTCAATAAACGATTTAAACAAGAGCACTTTGTCTCAGTAAATCTCAAGTTATAGACACAAGCTTCATCCAATTCTTGTTTCACGGGCTCTTTTCCAGCTTTTTGTGCCTGAACCGCATCGCACGGTCTTCAACAGGTCTACTGTACATATCAGCAAAGTGAGGGAGTGATTCAGGGTTAGTGAGCGGAAGTGTGGTTTTATGGCTCGACTTTGTGTGAACCGCGGTGAGTCTGGGATTAGTTACTGCGCATGAGCCACACTCAAGCCGTCCTGAGGTGCTGCTACAGATCAACGTAATAAACCATGTCATTGATCTCAAGTGGTTTTAATCACAAACCACAAATCATTTTTCCATTTAGAAAGCCTTAATGTTTTCCCATAAGTTTAGGGAGATATACAAATGTGCTACAACTCAAACAATAAGGCTGTGAAATTGAAGCATTTGCTGAAAAGTGTTTCAATTGGATCTTTTGGAGCGATTCAGTTCACGGTGGTTTTAAAGATCAGAGAAGACGGCCTTTCAGAAGCATGTAATTAGAGTTAAACCAAACTGAATCATGTTTCTAAAGCTCCAGCGCGAGAACACTTTGAATGGGTTTCCAAATAAAAGGCTGCATGCACATTTACATTTATTCATTTACTAGTGGCTTTTATCCACAGCAAAGTGAGGAACAACAACATGACATTTTAGATTCAAGACGTGCATCTGAGGCCTTCGCGAATACACTGTTTAATTTTGTTATTTATAGAAACTGACCACCATAAGAGGATGAATTAATCTCCATACTTTAATCAAAGAGACAAAGAGAGTGAAGGGGTGATTTAGATTTACACAACAGCCATTTTGGCTGCATTGTAACTCTCATTTCTTTGACTATTATGGGATTGAACTGCTGGCCTTTCGAGTTTGGATGCAAATGTAGCCAAGTTGTTGCTAAAGTGAGCGGCCTACAATAAGCACTATGTGACCTGTGACTGTTGTGTGATTGAGATTAATTAACGGGGTATTTTGGGAAGAAGTTGAACAGTAACTTAGGCCAATTAAATGCACATTAGGCAAATGAATATCTTTGTATTCATAGAGACAATCTTTGGCATCAAAGAGTACCTATGGCTATTGAACTCCTCAAAAGACCAACAGAAACACTCCTCAATTCACTCTAGAATAATGTGAGCAGATGTTGCTTTCTGATCAACACAAACATATGCATACTCCCATACAGACTCCGATAGGTTAATGACATGCACCCTTTCTTTGTCCTACAATGTTGTTGTTTTTTCCTATTAAAAAATGCATTAAAATATACTAACAATTGAACGTTTTTAATCTATGAATTCAAAGTCATTTTGTTTGTCAAAAACCACTATTAAAAAATCTATAAAAGTAAGTGTTACGAAAATAGTGGTTCAAAGAAATCTAAAAGAAATATGTGATTCACACATTTTGCACGAGACTTTAAATAATGTCTCATTTTCTTGTTCATGCTTGCTCTTATATGTCTCATTGACCTACATTACAAATAAATCCATAGGACATGTGAATAAATGAGTGAATGGATAGGTGGATGAATGAGTGACTGCATGAATGAGAGGATTGGACATATAGAAGGAGGGAGAGATGAAGGGGAGGTATTTAGAAAGTTATATTGAATCAGGAAATTCCTAGAACTCTCCAGGAGGGAGGAGAAGGGGGTGTGGAGAGTTAAGCTGGACCCCCGTCCCTCTCCTGCCCCCCTGGTCAGGCTTAGAAGAGGACTCATTCTGTAGCCTTAGTCAGCATGCTCATAGGGGCCCTCACAATGGAGCTATTCTGCGGACAAAGAGTAGAGTTAATGCTGCTATTCCACCACGCTAGGCTGCTGGGGGCACCTCTCAGGGCCGGCGGTAGCGCTGGCCTGTGTTAGCCATGGCTAAAGGTAATTTTCCCCTCAAGATTGGGTCAGAGGTTAAGGTAAATGACAGATCAGAAATTTAGTGTAGCGTAGCAACGAGGAGTAATATGTATGTGTGTGTATATACATATATGTATGAATGTATGTATATGTATATCCTTAGTATTTCAGAAACTGTTTATCTTCTGGGTCTTTTACGCACATCAGAGAGTGGCCCAAAAAAGAGAAAATATCTAGTGAGAGTCAGTTCTGTGTGAAAATGCTTTGTTGATGCCAGAGGTCAGAAGAGAATGGCCAGACTGGTTCGAGCTGATAGAAAGTTAATAATAACTCAAATAAGCATTTGTTACAACCAAGGTCTGTAGAAGAGCATCTCTGAATGAACAACACCTCGAACTTTGAAGCAGATGGGGTACAGCAGCAGAAGACCACACCGGTGTCACTCCTGTCATCTAAGAACAGGAAACTGAGGCTATTCCCATAGGCTCATAAAAATTGGACAATAGAAGATTAGAAAAACTTTGCCTGGTCTGATGATCTGGCATTCATGGTAGGGTTCAGAATTAGATGTAAACAACATAGAAGCATGGATCCATCCTTTGTGGAGGATATTTTCTTGGCACTCTTTGGCCCTCTTACTACCAATTGAGCATTGTTTATATGGCACAGCCTACCTGAGTATTGTTTCTTACCATATCCCTATATGACCACAGTGTAGCCATCTTCTGATCTTCCATCTGGATAATGCACCATGTCACAAAGCTCAAATCATCTCAAAGTGGTTTCTTGAACATGACAATGAGTTCACTATGCTAAAATGGCTTCCACAGTCACCAGATCACATTTCAGATCACATGATTGGATGGTTTCCGTTTGAGGTTGAGAGAAGTTTAGTGGCTAGAATGTTCAATATTATCATTAGTGTCAGTATGGTTTCTAGTTATTAAAGAATATTTTGTTGTATGACTATCTGAACATGGACTATATTAAGAGAAAGAACAGAGCGTTTTATTCTAGCTTTATGCATTCTTTTTCATCAACATTTGAATGTCAGTTTCATAGAAAAACAATAGACAAATTAGATTAGATTCTGTATTAGTAGTCCTGTACCAAATTATAAATTTTTTAGTTATGTATTGTGCCTTTATCAGATAGAACAGGAACGGGATTGGCAAAGGACCTTGAACCGGGAATCAAACTTGGGTCACCGGAGGCGCAACTGCGCTTTATGTCATCATCATGCTACCCACAAGGCTATTGGTGCTGACATACACATACTAGTTTTAAATAATTTGAAACTACTATGGGAGCGGGGGAAAATGCATAGGCGTTCATTTGCGTTATTTAATGTTATGTTTAGTTTTTACCTAAAACCTTCCCCGTTTAGACAATAATACACAAATATGGACATGTCCATATTCAAGAATTCCATGTAGTGGGCTTAAACAGCCTTTCATTTGCAATAATAAATTCTAAAATTCTGAGTTAGTAACGTATTTTTCGCTGCATCAGTCATGCGTGCACTTGAGTTGCAAGGACCTCTGTTCTTTGCTCATTTTGAGTCAGACTTCTGAATTATTAACTGAAGACTTGCTCTTACTGGATTATTTGAATTAGTGAATTGTTGACTCGAGAACAGATGCAATTGGATCGGTCTGTTTAACAAATTTCTAGTATGTTTCTAGCATCTGTAAAACTGCATTCCTCCAACTTAAAAATATATGTAAATTATGACATATGCAAACGCGGAAAAATTAGTTAACTAGCTCAGGGCTAGATTATTGTGAAGCACTACTGGGTGGTTGACCTGCACGCTTAATAAATAAACTCCAGCTGGTCCAAAAACACAGCAGCTAGAGTTCTTACTTGAACCAGGAAGTATATAAGCCCGGTTCTGTCAGCACTGCATTGGCTCCCTATTAAGCACTGTATACATTTGAAAATCTTGCTAATTACTTACAAAGCACTAAATGGTTTAGCTCCCCAGTACTTGTGCTTTACTTTAGCACATTGTAGTCTGACACGTCTATTGTGATCCTAAAATTCTGGGCAGTTGATAATACCTAGAATATCAAAATCAACTGCAGGCGGTTGATCCTTTTCCTATTTAGTGCCTAAACTTGGGAACAGTCTTCCTAGAATTGTTCGGGAAGCAGGCACACTCAGTGAGTTTAAATCTAGACTAAAAACACACCTCTGGCGTACACATAACACATTATCAATCTTTATTATTCAAATCATGTAAAATGATTGTTAAGCTGCATAATTTAGGTCAGCCGGAACTGGGAACACTTCCCATAACACCTGGCGAACTTATTACATCATAAGAAGAACGGCATCTACGCTGATATTAGTCTTTCTGTTTATCTCGAGGTTGACCGTAGTCAGTCAGATCCAGGCCATATCCAGATCAGATGGAGCTGCACCAAGACACGACCACAACACAGCCCTGAAGTGTATGCAAATACAGTGACTCTCCTAGACCCTCCCCTGTGAAGGCCTTCAACCAGACGGAACTGGATTAAATATTTTTTGCCATGATCTCAATCTGACTTCTGACCTGCAGCTCCATGATGAGTTTGTGATGGGACAACTTGTTTGATGATGAAAAATGGTATTTGGGGTTCATGCTCGAGAAACCTGTTTGGAAACAATTCAAGGTTAATTTTGTGTTGCAGGTGGTTATACAGAAAAACACGGTCTTTAAGTGCTTAAAATATATAACACTTTAAACTTTGACAGATCAAGTGTACAATAATTTCCCATCATTTCCTTTCATCTCTCTATCAAGAGGCCAAATATTTAATTAAAGAGGTTTATTTGCTCAATTTATGTGTGTGCATGATCATGCTTTTATGTGTAGGTGTGTATATGTGTGGGTGAAACACTTTTGTTAAATGAGCTGAGCCTTTGTTAATGTGCCCTTAAGCACACCTAACCCTGACACTACAACCTCTCCCTTCTCCTTCCCTCTCTTTTATCTCCATTCATCTAAGTGTCTTTCTTTCTTTCTTCCACCCTCAACCCTCTCCTCGCACTCCATCTTCCATTAAAACCTTTCTTTGTCATTCTCTCAGACTTCTAAATTTAGGCACATTTTGTATAACCCTTAACGGAATAGCATAAAACTTTACTTATGCTCTGACTTTTTTATCAGTGCAACACATGTAGAAAACCTGAATAATCTAGTTTCTGCGCAATCATAATGAATGAATGAAGCTTTCATGATTCAAAAAGCACTATAAAGTATCATAAAGTGGTCCGTGCGACTTTTGTGCATCAAGTTATCTGAAGCACTACAGACTGCAATTTTGTCTGAATTCAGACCAATTTGTGAATTAATCATTCAAACCAGTTATGCGAACTGATCAAATGCTTCACTGAAAATATCAGAATCAAAATAATGATTCATTCATGACTGTTTGAATAACTTCACTCTTATGAAAGTGCCAAGAAAGGTTTTGGCAGATGTCAGGATTTTCCCATTTTCATGTAATGGCTTTAGAAGATTTGCAATATAATGCATGAATCATGTGAACTAACCTTCATGCTCTTTTAGTTTTAGTTCTTGACATCTCATACACTTTCATCATGGTGAAAAGAGTGGGCAGGATAATTACATATTTGTTCATCAAAGACTAAAGAAAGTCAGTGTTTTGGAACAACATAAAGCAGATCAAATAATGACTAATGAGTAACAATACATTTTTGTAAGAGCTGTCCCTTTAACTGTGTGCTTAATCACAGCAATGCTTGCCGTTGTTGACTTTTGAAGGTGCTGAGGGCATTTATTACTGATAGGTGGAGTGGGGGGAAGTACATTTAAGGCTGTGCAACTCTAGACGGGATCTAAGGTCTTTGTCGGACATAAAGCATGTGGTCTTCTTTCTCCAAAGCGTGCCCTATAATGCCTGTCGTGGTCGTTAAGCGATTGAATTACTCCCAGCAGGTGAAGGGAGAATCTCCTCATAACCTTTCTTTATTTTTCCTTCCCTTTTGTCGTTTACAAGCCATTGTTTGGGACGAGGGCAAGGAATAAGAAAAAAAACTTTCTGCTGTTCTTTTGAAGGGTAAGCTGTTGTGGCTCTTTGTTAAGGAGGGACTTTGATGTTTTAAGTTTTAAATGGTGAGTCAGAGAGAGTGTTGGACTTCGATATGACAGACTTGAGATGAGGTGTCCAGTTTCTGAGGGGAGTTTTCGTAGAGGTGTTTTTGAATGGGATTAGATTTCTTTCTGCTTTCACCTGCTCTGAAGTCCTTGCAAGTTCAGTGACATCTGCTCTGAAGTCTTTTACCGAGTACTAGGGCCTGGTGGAGCCCATTTAAAGTGTGTTTTATTCAGCAACTCATCAGTTTCAGCCTAAATAACCAATTGTGTCTCTATAAACTTTTATGGCCCAGTTTACACTTGGTTTTAAGATCCATCCCAGATGATCCAAACATAAATGGTCAGCCCAAACAGATTGCCATTTACACCTGGAACTGAAATGAGTCTCAATTGTATCTCTGTGACCACTTTTGATTTCCCCTCAAGGGGAGAGTCTCTGATTTCATGACTACATACATTACTTCCTATATCAGTATGTTACGATATGGTGATAAAATACAAAAAAAAAAAAAAAGTGTACACACTCCCAACAAACTGTATATTGCTAGATGTAAACTTTAGGTATGTGCTTCATTAATCATTGCATTTTGGTGTCAGGTAAAGACTCTATACCAGGGGTGGGCAAACTATTTGTCTCGCGGGCCACATTGGTTTCTTAAAATTGACAGAGGGACCGGGGTGAAGGTCGTACCTGTGCATTTACTTATAAGAAATCCTAGAAAACCTGTATAAAGTATAGTTTGGTCTTAAATCACACGACTGGGACACGTGAAATTACAACAAAACAATATTAATACAATTTAATTGACAGAAAAACCATAATATGCAATGTGACTGAATCGTATATTTGCCTCAGCTCTAGATTGACAATCACAGGCGTCCAATCACAACTGACCTAAAAGGGAACTAACCAATGACGTTTGATGTTACTATTACAAGAGTAAGCCCCGCCCCACGACTGACAAAAATAAAAGTGCTCGCACAAGCAAAAACAGCAGTCGAGAGCGGCTGAATGTTCGCGCACGCGAAGATTAGATGTCACGTGTAGCTCTGTTTTCCGCTCGTGGATGTAATTTTCACGCGCGCAAACATCAGTTTTGCGCTCGTTCCTTTTTAGCACGGAATTAACGCCATAAAGGGGGGTGTAGAGGGGTTTGCGACACGCCTACTCTCCACCACAGCTTCAGCGCCACTGCCGCTTGCAGCCGCGACAGAGTGACATTACAGGGAAATGTAAAATGAAGGAGGTTTAAGACAGGTTCGGCGGGCCAGATTAAAAAGCCCAACGTTCCGGATATGGCCCGCGGGCCGTAGTTTGCCCACCCCTGCTCTATACTATACTAAAGATACTATTCTTCAAAATCTGTAAACAATGACATTTACCATTTGAGGAAATAATCATCTTCACTTTCGTAGATTTTGAGGAGGGAGGAGTAGGTGTTATTGCTTACATTGATTTAGAGACTAAATTTTAGATTTTTCCTCT
The DNA here is from genome assembly GCA_037043235.1 of Rhodeus uyekii. Lineage (NCBI taxonomy): Eukaryota > Metazoa > Chordata > Actinopteri > Cypriniformes > Acheilognathidae > Rhodeus > Rhodeus uyekii. Next base: position 1,072,318 of record JAWRVZ010000012.1, on the reverse strand, counting down.
GTTTTGTGTTTATTTCTGCCTTTTTGTTTTTCAAATCTGTAACAGTCAAAGCCACCTCATTACTGGTTTTCTGGTGCTGACAAGACTGCAACATGCTGTCACTCTAAGCTTTCTTTCTTAAAACATTTATACATTTAAAATAAAAAATTGTAAATGGATTTCTACTAGGGATGTGCCTTTCGACTAATTTGTTAGTCGTTTAAACGAAAATTTTGTAACCGACTAGTCGACTAGTCTAAAAGTAATGCCGCTAGAAATAAGGTCACATTTCCACGGCGCATTTTTCCTTCTGCAGTCTCAAAACTGCAGCTTTATGTAGCGAGAGGCGTGTGTGTCGGTTTCCATGGTGAAACCCGTGACAATGAGTTCAATAAACAGGTAAAGAATAAATAAGTATATATCTTTCTTTAAGCTGAACGTGATCACAGTGACAGACAGTTGTAGTAAATGACGCGATGATCTGGCTTTTTCGGCTCGTCTCTCCAAACATTTCCATGTCTGTTATTAATATGGTTATGCTCGGATCCAGTGGAATCATTATATGTCAGTTTATAAAACACTTTTCTGTCTCCTACTTTAAAATACTCCCACACCGCGCTCGTCTTTCAGTGGTCATTAATAAACCCACCACGACTGATATAAACACAACGCATGGGAGATCTGCGGTAAAGATTTAGTTTCTGCTTGTTGTTTCCATGGCGACGCGTCATGCATGTCACCTGACACACCGCAGCCGCAAAAGCACTATGACAGATGTATTGCATTTATTTAGTTTTGCTTATTTATTCAAAATATTCACACACTTGTTGGCTTTTTCATCAATTACCTGATATTCCAATTCTCAAATATGCGGAAGTGAATGCGTTTTGTCTTCAAAGCCTTTTATAATGATCACGTCAGCTGATAATGCAAGATGGGCACCGCAGTTCAGAGAATCGGCTCGAAATACATGACAGTAAGTGTCCAGTGAAGCGGGAGAAGAATATGAAGTTTATAGTACCCTATGCAATGTGTATCTGATATGAATAAAACACCTTGTCAGTTTATAATTTAATAGATTGTTATTTCCGCTTTTACAGACATCGGTGTGTATTTTTCAAACTATAAATGTATTTTTTTGCCAGTACTTATGAGTTTTTAAACGTCTGAAACCTAAAATAAAGGTACATGGTTGAAAACTGAATAGCTGTGATATATGACAAACACTGAGTGCGTCCGTCGCGACCACAGCGCCAGCCAACGCGCGAAAACACGTTTGAATTTAGCAATTGATCACGAGACGCACGGATCGTTCTAATCCCACGTGCGATCTGCCACACCCTCATCCAGCACCATATATAAGTACCCAGTTCACACACACTGATTGTCTGGTCTCGTCAGTCTTTACACAAGAGTAACTTACCTGACTGCTCACCTTCCTATGCCTACCTTCATTGTTCTCTTCCAGAGATTTATTTACTCTGACCAGTTGTCGTCATCATCATTGTGCTTGTCTTCAATCTGCAAGTTAGAAAGACCTGTCAGTTAAGTGTGACTGTCATTTGAACTTCTAATGCTCATCACTTGTTTCACCTGTCTCCAGATCTTCAAGATCACCACCAACCATTTAATAAAGAACTGTTTACCTCTGTGTCTCCTCTCCTGTTTCGTGACAGAAGAATGGACCCTCAAAACAAAGACAACAACTACAGCAACAACAGGAAATCACAATGGAACGGTGAAGCAGTCCAAATTCCCCAACAATCATTTATTCCTCCTTCCACTCCTTTGGCACATCATTCAGTCCCACGACCCACCAGCGACCTTCTCTGAAGCATCGCAGTATTGCAGCAGATTTCTCCTACAATGCTCACTGTAGTTCGAAATGCAACTCACCATTTTCTAACTGAAAAACCCAAGATAGCTCATATAATATCTCACCTGTCTGGACGCACTCTTCAATGGGCACCATCTGGTGTCAAGACAACCCGCTCACTCATTCTCTGAACAACTTTATCATACACTTCAAGGAAGTCAAACCAATCACCATAACTTGATCCTTGGTCAACTCTATCAATTTTGACAATCTTAAGTTGGCGATTATGCTGTGCAATTCTGCACCCTTGCAGCTAAAAGTGGGTGGAATGAAGCAACTTTTCATCCAGGCCTGCCCTAGATTTAAGCCTTCATATAGCAATTTATGATGGCACATTGGGACTAGAAAATCTTATTCAACGATGTATTTGTGTGGCTCAGTGCATTACAACATGGACTCAATATCACTGCAATCTTCTTCCTTTCTGCTACCACTTATCAAACCTATGCTGGTCGATTCCTTCCATCTCACCCAAGGAGTGACAACGATGTATTCACAGCAATCTGTGCTTATACTGTGGTTCTAAAGACCATCTCATCCCAGACTGTCCAGTTCATCCTCTTCAACCAACATTGAGCGCTGTCCAAATTCCCTTAATAATCTCTATAATAAAACACACTACAGTGTCAGTGACTGCTCCTCAATGCTTCCTTACAGGTCACCGGGGAATTTCATCTCAACAAAGCTTCTCAAAAGTCTCCACATCAAGAAACTCTCCTGTTCATAAACCTTGAATATTCATTCCATCCTGGGTAAACTGCTTGGTTGAGGAGTCATAACTCACTGCACACCACCCATCACACTCAGTAGTGGAGACCAGCATAATCTTGTTGATCTTGTTTCTGGTGCTAGAAGGATCTACCTCTGATGTCATCCTGGCTGCAGATCCATTCACCAATTGTTTCCTGGTACACCAGAGAGGGTATCAAATGTTGTACCAAAAGTTCTGTTCCAACCATTGTATGCATCTTCCTTAGGAAGACCCTTCATCTCAACCTCCCGAATCTATTGTTGATCTCAACTCCACAACCATTGAAATTCCAGAAGTGCAATCCACCATGAAGGTACCAGATGAATGTGGGTATTCCAGGATGTTTTCAGCAAACAGCTGGCTACTAAACTTCCAACTCATCGGCCATGGGAGTGCACCACCGAGCTGGTACCTGATGCCACACTGCCCAAAGGTAGAATCTATCCTCTTTCAATCCCGGAGACAAAGTCCATGGATGAATATATCCTAGAAGCTCTTAAACTTCTTCGTGGCCAAGAATGATGGTGGCTTTATGTCATGCATCAATTACAGGAATTATATTTACAGAAATACAAATTATATTTTATTAACAAAGTTCAGGAGTAATATGTCAACTTAATCTTTTATTTCAGTTAGTTGCCTAGGCATTTTATTTCAATTACATAAAATGATTTTAAGTAGGTTTTAGTCTTTGTTAACAATAACAACACTGCTCCAGCTTAAACTAGTTTTAACATGGGCAAAAAAAAAACACTACCTTCCAAATAAATCATATTTTTGCCTTCTGGCTTTCAGAGTACTCATCCAAGTGCAGTTTTAATGGCACCATGTGTTACCTTACAACCTCACAAACCTACAATTACAGCTTTAGCAATTAGCTGTGAATTTGCTGTTTAACACCTACTCAACGCTCATTTGGTGGGAGGGGAGTTAGTACGACAATAAATACACAATAATAATATGGGAAGATTTGATTGTAGAGTTCATGTTAAGAAAAAAGAAAGAAAGAATAATTAAGGCATTGAGCAGATTATTTTTTCCAGAATGACTTAAAAAAAAGAAGAAGTAAGAATCAGACATTTATTATAATTATATCAGCAGCTACATAGATTTAAGATATGGCTCACTTCACTCAAGTAAGTATACTGAATCACACTCAAAGCAACCAAGCAGCACTGCCTGAATGTCTTCATTCTGCATTAATTCAGAGTCATTATTTGCATGACTGCAATTCCAACTCAATTAACCTTGATCGTCATATAAGAGGAGTTGTTGACTGCTGGGAAATATGCAAATTGCTTCCAAAAATACCACTGCAGTGATTCAATTGTATCTGCAGATTTATATTTTCAACAATGCCGTTTTCACATTCAACAGCTGTCAAGCTGGGAAAGCGGGATGTATGCTTCAAATTAAGTATGCTAATTCATTAATCTGATTTACGATAATTATAAGAAAAGAAAGAAAAATTAATTAGTTGAATTACTATATGTTATCAGCTGGGTCTTATATTGCCCTCTGTGGCCTGGACTTCTGTCTCAAATGAATGATTACTAAACTTGCCTGGAGTGCACAGTGAAAGAATAGAATCAATCTTTGATGCTGTGTGAACAGAGGCCAGGAAGAGAAACAGATGCCTTAAAATAAGGCACTTGAACTAATGTAGATTTGTTTGAGGTTCTCTTAATTGGGCGTATGTGTTCGTGTCATGTGTGTGGTGAGGGTACCAGGCGTCCGTGATTAGATTGTGCTGTGATCCATCAGAAGGACTGACAGGCTGGTAATGGCCTATATTCTCTCTCTCTCCTCCCCCTATATTCATTTTCCATGACCCAATATCTTGAAGTTTTCTTACATTTGGAACTGAATGCATCAGTTGAACTTCCAATTTCCTGGTCTGTATTATCTGCTTATTTATATATTTAAAAGAAAAAAACTTTTTTTATACATTTTTACATTCAACGAAAAAATTCAATAAAATTCGATTTCCCATTTAAAAAAATAATCTCTGTGACATGTTTGATCCCGGAACCCTACCTAAAAAATAAAATAAAAAATAACCCAGAATCCTACCTTTTTCAAATGTTCTCAATTACAATGTTAAAACTTTAATAAATGCATTCATTTTTCTTATTTAATTAATTTATTTGTATAATGTATGTTAAGTTTTTTTTATTGTATTCAGTCTACTGTGTTTGGATTAGTTAATTAAATTAATTATTATTAATTTAAAGGGGAAATTATTTGTAATTGTATTATTATTATTATTATTAGTTACACACATAGCACTAATTTATTTAAACATACATAAAATCTAGTCAATCAGGACAGAATAATTTTCTGACTACAGAACAATTGCCAAAAAACTTTACGACTAATATGTACTAATCAATACAGTGAAGTAACTTATGAAGCGCTAAATCACTGCACTTGAATGTATTCCACAACACACACACACACACACACACACACACACACACACACACACACACACACACACACACACACACACACACACACACACACACACACACACACATTAAACTAAACTAATGGCACTCAGTCGCCTCACTGAGGTTCATTAAGCTGATTTCCTTTGAGGGCTGGCCTATATTTGTCTGAGAAGCTCTAACTTCTTCTCTGTGATCAAACAGACAGATAACTGTCAGAGCCGGAGAGATCAGGACATTTGAACAATAGTGCCGCCCCCTACCAGCCCTGAATTGTTACGCTTACTTTCCTAACCTCTGCCCTTCTCTTCAGGCTAATGTAATGCTGAAAGGCCTGTGCCATCTCTAGTCCGCTATATCATCCCTCGTCAGAGTGCTCATATGTGTGTCTCACTGGGTTAAAGGTACTATTCTGTTAGGCCTCAGAGATCAAACCTACTAGATGGGACTTTAATTAGCATGAAATAACATTTCATCTCTAGTTTTTATGGGTCATACCTCTCAGAAGTCTCCATCTTCCTTTTTTTGAAATGTAAAGATGTTTGCTTCAAAATGTTTTTTGTTAAAAATATGTGATTAAACTGACAAAAAATATTTAGAAATCGTATATTTCATTTTGTGTCTTATAACCTCCCTCATTTATCATGTGCTGCTGAATTACCTAATTTGTCCTGGTGGTTTATTTAAACTAGTCAAGTACCCGGCTATGTGTAATTTGCTGTAATGTTCTTCAAAATGGTAAGTTTAGTTTATACAGTGACAAAAAAAATACTAAATCAGTCCAAGTACATTTGTACACAAATGTTTGTGTAAGAATGATGGTTTTGACACACAAAGCACACGCATACAGCGCTCATTACTTTCAGGTCAAAAGTGTTTTTACAGGGTAGTTTGAGTTATGACCCTAAAATTCCCTGGCAACATCTGGAGTACATATTATGGATCAACCAGTACCGGACACAATCACAGTTTAGATGGTGTAATTAGGTCATCATTTCAAGAGAACTGCTAAATTAGTCTGTCAAAATGTTAAGAAAACGAGGTGATCAATACCAAAACTTAATGTATGGAGAAACTACGGCTGCACAATTAATGGAATAATAATCGCTTGCAACCATGGCTATGGCGAATAAATGATATACAATACTCGTTAAAAGCTTGGAATTAAGATTTAAAAATTACGATTTTTTACTTTCTTTTTGCTCACACAGGCTGCAATTCTTGGATGAAAAAAAAACGTAATGTGAAATATTATTACAATTTAAAATAACCGTTTCCTGTTTCAGTATCTGGCAAAGCAGAATTTTTAGCATCATTACTCCAATCCTTAGTCACACAATTCTTTAGAAATTTGGTGAAGGATTTGCTGATTTGGTGCCCAAAATGTATCATTTGAGAAGAGTTCCCTTTCAAGAGAACTCACGTTGAGTCGAAAAACATAGTGGGAACGCTCAGCATAAATCTGCCGTTAAACACTTATTAAATCGAATCTACGGTGTGAATGTCGAGGATGAATTACGTCATGAACCAGGAAGCTATAAATGCATGCTGGAAGCTGGAAACTGTCTTTTAAAATGTCAATTTTTGAATTGTCTAAACTTAGACCGAAAGGCATGCAGGAGGTGTGGCAAGGTGACGGAGCATCTCGTTCCCTCTTCAGGGAACCAAGGTTACATTCGTAACCGAGATGTTCCCATTAAAGAAAAACGCACTGGGATTGACAACGACGAGGGCGTGATGAGTGAAACATTAACACTCAGGTTCCCAGAGCATAATGTAGGTCTAACTGGTAGAACCTAACAAGGGAGGACCAGCCTATCGCATCACAAACTTCTGCAAGAGAAACTCCAGACAAGAGGGCCTTAGAGGGCGCAACAATCCTAATCGAGTGGGCCCGAGGCGGGCCTAACCCTTCCCTCCTAAAATTCGTAACTATACGTTTTTGCCAATTAATATTTTCTACAAACCACGATACACTACCATTCAAAAGGTTGGGGTAAGTTTTTTTTTCTCTAAAAAATAAAGAAATTATTACTTTTTTTTCGGAAAGGACACATTAAATTGATCAAAAGTGACAGTAAAGACATTTGTAATTTTACAAAGTATTTCTATTTTGAATAAACAACTTTCTATTTATCAAAAATACTAAAAAACATGACCTTTTTTAACATTGACAATAATTAGAACCATTATTAATAATTGAGCAAAAATATAATTTGATATTAATTGAGCACCAAATCGCAAAGTAATCAACGTTAATAATCATCATGGTTGATCTCAGAAACAGAATAAAACAACATTTGTTTTATTAATCAATCATCAAATCAATCACATTTTAGAGGGTGTGCTGCTTCTATTTATATATTTGTGTGTGTGTGTGTGTTTGTTTTCCTGTGGGTTTGTGGTGTGATGACTAAGGTCAGAGTCATTATGTCATGGATGAAAGGCTGTGTTTGCACACGTGCTGGAGGTTAAAATTAAAATGTTAACAACCAACAAAGAAAACATAATGGATGATTCTCTGAATTTGTGAGAGGTGGAGAAAGGTGCATAACATTTACACGGCACTCCCATCTGTATGGTAATTGCTACACACTGGTAAAGTTTGATCACACTTGAATTTTCTTTCTCTCTCACTACTACGCTGCACATATTACCACATTCTGCACCTGACCCAGAACAGATGGCACACCCTCCCTCTCCGTTTGCCCCCCTGGAGACAGAGCACATCCAGTTAGGCTCATTTTAAAGCTGGCATCCTTTTGTTTGGGTGGCAACTCTGCGTGTTATAAGGATTAGAATATTTTTGACAGTACTGGTTGAATCAGAGCATGTTGTTTTGCCTTTGGCTTTTGTTTTAAACCCTGTCTTTAGTCTGTCCCCAGTTTTCCATATGCTGTCCATCCTGTTACTCCACAACAAGCGCTGGTCCCCACATACAGCAGAGGGTTGATTGACAGGCTGACACTGAAATATGCTATGCACATATAATCTGTTGAATTCAGCTGGTGTGTGAACATTCCAGAGGATTCCAGATTCTATCTATCATCAAGTTAAGTGTTTGTGTGTATGTACATATGTGTGTGTATGGTGTCTATATTTTTTTAATTGAAATTACATTTTTTCTCAGTTGCTTTGGTACATTTCTTGAATCAGCCTTAAGATTTGCATACCAATAAGTGCATTTCTCAAAACAATTTGTACAAACCATACAATGGATTACCTGCAATTACCTTTTCTTTTCTGTACAGTGGTTTCCCACTGTGGTGTTGAAAATGCTTTATAAATAAAGGTCGAGTTGAGTTGCAAAAGCTTGTAACTTGCTCAAAATCCTTAGTTCATGTCTCCAAAAAATGTCTCGTAAGTATTTATGTCAGTGCCTTCAGAATGTCCTTGTGTCATTGTTCACAAACAAGATAGTCAAAATGCTTAGTCAGGTTGTCAATATAACAATGTACTTTTCAGTATTTTCGTATGCAAACTATGGCAGTGATTTTGATGACAATGATTGAAAATGCACAAGACTTTATCTGTATTACATATATTTCAACAGTACGAATTTACACGTTATTCGAGACTGGACGAGACTGGATAGGATGCACCTCTGACCTGATTTAGAGAAGTGATTGATCATTGGTTGATCTAGCCCGTTACATTCCCTTTCATTAGTGAAATTCAAAATTCACCTCTGCAATTCATCCATTCAGGACACATTTACAAAAAAAAAGTCTAATAAAAATGTCTAGAAAATATGCTTGACAGTTTATGACAACTAGTTCAACCATTTTACGTTTAATGACTTATGCAAGGAACCAATGCCTAGATATTTTGAGGGGTAAGACTATTAAATACAGAACCACTATAATACATTTTGATCAATATGACATGTTGAAATGTCTAGGTTACGACTAACCTCCGTTCCCTGAAGAGAAAAATTCTTAAAATTACTTTGCAATTTGTTAAAAAAATAAATTAAATGCTTTTATGATGTGCAAATAACTAGATGATGTGGAGGCTGAACAAGTAGTTTTAAGAATTTTAGTTGTGATCTGAGAAATGCACCAAAGCGACTTGGAAAACTGCAATATTTTAATTCAACAAGGATTAAATTGGCAGTAAAGACATTTACATTGTAATAAAAAAAAAAAATCTATCATAGTATCCACAAAATATATTAATGAGCGCAATAATTTTCATCTGTGATAATAATACAAACGCTTATTATTCCTAGAGCATATTAGACTGATTTCTTAAGTATCAAGCTTTGCCTTAGTCATTTGATATGGTCATATATATTATTATTTATTTTATTTTAGTATTTTTTTGGCAAAATATGAAAGATATAATAAAATAATGTATACAGCTTTTGAAAAGAGAATAAGAGAGAAAGCACATTAAAATAAATTAATATCCAGAATGTGGTACAATGCATACTCCAGCTTCCAAATGTGAAAACTGTGAATCAAAAAAATTGTGTGTCTGGTATGTGAGATTCTGCTAAAGGGAAGTAAAAATTCAGCATATAGATCATAAATATTAATACATGAAATGTTAAACGTATAAGCACATTAGGGCACACTAATTTATCAATTACATTTATTATGTTTTTTATATTATTTTCATTATCCTATTTTATGAGCATTTTATGGCCGGTGGCTTTTGAGGGTGTTTCAAATTCTGTGCTTTGAACTCAAACCCTTCCACTGACTGAACTTCATAACCCCTTCTGAGAATGATTCAGACTTTGATACACATATTTAACCATATCATAAACAATCATACAGTCACATAATATGGAGCCGTTGTCTCCAAGTTTATTACAGTTCAGCATGGTGTCTGAGGCCAGTACATTAATCAGAGGGGAATAACTAATGTTTGAGGAAGAAAAACAATGTACAAGCGACATTATTTAACACACAGGATGAATATCTCGGTATGTTTTCAACTAAGCATTCATCATATCTTCATTTTCTTATTTATAGTGCAGTGGTTTTCAAACTTTTAGATGCTGTGGATCTACAAATATGATCATCCTCATTTGAGGATGCTTTTTTGCTTGTTTATTTTTATATTTTTTATTGAAGTATTTAAAAATATATATTGTTGTGAGAAGGAAAAAAATGTATTATGTGATGAGTTAAAAAGAAAAATCCATTCCAAAGGATCAGAAAATATCCCGTTTTAGCCATATTCTCCCTATCTTTGCGAAATCTCAGTTTTGAAAAACTAAATAGGATACAAATAGTGTTTCCAGCTCTATCAGTTTACACATGGCGGTGTGTTATTGTCTCAGCTCGAGGCTTTGTTTTTAGTTTTTTTCCATAACCAGGCAGGATAAGCCATCGGCCAGATGGCACAGTGGGGTCTTTCATGGTTACCTCATACTGAGGACCAAACATCGCAGACACGCACACATATACAGCACAGACTGTTATGTAACCAAACAGTCTAGACGGTTCAGTTTATAATCAAGGGTCTCTCCTTCTCTGTCTACCCCGCCAAACCTTGTTTCTCCTGTATTGCAGCGGCAGAATTCTAATTCTATCTGTTTACTCTGGCTAGAGAAAATCATTCATTGTGACACATTGGTGGGCGGGGCTTCCGTCAGCTTTCAGGCCATGTGACTGAAGTTAGTAAACACAACCCCGTTTCTCAGTCCAGCAGGATATTAGACGCACAGGTCACGATGCTCTCCTCACAAAAGACGCCCTCCCCCCCATACACCCTTCGTACGAACACACGCATGCACAAATAGAATAAAACACACTCGCACTTGAAGTCTGCCACGCTGCAGCTGCTCCAGTTTCCATGGTAACGTGCAGAACAATGAGGTAAGAAGCTGTGGGGGCCAATCTGAGTGAGCGCTGCGCACGCTTTCATATCCACTCGCGCTGAGTGTGTGTGCCAGCGTTTGTTTTTGTGTATGAGTGCCTGAAAGTGCATGTGGATGTGCCCTGCCGATTTCAAAATCAACTGAAAGAGAGAGAGTGAATTACGAGGGAGATACTCGTTCTCTTTTGTGAGAGAGGGCTTGCCAACCCGATCTTCTCTTCATAGCGAGGCAGATGGAGGGAGAAAGGCTTGACGAATGAAAAACAGGGAAAGTTTGAATAGAAAAGAGGAAAAGCCTTTCAAAATATGCAGAAAATGCCAGGCTTGTAGGCTACTGAAAATAAATTCAAGTATAGATTTTTCAAATTTCATTTCAATTTTCAGTCATTTTTTACTTTATGCTGAGGAAACAGTAGTAAACACACACACACACACACACGTGCGTTGGTAAAGGTGGTTTATGGGAACATTCCATAGGCGTAATGGTATCCCTACCCCTAAACCTGCTCGTCACATGAAACGTACTGAATTTTTAATAAAAAAATGGTTTAGTATGTTTATTTTTCATGTGGGGGGCGTGTCCTGAAACATGAATACACACCACAATAAAGACCTCATAATGTATGTCAAACCAGTGCACACACACACACACACTAGACTTGGCCAGCTCCTTATTTATGCTCCAAATGAGTGACATGGGTATTTTTATTTGACAAAATGATTTAACTGTGGGTTTTTGCTTTCCAAATCATAATCCCCTTGAAAGTCATAATTTAGCGAGTTTTTTCATGGCTATTTGAAATGTGTATGTTGCCGCCCGCAGAGGGGCTTCAAGCATGTCTGAAATGCTGTTCAGTGTTTTGTTTCTCAATACCTGACAGGGCTCAAATCCCACTAGAGCAGCAATACACTCATTCTTTGACAACAAACTCTTTTGTTTTCAAAATGTCTATTTATTTTTCAAAATGAGGTATTTCAATGTGCTGTGAGTCGCAGCACTCAATGTACATTATAGAAAAGGAGAAAAAAAACTTTTTTCCCCCCAGTGACCCAGTTCTATGAACCCAGTACTTACAAATATATAAACAAAGAAAGAGAACGACAGCAAAGTATAGAAGCCTTATAAATGGAGATAGAAAACATTTTCTGTACAAAAGAAATTAAGGTAGAAAAAAGGATAAAAACAAGATAAAGTGATATCTACTCAGAACTCATTTTCATACGAAAATATAAGTATCAGATTTAGTATGTATCAGAAGCACACTAAAGCATAAATGTAGGAATTAGTATAGAATGTCATAACAGAGAGATTATAAGACAAAAGAATTGAAAAAACAAAACAATGTGTCCTTATTTTACAAAAATCCTCAAAAATTGAGGTCTTACAGTACTTGTTAAAGGTATATAAACTTCCAGTCTAGTTATTGGCAGCTTTTGACATCTTTATAAAAAAAACCAAAAGACAATAATCGTATAAAAAAACAAGGCAGACTGAGTGTGTTCTTTTAAAATCTAATCTATTTACAAAAGTGTCTGACATCAAGGTGCGCAGAGGTACATCCATGAGATTCAGCACCAGTGAGGTGTGAGAGATTATAGCTATTCGAAGTGTCTCGTGTCATTTGCTTAGTGTCCATTTTGCAGGAAGATCGTGAACACAAAGTTAATCGACCCAATCTCGTATATTGAAGACTGTGTTCATAAGGGTCTTGTCATTAAGGGGAAGTTGGGTTTACCGGTAAGCACCTTCCCTCATCATTGTAGCGTGATCGGGGTGATAAAGTAAACCTGAAACATTCTTGACGTCAAAAAATGTGCAAAAAAGTGTCAGCAGTGAGTGTCCTTAGAATTCAATTTGGGCCGTTACCTTAGCGGTGCGTCGTTCGTTTGACGCCAACCATTAGCTGTGAGGCGTTCAGCTAATGAGCGTTAAGGGTTAGCGAGTCCTGGCCTGCTCCAACCTGCGAAGGAGCTGTTGTCGTCGGGCCTGCAATCTGTCTTTCTCTTGCTGGAGTCGGTGCTCGTGGACCTCAAGGGAGCTGACGTACTCGGTGGCCTTCTTCAGGATGACCACCTTCGCCGCCTTGTCGTTGTGTGCCAGCTCCGGCACCTGGTCACGCAGAGTGAGGAAACTAGAGCGCAGGTCGTTGCGCCGCTGCCGCTCCAAGATGTTGTGGTTGCGCCGACGTTCGCTGTCCTCCGAGTCGGAGCATCGCGGGCTGCTGGAATCGCTCTTCCTCGTGCGCTGTCCTGGTACACTGTTAGTAGGAGAGTTCGGGGAATAGCTCTGGTTCTTGCCAGTACGTAGAGTTATAGTGCTGTTGTCGATTCTGAGTTTCTTGCTTGGGGGAGCACTGGGTACGTCTTGCTGGTCAGAGTAAGGGGATGGGGCTGCGTAGTTATGCTGTTGCTGGTGGATAGAGGCTGTTGCCGTCCTCTTCAGAATGAGCTCCTGTGGAGCTTTGCTCACCCCTGTGCCCAACCGCCCTACTGTGGACGCCTGAGAGTTAGAGACGGCAGACGGACCAGTGCCGGTCATCTTGCTGGTGATGGAACGCCTTTTCTCTACCGTGACGACGTCGATCTCCTCCTCCTCTTCATCATCTTCATCCTCATCATCTTCATCCTCTTCATCATCTTCGTCGTCATCGTCATCTAGAGGAAGAGAAGGAGATTTAGGTTAGAAGGTTTGTTGTGCAACCTTTCCTCTGGAGGTACACAGGTATGAACAAGCGCTCTTAACAGAAACATGCCTGTGTTTTCTCTGGGTGTGTGCTCGAGTTAATGTCTTTGTGTGGGCAGATGAGACAATTGCTCAGCGCAATCATCTGAACACGCTCTGTCAAACACAGAGGAGCTGGTTTCTCCCCAGACTGGACCACCTTGGATTTGACTTTCTACTTTAACACACACCCTCTATTTACTGTGTCTAATGAGGGGGTTCGCAAGTACATGAACATTTCGTCATGTCATATTTTCTTACAAAAGCAGTTTTGCTGTCAAGTTAGACATTTCGCTTGGTGCCTTTTCAACTGGTGACACAAGCTTAGATGGCAAGACGTCCTTAGTGTGATGCCCAAGAGCTATGCTTATGAGATAATGGACATGATTATCAGCTAAGCCACACATGAAGACTGTTTGGCATTTACTGGAGACCACAGCCTCTCACTTCAAAAGCTCCCTACAGGAAACCGTCTGCCAGCGTTAAGGAGAGACCAAACAGGGCAATTTAGTCTCCAACAGAATGCAGGCAGTCAGTGCGTTCCCCTTTTCCACTGGTTTGCCGCAAAAAGGGATAACAGCACAGGCCGGAAAAACTAGCATTGTAATCGTGTGGTCCAATTATTCGCAGGCTTTGCAGAGTAACACTGATCTGATGGTGTCTTAAGCCGCTGCCCTGGAGAAGAGCCAAGCAGACAGCTGGAGGAAAGGCTCTGCTTGTTCAAAGCCGTCACCCTGTAAAGAGAGATGACCCATCATCTCTTTTTTTTCCTTCCTTGTCTTTTTTTCCTCTTCTGATTATCATTCACCGCACCTCTCTGGAAGATTCTCGGCTTGCCAAACTCAGCCCACTGGGCGGGAAGGGGGGTGGGTTTGGGGAGGGGGGGTCTTTCTTGTAGATGCACACGCATGCTTCCTTTATCACATACTGGTGCCCAGTGCCAGCTCTTATTCTCTCACCCACGTGTGATTGTCGTTTGGGATTTGCATTTGAAACAAGTCCTCATTTTGAAGGGAAGCGACTTATTGGTGGGGGGGTTGGCTTTTATGAAATCTGCCCTCGCACACACCCTAAAACATCTGAGCCTGTGTTTTACACCATCAAGAGCTCTCAATCTGAAAAATTAATTAAATAAAAATACTAATTAGTTTATGTTTTAAGTTAATCTCGCATGTCATAAGAAACCTAATCCTATGACCTAATAAATTCCCAAATTACACTCTGCTTCATTGCCTGAAACCAGATTAATGGAGGGCAGATAAGAACATGTTTTTCTTTTTAATATGGCTCAGTGACGCTATTCTCTGCATTAAATCTTTAACCAGGAGCCATTCCGCCAAATGGCTTGACATCATGAACAACATCAAATATTACCGCCATCTACTGGGTATGCAGATCGTGTATTACATAAACTCCTCATCACCGCCCACTACTACTACCACAGTGTTTGTGTGTGTGTGTGTGTGACCGACAGTCTGGAATGTCACACACTAATCCGATTCAGTACCTGTCATATGATCTTCAACAATTACCCCAATGACCACTTAAAAACTAGGCCAAACTATAGACTGACAAACTTTTTAGAAGCATCACCACCAAAAATGTATGATGATGATTAATAACTGCCTATCACAAACTGTTTTGTGCAAACACTTAAGCTTACTAACTTTACATTAACAGCATGTAAAGAGACACTCACCAGAGTCGCTTGGAGTCTCGTCTGCACTGACTGGAGGCAGTTGTTGGCACCTCAGCTGTGTCACACTTTGGCTGCTGCTCCCGTTTCTTTTGTTGACTGGATAAGGGAAAACTACGGTAGGGTCCACACACTCCGGTATAGAGTGGCTCATTTCCGGCGACTTGACTGCCGTGTCTTTACCGGCCTCGGTACCGGTAGGAGCAGAAACGGCTTTCCCGAGTTTCTCATTCACCACCCGCTCCAATTTCTCGCGTGCCGAGAAGCCGCTCCACATGCAGTCCTGAATGATGATGGAATTGTCCGTAGTATCCAAAACGGAGCCGAAGAGGTCCCCGTCAGACGCCCCCCAAATGTCGTCTCCCGGTAAAAGCATAAGCTCGGAAGCCCAGTCCAACGGGTCCGTTAATCCAAAGCCCATCAGCGAGCAATCCCCCGGATCCCCTGGAAGCGCTGCCCGGCTCGGGGACAGAGGAGGAGTGGGCAGAAGCTCGAATTTCTTCCAGATGTCCTCTCCAGGCGGTGCAGCGTCTGGTCTGCAGAAGTAGAAGTCATCCTCGTCCGGGTAGAAACACGGCTGCAAGGAGTCAAACTCCAAGTCGGAGCTCGTGGTTTTTGCTGGCATTCTCCCTGCGAAAGACACAAGCTGATGCGTTAGAATCAACCCACAGCTTTTGTCCCAACTAAGACAATGAAAGGTAACACGGAAAATGTGCAAACACAACATTAATGTCATCTTTTTATTAATGCCTCATGTCTTTTAGGTGTCAGTGTGAAATTTTTCATTAGCCCACTTAAACTTTGAACTGTAATTGCTGCATGAAACAAACTCTTTCAATAGAACAGCTCCTGATAATTGTAATAAAAAATGATATTGTTGTTGTTGTTGTTGTTGTTAGTCTATCATCATTGTTATTATTAAATTATAAGAATGATCAATAATCATACTAATAATACAATGTTAGAATTATAAAATCAGCCTTTGTCCTAACAAAGACAGTTGGAGGTAACATGCAAAAAATCACTATAAATACAATATTTTGTTGTGATATTGTTCTATACAGTAGACGTTAAGTCAAAGCTGTCTTTGAAGTGTCCTCTCTACATTGTTTATTGTGATAGCGATCATTAACTCACTAAACTTTGGACTGTAATTGTAGCACGAGACACAACTCCTTCAATAGCAAGTCTTGCAGAAAGGTTATAGCGCAGAAATAATATTTCGCGTGAATGAAGACCTGGGCGTCTTACCTCTGAGTGTTTCTTGTCCCTTTATTGCAGTCACTGTGCCTCCCGTTTGGAGTCGCACATCTACCGCGGCGACTGAAGACTGTTCTGTCGCTTCTGTATTTCGGGCTGTGAAGTATTATTCTCGCTGCTTGCGTTTAGGAGATGCTTTGGCTCCTCCCACAGTGGGCGGGGCCCCGGACGAGGTATTTGCATTTGTGGGACATTTTCTGTGTGATTTTCTATGAAAAGGGCATCATTTTTGGTATGTCTAAGGTTTTTATTTGCTGACAATCAAGGAATAGCTCTCCTCCAAAAATATAAAAATAAAAATAAAATCAAAACACGTTGCCTATGACTTATTTAATGCAAAGCAGAAGATGCGGGACAGAAAGATGACAGGCGGATATCAGTCACCGTTCTCTTTCAAAAGACAACAGAGACTTTTAGTCCTCAATAATCTTCCAAACATTGTCTTTCGCGAAAGAATTCCTACTTGTTAAAAAAGACACGGGGAAAAATGTCTATTCGGATGAATTGTCCCTTTAAGAGCTTGGAGCAGATTTGAATTTCAATGCACATTTAATTACTGAAATATATGTGATTGAATGGGTTTGACTTTTATTCTATTGTGTAATCTGGCTTCATTCATTTGTACACTGTATAAGCTTTCATATAGGATGAACTGTGTTGTGAATGAATCAAAGCGAGTCAGCAGCATCTCTTCTCATTGTTCAGGTCAGTGAGGTAACATAACATCACCAGTGTCGACTCACGTCTGCCGCCATGTGGACACGTGATGCGGACGTCTGTGTTTACATTCAGGGGACGAGGGATGTTTTGTGTCGCTGCTCGCCTTCGAAATCTTATCAGCTAGCCCTAGACATAAATCTTTACGGTAGACTAGATTTTGTTAATTTAATTCAGCGGGGGGTGTATGATTATTTTGATAGGAGGGGATTCTGTTCTGTTCTGTTTGTTTGAACCCATGGCACTCTTTAAAGCTCCAAATGATATTAAGTTCCTTATATTGCGTCCATTTTTTAGCTAGCAGATTGACCCAAAGTAAGTTACTAATAAAGGGTGGTGGTCACGCTTTTGAATCAATTGCGTTTGTGTCATATTTTTGAGTCAAGGTTGGAACATTGCCATAAACATTTAAACGTAAAGAATGTTTATTGACCTGACATTTCTAAAAACAATAGCAAATATCAAAATACAGAGAAAATAGTTAAAACGTAACTTTCACAGTTTTAAAATGATAAAAACAGAATCTAATTATACAGAATTATACATTATATAAACAGCTTTTGTCCTAACAAAGTCATTTGGAGGTAATATGCAAAAACAACAACTATAAATATATAGTTTTACATTTATTCATTTAGCAGTAGGTTTTATCCACAATGACTTACATCAGAGGAATACAGAAAGTGATTTGTTGTAGTCAAATATGCACTGTCCTCTCAGCATTGTTTATTTTGAGAGCATTCATTTACTGAAAAAGGGAAAATCAAGTGAATATTTCTTATATTGTGTTCATTTTTAAGTTTAACATAAAGCTTTACTTGAAGACTTTGTAACTTAAACAAAAAAAATAAACAACATTTTCTCCAATTGTAAATGTACTCAAAGCTATTAAAATCTAATAATCTAATAATTTGAGTCCACAAAAATGATCCCATACTTGATCCCATGTTTGAAACCACCTTATAAAACTCCTTGAAAAATGCAAATTGTGCAATTAAACTTGCCTCAAAATCTTCTAGTTATTGAGATATAACTTTTGTGATCACTTTCCAATGTGGCATCTCCTTTAATATACTTCATCATACTTGAAGACTTGTGCATTGTTTGCTCCTCTTATGAAAACAGTTTGCTGTGGGAACTCTGCGCGAGAAAGGCTAGAGACCATAAGAGAGGGTTTGGGATTTGAAGCGCTCCTCCAGAGCCCAATCTCAATGACCTCAGCTCAGGAAGAGCTTCCTGTGTGAAAGTGAGTGGGAGTGGGAAGCGGAATAATTTTGTTACAAAGTGAATGTTTGGTGCAGTCAGTCCGCGTTCGATTTGTCTGCGCTGTCTTTGTCGCTTCAATCAGATTTGCATACTTTTCTTATTGTAAATTTGGAAGTAAAAGAATCAAGGTGATTCACCGATTCGTTTTCATACATTTAAAAGGCTTTCAGCATAAGTCGTTTGTGATTCATATTTGGCTCTATTTGTATTGTTCATTATAAATTAGCAGTTTAAAATCTGCCCATTAAAACATGTGAAACTGCCAATGTCACATACTTGTCAAGATGCCCGAGAGAGCGTCTGTGTGTACATTCATCCAGCTCAGTCTCATGTTGTCCTGTCTTACTGAAGCAGTGGGTGGAGTAGAGTATGGATGGTTAAGCAATTGGGCCAGTTTGGATAAAACATTCATATTTAGAGAAAATACAAAAGCAAAGCATAAAGCCTTAATGACAACACAGCGGGAGACAATGAGTGCACACAGGCCAGGGCATCAATAGTGCACACGATCGGAAGTCAGGCCTGGGCGCCTTGCCCCTCTGCTCTGGTATGCAGAGTGTGCACAAATGTGCAAGTTTATGTCCTCAAAGGTGTCAGAAGTACATTTTAACTTAGTTTTGTATACACTGAACAAGTTAATGCTCTTTGAATACACACATTAATAGGTATAATTTTTCTTTACACCGCAAACTGTAATGATTTTCTTTCACCTTTTTGTAGATTCCTATTTTTTCACTTTTTACTCTTAAGGAACACACAGACTTTGCTCTTCTCTAGAGCCCCTCCTTTAATCAGCAGACTTGTCAATCACATCAGATTCCACAGTGGCATAATTCCTTTACAAATGACAGGCAGATTCAACTTTGTTTCTGTTTGACGGAAATCAATTAGTAACCTCCAACCTTCTACCCTCTTACCCCACACAGTTGAAATGCCTTCGCTAAACCCTTTAAAGCGATAGTTCAAAAGTTGAATTGTTGAAGAACATTCTGGCCGTTATTTTCAATATAATGATAGTTAATGGGGACTGAGGCGGTCAAGGTCCTCTTTGAAGCTATACAATAGCTTGAGAAATGTACAAAGATTGTCCTTTTGTGTTCGGCTGACGGAAGACAACGAAATTACGACTATTTTCATTTTTGAGGGAACTTCTCATACCTGCAAGGATGAGTGTGGGGAGGTCAGTGAGGATATGGTTTTAGGAGATTTTTTCTTCTTCTTGACATCAGAGCTACTTTGATAGACCTGTAATGAATGTATAGTGTAGGGTATAAAATGGTAGATATCATCTCTCGGGCATGCTTCCCTCCCTCTGTCATCATATATCTTTTCATCCTTTACCATTAGCTGTTAGCTGTTTGGCAGAGGTGAGCATATGAGTCAGTTGGATGCAAGTGCAAGTTTGAGCAACTACTAAAGGAATTTAGTCTATCAGATAGCATACAAGATTACTTGAAATGTTTCCTGTGTCGTGAACTTTCTAATGATTTGATCTATCTATCTATCTCTCTATCTATCTATCTATCTATCTATCTATCTATCTATCTATCTATCTATCTATCTATCTATCTATCTATCTATCCATCTATCCATCTATCCATCTATCCATCTATCCATCTATCCATCTATCGATAACTGTGAAACAAGGCTTTGTAAACCCAACATACAGTCTGTGACAAGCTTTCTAACCCCCCCCCCCCCCCCCCCCCCCTCTCAAATCATTTAAGTTTCATAATAGAATGGCCTTATTTTCAAATCCCAAATCTGACTCCATCTCTCTTAGTGTCTAAATGTATGTATACTCATAGGGGTGTGTGTCTTTTTAGAGTGTTTATGTTACTACATATGGTGTGTGCTTTTGTTTGATTTCCCCTCTGGTTGAAGTGGACAGAGATAAAAGATAGAGCTAAAGAATACCTCAGCCCTTCTTAGGTTATAGGGAAATTCCACTTAGCTGACTGAAATAATAACCAGAATCTTCACTTTACAGCTCTGCCACACTTTCCTGCCTTTACCATAACATCAGCTGATGAACTCCATCTTTTGCTGCCCTAAAAGGCCAACCATAGGGTATTTCTTTCTTTCTTTCTTTCTTTCTTTCTTTCTTTCTTTCTTTCTGCTGACTTCAATGCAGAGTCATTTTTTTCTCACCCAATATTCAGATTCTGGAAGCCATTCTTTAATCAACAATTGAAGACAGGCTAGCAACAAGCATGTAACCTACATGACCCTGTGGCACCAGGCTGTTATGATCCTGTTGGTATTTCCACAGGTCACGGTGCCTTACACTTGAGACTGCAGGTAGAGCTGACGAGTGTGTGATTGACCGTGTAAAAGCTCATTGGTTTGTTTTCACTGTGCTTGGTATTTCACACTGTATCACACAGTTTGAGAATGATTTATTACCACAGAGGCCTGTTTGAACAGACGTTTTCATCCCAGATGAGACTTTGATGAACCCCCAGCTAGTTTATTTGAGCGGAGCAGAAATATTTGTGGAGGAGGTGCGAAACCACCACTTCCACTTTCATCCCTTTGCCCGAGTCTCTTTAAAGATAGGAATATTCCAATTTAACTATCAATTCAATGGCCTCTTTCAGCATTCATTTAGTGTTTTATCTATATTTCAAAAATGGAATAAAATGCAACATATAAAATGACTAAGTATACTTTTTATTTGCATCTATTTTAAAAAGAGATAATACAGTAAACCATTAACAAAGATTGTTTAATTATAATGTAAGTTTCAGTTGTAACTGTAAATTCAGTAAAATCATTAATATTGTGAAATTTTATGACAATCTAAAATTTAAGTTTTCTGTTTTAATATACACTGCTCAAAAAAATTAGGGGAATACTTAAATCACACATTTCAATGAATGAGATATTTCATTTGAAAATCTTTATATACATTCTATACTTTAAGAACAAAATTATGTGACAACAGTCAATGATGGATGATGTTGCATGCAGCGTAATGTTCCCCATGACTCCAGACTCTTTCATGTTTATCACATGTGTTCAACGTGTGCCTGCTCTCATATGTGATGAGAATGAGGCGCCAATGGGGGATTTGAATCCTGGTGTTCTCCTGAAAATACCACTTGAGCTGCACAGTGCAAATTAAGTCTGTTTCTGACAGTTTTGTCAGAAACATGCACACCAGTATCCTGCTGGAGGTCATATTGTAAGGATCTGATATCGGTCCTTGCTGATGGGTTGTTGCCCTTCTTCGTCCCTGTCCAGCTCTGCCCGTGTAACAGATTGGGAAACCTGATTGGTTTGCAGGAACTGTCTCATGATACAGACAGTGACAAGGACCTTAAAAAATCCCACAAAACTATAAAACAGATCAATCAGGAAGAATAAGGTGATCAGGGACGCTAGGCATCTTTCTCCTGGTATTGACTCCTTGACTTTCAAAATCAGTAGAAAGGTCTTTTTAGGTCTTAAGTTATTGGAACATAATTTTACAAAATGTTCTTTAAAATATAGTATCCAGAAAAAGGACGTATATAAATTATTATATATACTTCTTCGAGAACATCAGATGGACACATAGTTGCAAAAATCCACAAAATTCAGCCATGTAAAAGAAACATAAATAATCCACAATTTTTGTTTGTCACAAGCTCTCACTTGTATTGCCACATGGGTACCTTTCAAGAATGAATGGGAAAAGCTCAGCCATTTTTACACCGAAATGTATTGCGGATGCTTGGAGGTCGATGTCGAAAGCCTCTGTAGTGTTTATCTTTGTCTGTCTTCTGAACAATCTTATCCGTTTCTTTCACATTGTGAGAGTGGATCCACAAAACCAAGGCCCTTGAGTAAACCTGTCAGTCATTTTAGAAACTTGTTTGTCCAGCCGCTCTGACAGTTTGAGTTATAGCTCTGGCGAAATATGTTCATTTTAAGAGGCCCTGATAGACCAAAGCGGAAAGCTTTAAAGGCGGTGTGTAAACTGTGTGTGTGTAAATTTAGCCTTGGACAGGCAGGTTAATGACCCTATTGTTGCAGTCTAAAAACCATGAGGCACAATCCACTGACTCACCATGAATCTCCTGTCAATGCTGGTTCACTTATATTTTGTGAGTCTTCATTTGTAAACCACATTAAAACAGCAAAATATACTTAAGATTGAGGTGTAACTGTACTTTTATTGACATACCACCATACTATTTTAATCAAATGCCATTAAACAATATCATTAAAACTATAAACATATAGTAACTCTGCAAAGAAAGAGTAATTGTATAATAGTTCCATAAAACGAAAACAATTATTTACTCACTTTCAAGATGTTTCAATCCTTCTTTCTTTTGACCTCTCTTTTTAATATATGGCCTTTCAAGCTCCATAATGACAAAAAGCATTATGAAAGTATCATAAATGAGGTCTGTCGGACTTTTGTGTAATATTATTTTGTAAGTCTTCTGAAGCCATGCAATAGTTTTGTATGAGGAACAGATGAAAAGTCAAGTTGAGTTCCTCACAAAGAGAGAACATTGTTATATTTTTGGTATTTATTTTGCTTTTGTATTTTTTTAAGCTTAAAAAAAGATACGGAAACCATTGCTTTGCATGGAAAAAATGGCCAATACATTATTCAGCAATTCTTATTTTGTGTTCAGTGGAAGGAAGAAAGTCATACAGAATTGGAAGGACGTGAGGGTGAGTAAATGATGACAGATTTTTCCTTTTATTCTTTTACTAATAGTTGGATGGACAACGCTAACAATTACAGATGTTTGTTTTCCAATAGATAAGACGTGTCTAGATATGAGAGGAGCCCCCCACTTATGAGTAAGTGCTTCGCTTTGATGATATGGTTTAAAAGACATGGCTTCATGTCCTACGGATAAGAGCTAAAGATAAGAGCTTTGGAAATAGTCACTCTGTTTGCATGCGCCATTTAAGGATGCAATAATCCAGTTTTTCTGTTTTCATAGACACAAACAGGCCATCTCTTGCTGCGACCCGCTTGAACCCAAGGTTTGTTCCTAGAGGTCATGGAGGATCAGCCCCCATCTCTCTCTCTCTCGCTGGTTCTCTCTTTATGCGAGTGTGTTTGTTTGAATCACTGGGGTCATTAGGAAACTAAACATTTGCCTGATCTCAAAGGCAGGGATGGTTAATATGTTTCAACGCCTCCATTAGTGTGTGTCATTGTGTATGCAGAGGGTCCCTCTTGTACATCTCACGCCGACATACATCTCAGCACCTTAAACTGAGAAGAGGAAAAAGAGCCCAAACCAGAACTGCAACACTTCCTGCCAACGTGCCCAATCTTGCCTGCATCAGATCTCATTCGCTTATGGGAAGTGGGAGCGGAAAAAAAGAGAGAGGAGAGGGGAAAAAAAGCTTAGAGGAGGCGAGAGATAAGACACAGTGAGAGTCGAGCAGATTGTCCACATAGAGGAAAGTGTTACGAGTTTGGGGTGGGTAGAGTGTGAATGGGATGTGAGGGCAGGCATAAACAGGAAGATTGTGTGTGTGTGTGTGTGTGTGTCAGGTTATCTGGCTTTTGAGAACTCCACTCCTGTCTGGACTGACTGCCACCTTCCTGCCACCTCTGATCTCCTCTAAAAGCTAACATATCCGGCCATAATTTTAGCTCTTATAGGGCTTGTGTGTGTCTCACGAGTGTGTCTGAGAGAAACAGAGGGAGCATAAGTACATTGGAACAGTTTGTAAAGTATTTAAAAACTTAAAATAATAACAAATTAACAACCCAAAAACTAAAAAGTTGAAAGTGAAAATGACCTTATTAGACATAATAAGGATCCAACAGACCCAATATATGATAATCTTCATAAATCATCTTAAATTATCTTTAAATTCCGCTATCCAATTTTAAATAAGAACAAACATGCAGAGACAACACATGAAAGAGAAAACAAGTGCACGAGGGCTGGTCTGGTTGCCTGTTTTTCCTTGCTAATCAATTTTAAACAATTATACTAAAACCTGAAAGAACGCATTGCACGCTTGCATAGATGTGGCCGCAACAAAACATCAGTTCTCAATTGGCTGCTAGAGTTACCATCAACTGTTTGTGCTATTACACCACGTGTTGTTATCCAAGCTGACGGTTTAACTAACTTGCTAAGCAAGATTCTCGTCAAACTGTTTTGCTCTGATTTTATATTTATGCACTCGGCTGACACTATTATCTATAGTGACTTCCATTAAAGGTACACATTTCATCAGTTTATAGCTTATACAGTAATACCTCGGTTTACGAGTTTAATTCGTTCCAAGAGCGAGCTCGTAACTTAAAATTCTCGTACTCCAAAACAATTTTCCACATAAGAATGCAATAAAAATCACTTGATTCGTTCCACATGATCATAAATGCCCATTTTAAATATTTTTTTTTGTTTTACCCTATTAATTACAGTTATAATTAAAATTATAACCATTAAGATCTCATATAAATACTAATTAATAATTGACAATTTACTGTAACACGCACTTTAGCTTTGAGTAGCGTCGCTGCTGGCGTGAAGGAGACGAGAGGAGGGTTTTACTGTTTAGAGGGGGAATTTCCTACCTTCTTTCTTACTCATCTTGAGGGCCATTGTCTATATGCTGTACTGTACGTATATATTTCACTACATGAACAATATCGATCACAATTAATGTTAACAACAAGAGGTAAAACCGCTGTAAATCACTTATAAAAGTATCACTGTGGTGAATGATGCAACCAAACCGAGCGACGCTGAGAGAGTTAAGGGGTGATAGGCTTTGTGAGAGGCTGTCATTAGGATATTTCCAGTAAAAATGCACGCAACGATGCTGAGCGTTAGGACTTTTCCATAAAAAATGCGCGTGGGAAAACTTTTCTCGCATTCCGATACAATGCTCGTACACTGATTTGACTTTCCATGCTCGTACACCGATTTGCTCATATACAAAGTCACTCGTAAACCGAGGTATTACTGTATATAGCTATAGCTCCCCTTATGGTAAAAAAAATGCTAAATATTCTAAAGGCCACTGTAAAGTTCCTTTTTGTTCTTTGCTTTGGGGTAAAACAAAATTAGAAATACTTAAGCTAATGTTTTACCCCAAATTTCTTTGGGGTAAAACAAAATTAGAAATACTTAAGCTAATGTCACTGAAGATCCCAACGGCGCACATGCTGTTTAGAGCAGAGTTTAGATGAATATGAACATGAATGTGCTGCATGCTTTTCTCTCATTAAAATAATACAACACACAACAAAAATGACAGTGGTGAGAAAGCAGAAGTTAAGAAAGCAACGGTTCGAGATTTATTGTGTTGTACTTTATGCTGTAGCTTGCAGGTGCTTTATAGGATTTAACATGAAAAAACATGGTCAATTTTAATTTCTACTATAAAGCAGCTCTCCAGTGTGTTAATGTTTTTTCTCATGACTACACAAAATAAATGAACCAGAGAAGATTTTCATAAAGTTCTGAAAACTTTCTTTTAGCCTGATTTTGTTCAAAATGAGGTCACACTAGTTTGTTCTTCGATTTTGTTTGAAGTTTGTTAAAAATACGTTGTGTTATAAATTGCAGTCTGACGTATTTTGAGATATTAACAAAAACGGCATTAAGTTCTGAAGGAGACGTGTGAGAATATAAGGGACTGTTTTTTCAGGAGGTTTTAACAAAAGTCTCAATTTACTCTTCAATGTTTCGTTGACACAAGCACAATAGCGGCAGATGAACCGAGCCAGTTTTGTGTTTTGTTAAATGATTACTTGTTTGTCTCACTCATTCATGCAAATAAGATGTGAAAGAACAAGACTGACTAGATATGCTGGGCATGCTGGTGTTTGAGTGTGATTATCAGTCATGACTCAGGCTGAATTGTGGTGAGCATTGCACCATACTAAATACTGAACTTGAATTGTCATGTCATTTGTTGGCTTGAAGTCTGATGTATTTCACAGCATTTTTAAATATTTTTACTCTGAGGTTGTTCTCTATCTTAGCTCATGCAGTATGTTTGATGTCAGTTTTCTCTCAGATGTTTCTCCTTGGGAAGTGTAACAGAGACAAGGGTGTGCCTACTGCAAAAAAACCCAGCAACACCCTTACTCTGAATGTACTCACAGATGAAGGCACAGAAATGAAGTGACAGGATACTGTAATCCAAACATTTAGTGTTTATTCCAAGTGTCCAAAAACGAAACAAAAACCGTTAAGTTTAACGGCCAACGGTATGCAAATGAAACGCCCAACGGTATGCAAATGAAAACCACAATGACTGAAAATGAATACAATTATCAAAAAGGGATACGCAAACAAAAAGTTTGGCTATGCCAATCAATTGACCCAAACTAAAACAGTCACCCTCACGGCTCTGAGAGGCCATCTTAAAAAGGCCAAGCCCCTCCCCCTTGGACTAAACCATTTAGAACAAGGTATCAAAAATAAAAATAAAACTCAAGACAGACATTCACCCAATAATCAATATGCAAGTCACCATTGTAATAAAAAATACCTAAACATTTGAAACGAAAAACAAACTACAATAATTAACATTTACCAATTAAATAAGAGTCAAACAGGTCACCAAGAACGTCCCCCTCATTCCTGAGGACAAATGAATTGTGCCTTCATTTGGCGGGAATTAAGCCCTTCAAAATGGTAGCACTCAACAATAACCAGGTTTATAAGATTTAAGAGCCCGTCCACACGGAGACGCGGATCACTGCATCCGCGTACATTTCTTATCGGATTGGCGTTCCGTCCACACGGATCCGGCGGTTTGGGAGACTGAATCCGCTCTCTTTTGATACCGGGTCCTAAAGTGGATAGTCGTGTGGACGGCCAATCCGTATATTTTTTGTGAACCGATGATGTCATCACATCACGTGTCGGCTGCGTCACAGTAACAGCAACAGTGTTGCCAAATTGGACTGAAGATTTCCAGCCCAACTACAGCTTAAAACCCTCCCATTTAAAAAAATACCAGCCCAAAGTGCGTACTCATATAAATAATGAAAAATGTTGAGCGATTTTATGCATCAAAACCCATCCCAAATTTTATCAACCAGCCCAATGCATTTTTCCCGGTCGGACGTGACAAAAAGTAATTCTACCTGTGGCAGAATTACAGCGCCCCATACTGGTCTGGCATATAAACTACATCGGATTCAGTCGGTTTCAGTGGTATCGTGTGGACGCTGATACGCTGATATTTCTTTCGCCGACGCCGTCTTTATAAAATAGTCACAGTCACAGTTTCCCTGTGACAGGAAGATTTTAAATTGTAGCAAATGTGACTATTGTTGATGTAAACCAGTGTTATTCAAATGGCAGCCAGCAATCCGGTTCCTGGACCTAGGTTTAGTTAAGTGTTTAAGATTTTTTTCTTTTACAGCCATTAGTCTTCAGTGTCACATGATTTTACATTTCTTATTATTATTAATGTTGCAAACAGTTGATTATAATACTATATCTGATTAATAATTTTGTGATTGAAAAAATGAAAAATTTTTAAGGATTATTTGATGAAAGTTCAATAGAACCGCATTTATTTGAAATATAATTGTTTGACTCTTGCTTTTGATCAATTTAATGTATTCTTGCTGCATAAAAGTTATTGTTAAGATATGTTGTATCGTAGATCAGGTAATTTGGTCTTCTTAGAATTGTGGAGATATTAATGAGAAATGTGTGATTTCAATATTGAAATGTCTGATTGACTGGAACTGCCGATAATTTAGAACACTGTTGAGATCTCTTCTGAAACTCTAAAGGAAATATAAGGGTATTATACGCAAGAAAAAGGCTGTAGGCTTAAGTAAATTTGCTGTCCGTTTAATCTTATTGCTATCTAGGTGAAACAAATTAGATATTAAAGAGATGTTTTTGGTGTTTTTTTGTTTCTCATTGTGTAATAGAAACTAATACAAAATAACTGAGTTGACACAGTCATAAAAACAACGCACATAAAACATGCATAGTCATGACTTAAGTGTGTGTGTGTGTGTGTCTCAATGAAGTGCAGTCATCGTGTTCTTCTCTTCCAAAGCGACACCCCACTGTTGTCAGGACAAGGTCTCTGATGTATTGGGTGAAATGAGGGTATTGACAGGTATGTGTCCAATACTTTTGCCACTCAACACACACACAAACTACCTGACTGGATGTCCATTAGAATGTAGATGAAGATCAGAACATGTGCTCTCCTACATGGAAAAGGAAGCCCTTTGTTCTCCTGGCCTGACTGGATGGGGCACATCCTAGGTTAAATGTGGAACTGTGCTGAATTAAATTATTGTTTAAAATCCAACCAAGTATTAGGTAATTTTTTCACACAAAAAAGAGGTCAGTACTGGATTAAGATCCGCATTGCTCTTTCAGTTATAAGGGATGGGAAGTGAAGCACTAGCTGGTTTTCTGTAGATTTCTGAAAACATATCTGCAAAATTAGAGTGAGAAAGAAAGAAATATAGAAATAAATTCATGCTATTTGATCGTGTGTGTGTGTGTGTGTTGGTGTGAAAAAGAAAAAAAACTGGCACTGGGTCCACTGGGTTCACCTGTTGTGAGGAAACCTGCCAGACATGACAAGCTGCTCCATCTGTCTGGACAGACTGAGCTCCCAGACTCGGGGGAGATAGATGATGACAGATATGAGGAACTGCCGATGACCCGTGTCACTGACTTAAACTGACCCCCCCACAAGCACAAACACACACATACTCCAACAAAGACTCAAAAACAAACAAAACAAAACATGTCAGGATGATTTTAATTATTAAAGCTGCAGTATGTGTTTTTCCTTGTAAACGTTTTAAACTAAAATAATATTTACCGGTAATACATTTTTAACATCAGGTGAAGTCATCAGTCATATTGGGGGCTTTAAAAATATATACATTATACAAAATATATTTTATACATAATCATGAGGGGCATGGGTGCAACCAATCACATGATGAGCTGAATATTACTTGCTTTATTTTTGAATGTCTTTTCGGTGTTCGGTGACAATGGTATTGATTTGATTTCCAAAAGCATCTTTTGCATCATTTGCGACTTACATCCCCACGTATAGGTGTCAATATAAAGTTTAAGACCATGTTTATGTCAAAAAGTGAGAAGTAATTAGAAGCCATTTTTGCTTGCTTATAAATTTAGATTTGATTGTGCATTAAAAAAAAAAAATTCTGATTAGTCACATTTTTTACATCTATAGCTAAAATTATGTCACTGTTTATTTAATGATAATTTAATCTATTTTCTCACAATATAGGCTAATATTCTTTACAACTAGTTTGTTCATCCAACCAAGTTGTTCCAAACCTGGAATTGTCAATACATTTATTTACATTTGGCAGACACTTTTATCCAAAGCGAATTACATAGCATTCAAGGACCACATTGACATTTTAATCAGTTCTTGCTTTCCCTGGGAATCAAACCAAATGACCTTTGGCATTGACAGTTCCACACTCTACTGATTGAGCTACAGGAAACCTGTATGAATTTCTTCTGTTGAACACAAAAGAAGATATTTTAAGCATGTTTAAGCATATTTCTTACCATATAGTTGCTTGTAGCTATTGACTTTCATAGTATAGAAAAATGGAAGTCAATGGCTACCAGCACCATTTTTTGGGTGAACTATCCCTTTAAGGTGTGGTCACATGTACCATTTCTCTCTGAAATTGCACTGGCAAAATCCAGTCATTTGAATTGGAATCTGTGCAATTGGGAGGGTGAAAATGCATTCACTGTGTTAACTTTTCTGCCAGCAGAATTTTACAGAATTTTCCCTAATTTGACCAAACCTTTACACTTAAAAACATAAGTTTTTACATAACCTTACCAAACAAATAACTGAAAAACAAATGAAAACAAATGAATCTGTTAAAAAAAAAAAACAGTCCAAACACACAGGCCAATGTACACATACTGGAGACAAATGTTAGCCTGACTCATGTATCAGCCCTGGCTCTCTTCTTAACCCTGAGCTTTGTGTCCAGGGGGACAGCAGTAGCACAGAGCCAGTGACCTTTGACCTCCCCAGGGTCATCGATTGCCCTCCGCAAAGCCTTCATCTTGATTCCGACCCCCCTTCTTCATCACCATGTGATGCTAAAATCAATTAAATCTGACATTCCTCCGGACTGAAGTCATTTCCTTATTGCTCCTATTCATCTTTCACTGTGTAGCCATTCAACGAGTCTGACTCTCTCTCAGATGACAAGTATTGGCTTTCTCTCCTCTGGTCACACGGAGTGTGTGAGGAATGTTTGTGAGCTTCAAACAGCCTCCTGTTGGATTCACAGCCCATTCTGTGCATTCCTGTCTCTGTGCCAGCTTTACCCAGCCAACTTTCCACCCTCACATAAGCTGGTATCAGAGAGAGGAAAGGGGGTGGAGAGGCAGACAGGCAGAGAGAGAAAGCTTCCGCCTGACAGTGAGGTCTGTTTAACTCTCATAATGAGTGTGTCTGACCTTTATTACATTATCCAAAGCTTGATGTTTTGGATTCTTTTGGTGCTATTTTTGAATGAAAGGGTTCAGGGGTTCAGTACAAGTTAAGCTTAATTGCGGAATTTTAATTAAGTGCCTCAGTTTAACTTCCTTTTTTTGTTTTATTTCTTTTTTTATTTAGAAAATTAGGGATAGTTTGAGTCAAAATGTGAGTTTTTTTGTAATCAACATCGTAATCCATTCGGGAATATTCCATAAACTTATGCAGTTGTCCTGAATATCAGCATGTCTGTACAGCGTCATGCCTTTAAACCCTAAAGCTTAAATCATGAATCATTCTCTTAGTGAGGTGATGAAGTGTGTGTTAGTATAGGAAGCTTGAGGAAGTGTGTTGTGCTGTTACTCGTGTGTGTGTGTGTGCGCAGAAGAGCAGGAACTGGAAGAGGGATCGCCAGTGGCCAGTGTGACTTCCTCTGGAGGCCAGGGCCGGAGAGTAGACCCATGGGAGATGGCCATAATCACAGCAATCAGCATGATTAAACCACCCAGAGAGAGGGAAAAATAGGAACAGAAGGAAAGTTCACAAGAGACAGAATTAAGAAGGGTTTTCTTTGAAGCAGTACCCTAAAAGTTTTGAATCGGGGTAAGGCTGTTGCTCAAACAGTAGATTGTTTGAGAGGTCATGGGTTCGATGACCTGGGAAAACAAGAACTGATTAGAATGTCAGTGAGTACCTTGAATGCAGTGTAAGTCGCTTTGGATAAAAGTGCCTGCCAAATGTAAAGAGCACATTTTGTGTTTAATTGTTGGTCTATGTATACATGGAATTTTCTGGACATGTTTCAAATCTAGCTGTTTCTTCAGCATTTTGTGCCATGTGCAGTGCACTTTTAATACATATTGTTAAATTGAAAGTACTTGAACCATGAAAAATCTAAGTTCCTCTGGGAGTCCATTCGTTATTGAAGTCAAGAACACAATAGCCACCGCTAATTTCCACCGCCAGGCCAAATGGTTATAGCGAATCATTCTCAGCACGGTTGGCCTACCTTGTAAAATGCCTGTAGTGACAGGATTGGTCACTTGTCTGTTGCCTGTTTCTCTGCAGTTGCCACTATTTGAACGAAATTAGCACAAGTTAATAATACATACATTAATAATAGTTAATAAAACTGATCATCCTCCATAATTGTGGTATTCACACACATCTCACACAGTCTGTAAGCTATTGCATTACCCAGGCAATGACTGATGCATTTGTGTTATGTTCCAAAGAGCTCTATTATCAGCCCCACAGTAGAAAATGAAACCATATACATACTGGCTGGGCTGGATCGGCATGGAATAGAACAATTAAGCAACCAGAACGGTTTGTCCCGACGGTGGAAAAGCGGCTAATGTCTCTGGCTGTTGACTAAATTAATGTTTAATTGATAGTCTTAGTAATATTGTTTTAGACATTTATGTCTATTGTCTTGTTTTATTATTAGTTTTATCATGTATTTAGCATGTCATAAAATCCTCGCATTGTGAGGATCATGCGTTTGAGCGATTTTAACATTGTCCTCTACATTTTGCACCACATTAACCGTTAACCGTGGTAAAATCTTTGTAATAAATTGCCTCTTTTGTCTTATGGTTTTATTTTAGCAATCTATTTAAAATTATAAACTATCATTTTTTTCTGTTTAAAGTTCCCTTTGGTCAAAAAGTCTTCATTTATTTGATGAAAAATACAGTAAAATAACAATATTAGATATCATAATTTTTAATATTACAATTAAAAATAACAGTTTTCTATTTTAATATATTTTAAAATGTCATTTATTCCTGTGATGCAAAGCAAAAATTGCTGGTCTGGTGATAATGAATGTCTCAGTTACGATTGTTACCTTGGTTCCCTGAAGAGGGAATGAGAACCTGCATTGAATAATGCAATGGGAACAAATAGCGTGAATGCACATCAGAGATGGGATGATGTCATCAACCAGGAAGCCATAAAAGGAAGCCAAATGCCCGAAGCGACAGCTTAAAAGTGTTTGAAATAAGACACTGGCAAGATCCCTCCTGATCGGAATCTCCTAGATCGGAGTTCCATCGAGGAGAGACACTAGATCAAGGTGAGATGGACCTTGTCCTGGCAAACTCTCTCTAGAACTCCAGGGAGCAGAGCAATCAGTGGAAAAGCATAAAGATGGAGCTTTGGCCGCGACTGAACCATGGCAACAAGTCCGAGAGGAACTAGTGAGGGAGAACCATAGTGGACAGTGAGATCCACATGTGCTGAGCAAAATTTCTCCAATATCTACTCCTGCACATCTGGGTGGAGTCTCCATTCCCTGGGCCTCGGCCCCTGTCTCGTCTGGATGTCTTCTCCTATGTTTTTGGTCCAAGGTATGTATGCTGCCCTGAGTAAGAGCAGCACCAAAGGAGGATCTGGTGTGATAATTTGCAAAGTAGACGTGAGCCCAGACCCCCCTGGTGATTTATGTAGGTGACCAGTGATGTGTTTCTGACCGGACAAGAACATGATGGCCCCTGAGGTCTGGGAGAAAGTAATAATTTTGTAGAATGTGTGAAAAAAAATTCAAGATACTTTGATGAGTAGAAAGTTAACAAGAACAACATTTATTGGAAACAGAAATGTTTTGTAACATTAAAAATGTCACTTTTTATCAAAGCATAATTGCTGAGACTCGCCCCAAACTTTTGAGAAGTAGTATATAGGCATATTTAAGTCCAGCACCATAAAATACCTCTTTCCATGTTCCAGTGCCTGAGTTTTTCTTTTGTCAAGTACAGTGCTGTATGTATGGCTCAGTGCTTTTGGAGTAAATGAGGGTTTTTTGTCTGTCAGCATACATGGCTGAAGGAAAGAGAAAGAGAGAGAGAGG
Source organism: Rhodeus uyekii (assembly GCA_037043235.1). Taxonomy (NCBI): domain Eukaryota; kingdom Metazoa; phylum Chordata; class Actinopteri; order Cypriniformes; family Acheilognathidae; genus Rhodeus; species Rhodeus uyekii. The sequence continues at coordinate 1,038,441 of JAWRVZ010000012.1, read as the reverse complement.
GCTAATTGTTTTAATTAGTGGGCACAGAAAGCAGTATTGCAGGGGTCTCGCTGGACTGAATGAGAGACTATATGCTTGCGAGTTATAGCTATCATACACAAACATACACATATGCATACTACAATTAATATGCACACACAATTAAACCTCTTGATGGGGATAATCACCTAGACACACAATAACCTGCACAAGCAAACAGGATCATTCAAACCTTGAAAATGATGTCATCACATTATGCTGGAACATTGTGATTAATGTTTGTGAGTGGATGTGTCTCCCTATGACAGGAAGTGTGTGTTTGTTCCATGCAACTGCTGCTTCCTGTTCTAGAGGTGTTGTGTTTTCCACTATTTCAATCGGTTTGGTTGTGGAACCATTCCAACCGGATCTAAACGTGGTTCGGACACACTTCATATAGCTCAATGTAAGGAAAGACACCGGGAAAGGTTAAAAATGAGGCCACATGCAGTACGCACACTGTGTTTTTTCCTGGATCTTAAAAAACTTTGTTTCCCACTTCTGAAATATGCATCCCTAATTTGATCTCTGATAAGCAGAATGCAGTGTGCTGATGTTCCTGTCATGTGCATAAAGGATCTTGCAGCCTTCGGGGCAAATATGGATTCATATGAGTCTCATGTGATTTTGACTGGTCTTCATCTATAGCCGTATCTAATGAGTCTCTTTCTTTCAGTCACTCTGTCGTTCCCCCTCTATCTTTCTACACAATGAACAAAAAAGACACAATAATGCTAGTAGGCTACAGAATTCCTTGGAATTGACAAAGGAGGATGTGTGTAAATGTGTTTTTTGGCATCTGAATTGAATTTTATTAGATAAAAATGACAGATTCACAGACAAGTGACTCATCTAAACAAGGTATTTTTAGTGATTCAAAACATAGAGATTATAATTCTATGTTTAATTAGATAATAATTATAATCGATTCTGTTTCCATCCAAGGTACTTTAATGTGCATTTTGGGATAGCTCACAAAAAACTTGCACATTAATTTTGAATATACACATAAAAAACATGTGTGCTCAATTGATAGATACAAATTTGATCCCATAAGATGGGAGAGAAACACACGACAGAAACACATTTACAGAATAAATCCCTTGATGCACAAAAAAACCCTCACATAACTGCTTAGGGATGTGATTTGGTAACTGAAGGAGCCAGTGGACCAATCGTATCACATAGCATCTCAAGTATTGGTTTGGTTGTTCTGAAATGCCTGAGCCAAAGTCTTTCATTAAAATAAATTATCTAAGGTGTCTCACATGACTGCGTTCTTGAACACCAGCATCCGAACGCAAGATAACATTTCATCTTCAACATTGCGTTTTATGGGCTCTGAGGGTCAAGTCATTTTGGATGGCGGAAAAAAGAACCACAGTGGCAAATTCCATTTTTAGAAAGTGACAATTTTGTTCTCTTGAACACACAGGATATAAATTCAATGTTTATTTTTGCAGTATTACATTTTTCTACAGAAGTTACTTTGAATGGTTCTTTTCTGTGCATAATTCATTCAGAATAATTCAGATGAACTTGTAGAAAGCTGAGTGTTTGAATCAGTCTTATGAATCCTTCATTGACTGATAATAAATAAAATATATGCCTTCATTTAATAAAATACATTCCCTTTTGAATCAGAAGCTTTTTAATCAGAATCAAATTGAATTTGATCAGTTGAACTGACACATCCCAAATTTTGTCCTATTTATCTTAGTTAGCTTTTTTGCTTAAGTATGTACACCCACGTACACATTTTTGGTGTAATTTAATTTAAGCAGGAAGTTTCTCCTTCCTGAAACTGAAAAAGTGTTGTCATTTCCTTTGGCACTCACTCTAATTGAATAAGTGAAGTTATGAGTTTTTGTAGCTGATGACAGGGGAGAGGACGGAAATATGAAGCCTTTGGAAAGAGTCCCCCCCCCCCCCCCCCCCCACACACACAATCACATACAAGCATTCTTGTGTATACTCACACACTCCATTCCATCTCAAATCAACATCATGTGACACTAGATATTCAAAGCATACTGATAATTAGGCTTCTAATTCAATTAGTCAAGATTAAGTTCTGTTAATTACAGCTTCCTGTATTTCCTGTCCAGTTGCCAAACACAGCGCCAACATCAAGTTTGCTGATGACACTGCTATCCTGAGCCTGAGATGAGACAGCCTACAGATATGAGGTAAGAACAATATTACAGTGTTGCCTTCTGCCTCAACATCAGTGAAACCAAAGAGATTATGGTGGACCTCAGGAGGATGCAGATGGACTTCCATGCACCCTTACACATGCATAATTGGCTTCATCACCAAAATATTGGAGTCTCCTCTCCACCAATAAGCTGATGTGTGTTGAGCGTTCTGGCGCAATATGGCTGCAGTTGGTGGTTGAGGAGATTCCCCCCTACTATGTAAAGCGCTTTGAGCTCTGGAAAAGCGCTATATAAATGTAACATTATTATTATTACACATTGATGGGACCGCTGTGGAGTCAGGAGCATCAAGTTCCTTGGTGTGCAACTCTGATGACCTGTCCTGGTCCCTGCACAAAAAGTAAAGTCTGCTCATCAGTGACTCTTCTTTTCTTCTTCGTCGCTGAATGATGAATATACATATATATATACATATACAGTACTGTGCAACAGACTCTAAGGCATTGATGCCATTGACTGGCCCTCACGTTCCCTTAACCTGATGAGATCATCTGGGATATTGTGTATCATATGGCGCCAAGTAGCACCACAGACTGTCCAGGAGCTCACTGATGCCCTGATCCAGGTCTGGGAAAAGTATGTATATACACGCGTAAGCGGCAGAACAATCAGCAACGTTTTACCGACGACATTGGTCTCCTTGCCGAACTACTCGAACAAGCACAACTTCTCCTGGACAAAGTCGATCAGGTCAACACAAAGTACGGACAAGAGATAACTGAGACCAAGACAGAATGGATGCTGGAAAGTACCAAAGACGAGCATATAGTTAGAGGAACGATTGAAGAAGGACTATTGCTCAGAGGTAAAAAACTGTAGCACGTGAACAGCTTTAAATACCTTGGGACAACATTGACGGAAAACGGCGACAGCTTGAAAGACATCAAAATACATACAGCTACAGCAAGTGATGAGTGAGTTGGGCAACCACAATGTCAAGAGAGAAATCAAAATGTGGCTCTACCGATCACTCATTGTGTCGATTGCCTTGTATGGATGCGAAGCTTGGACACTCAGAAGCACGGACGAGAAGAAACTACTGGTGTTCGAGATGGCAGTGCTCAGAAAGAATCTAGGTGTTCACATCTTAGACAGGATGAGAAATGAAGACATCAGAAAGGAAGCCCCAGCGATGGGTGAAAATCTGCGAAGTAGGATTGGATCCCCTAGGAATTTCCGTATATTTGTGTGTGTAGGTACCAGAATGTTTAAAATATGTACATTTATACTTTATATTTATACTATTTTAATTAAATCTATTTAATTATAAAACCTTAATATTATACATTTACTCTCTCTCTCTCTCTCTCTCATACGATGCGTATTATGGTGTTCTACACTCATCAATGACAGTAGTATCTTGAGACTCCAGTAATGACGACGATGACAGACCTGTGCGGTTCGATTAATGTGATGATGAATGATGATGATGATGGTGTTACTGCACTGGTATAATGAGGCCTTTAAATCAGTTCAGGAAGGATCGTCAACATTTGCTTCTGAGAGAGGTGAAGAGGCTCCCACTCCACTCGTGCTCTCATTCGTCAATCTCACGCCGGGAACCAATCACGTGTCTTGTCTGAGTGCCCATGGGTGTGTACAAAGCCTCAGAGAGAGTTTCTCTCTTTGTCTGGCATTCTGGGAAACCGTTTCTCTCGCATCACGATGAAACAACGTTGCTTTCTGCAATACGGCTGCCGATATGGCGGTATTTTTGAATTTGTATTTTTCCATGAATATTTTTGAAAAGTCTGCGATGCACTGAGGCTGCGAAACTTGAACCGCGAAGTGGCGAGGGATTACTGTAATTGGTTTTAGAGATGTGGCTGTCATTAAGCGCATTATGAAGTTACAGGGAAAAAACACAGTCTTTAATAAAGTTAAAGTTAGTCTATTGTTCGCATAGAGCACTACTTGGGCAAAATCGATCTGTTTTCCCTCTGTACCACTCACATACTCTGGTATATGTCAGTGTGAGACTGTGTATTTGTAATGTCAAGCCTGGTTGTATTTCATTTGTGAGTAGTTTTGGCACAGAGGATCTGTCTTGTGATGTTGGTGTTGTGGGCGGTCAGAGGTCAGAGACCTGAACAACCGGTCAGTGATGCCGCTTTGGTTGCGCCACCCAGACTGTTCCGAACAGGATGAAGTGGAAACATACAGATGGTGCGTGTTAGTGTGAGGAGAGTGCCTTAAACCAATCACAGCTTTCTCATGGGAAACCGAGCAGCTCCAAACACAGCACAAAAGAGTAGCACCCTCTCCTCAACCTTCTCCAGATCTCTTGGGTTAAAACAGGGGTCAAAGGTCAGGGGTTTGCCCTCTGAATAATGCTTTGGATTGTTGATATGAGCACTTAGAGATGATCTCGGGTAATTGAGGTGTGGACATGGTTGTGGTGTGTTATTTACAACTTGTCGCTGCTTTGGGTTCAGTTTCAGTCAGTCCCGTTTGTGAATTGGGGAAACCAGTTGAGTCTGCTTCGAAATGTTAGTTGAGGAAGATATAACGATGTTTTTAATGGATAATTGTGTAGACTCACAATGCAGTCCTTATGTGGAATGTGTCCTTCTCAGCTATTCTAATCATTTTCACAGTTGTTTATATGGGCTATCTTTGTTTATTGCTGTTATCTGAAGTGTTTGTGTGTGTATGTGGTGTTGAGAGCTGTGCCCCCTCCTTCTCCAGGGTTGATTGATGAGTTAGAACTGGTGTGTCTCATTGTGGGGGGAGGGGGCAGCACAGCTTTGATTTCCGTCTTGTTGGTCTGGGATACGTCTTTTTCGCTTTTTCCTTCTCGGTCCGTCGCTGCTGGTCTTATTCTCTGTGCGTCAACTGGTTAACGAGACTGAATGGCATATCTAAAAGGGATACTTCACCCAAAGAGTTCTATCATCATCTGCTCATCGTCATGTTGTTTACAAACCTGTATGACTTTCTTTCTTCTGTGCAACACGATTGGAAGAATTTTGAAGTAATTGTACTGGTTTTCATTCAGTTACAATAAATGAGGACTGGGGCTTTCAGACTTCAAAAAGGACAAAAAAATACCTTAAAGTTCTTTGTTTGCTATATTATAATCAAATAATATGAAGTTAATTAATAATTGACGTATAATAGCTTTGGATGAGTTTTACATTTACTGGTTATCGTAAAGCGTACAATCTGGTTTATTAACTATAATATGGCTTTGAATGTAGTAATATAGACTACTTTTATACACTTTTACATTACTTTTATCTTTTTTTAAGATGAAAAGCATGGAAAAAGTTGCATTTAGCAAAACTTATTGTTTTAGTTTTTCAGTTGGTTTTGAAACAATCATTTTCATTTTTGGATGAGCTGTCCCTTTAAGGTTTGAACAACGTCTTTCTTTCATTGTGCACTTCCGTACAAACTCATGTTCTTGTCCTAGGGCTCCTCAGAAAGCAGTTCCTCAAAGGATCTGAGAAGTCCAGTTCATCATCATTGAGACTCATTTGAGTAGACTAATGATGCACTTCCCTTGTTTATGTGTGCTGGTGTTTTAGTCCCTTGGCTGGGAATTTCTGGCCGATCCTGAGGACTTTTGAGAGTGACATTCGTTTTTTCTGCAGGCGACCTGTAAAATCCTTGCTTAGATTATATGTGTCTGCTCCCGAAAGAGGTGTTCTCCGTAAGACAAGGAATTTCTTTCAAGGTTTGTCCAATTTATGTGTAGTCAAGCTCTTCATTACCAGCAGATGTGTGTGTGTGTGTGTGATGGGATAATTCTTTTAGTTGAGAAAGACCAGACTCCTGGCCTGTTCTCTGGGATCACATATGTACTCACACATGTTGAGAGGTGAACACACACATTGAATGTGGTCCACAGAAAAGGGCAGACAAATTTAATTCGATAAAAGAATGTTCCAGGTTTGATACAAGCTAAGCTTTATTGATTTTCACTTAAATTTATTTTACTTTCATCCTCAAACAAGCAAAAATAATGCACTTTCAGTGGAGGTTTATGGGAACGGCATTGCCGTAGAATAAATGTTAATGCAAAGTTTAAAAATTGTCGCCACAAAAAAGTATGCGGACTCACCTTGTCACATAGTTATATCCTGTGTAATATTTTATTCTTAATCTTGCAAGTCCCTCCACTTACATTATTATAAATTTGTACAGTGATCAAGATAAATCAATTTTATATTTAAAAACAATTTTAAAAAAAAGATTCTGCTTTTAACACTCTACAATGATTTGTCCTGTAGACTTCTATTCTAAGTGCATTAATGTAAATGCAATTTTGTGAAAATTGCCTGAGGGAGGAATCAAAATGATTTGCTTTTGTAATGGACCGTATTCTACATTTCTTGCAAAATGGCTTGGCAAGTGCAGTTTACTGGTGACACCATACATTTGGTGGGACATAGTGAAAAATCACTCCCCCTTTTTTTTTTCATTAAGTCATGTCAGAATGGTTATATTTACAAATTCAATGTCTTGAAAGTAATAATTACTAGTAGGACTCTCTGGACTTGTTTTAAGCCCCAACTTTCTGAATTTGGCATTTCAGTTTGTAAAATTATAGTGGAAGCAAATTGTTGTAATTATGAATGTTGATGGTACAATTTAATCTATCCATTTTGTGTGCCGCTGATGAATAGCGATCAAGCTTTTCAAAAAACTACTAATTTCTCTGGTCAAAGAGAAGACTTAATTTTGACTACATTTCCCATCATTCTTAGGGGCAACACAAAAATGTTCAAAAACAAATATTTTGTTAGCGAGCTCGCCCCCTCCCCCCCGCCCCACCTCATTTTCCCCTTTCACCATGTTTCTTTAGGGGCAAAATCACTTTATAATAAAACTCTTAAATAGGATTTGGTACAATATTTACTATATGCTAGTCGGTTGCAGTTTCTGTTAGTGGGAGGGACATTTTCTGGATAGGTCTGGATTCCGTTTGGACAAAAATCTCATAAATATTCTGGAGTTTTTTCCTCCAAGTTTGCTAAAAGATAGATAGATAGAAAATAGGTTTCTTTTATCTTTATTGTTAACTACAAGAATTACAAAAGTTCATTGAACTGAATTTTCTGTGCATTATCAGAGGAAATCACAACATCTGTTGGGAAGGAAGACTGACCTCTCTCCTGTCCGTGAAGCAGGAGATGCCTTCCTTTTGTTTACACACATCCATTTTTCAAGCGGTTTCTCCATCCATCAGAATTAAATGCTCACCACGCCTGCTGTTCCTTGTGTCACAACGATAAATCAATGCGTGAGTGTGTGTTCATGGCGGGATCTTCCGGTGCACACATATTCCAGAGACAGATGAGTCGTTAATAGAAGTGTGTGTGTGTGTGGCTGAACGTTACCTGTGTTACACAGCATATCCTGTATCCTTTACACCTCCTGACAGCTGACCCAGCAGGGGTCGTAACCTCTGTGCTTATCTTCAGCTTTGATCTACTTCTTATTCATTCACAGTGCCTCCCGCCGAGGACACTTCTCTCTCTTTCTCTCTTGCTCTGCCTCACTGGTTCACCAGGCAATGTCAACAACACCCAGGAGCCGTAGGGTAAAGGGTCGTGGGTCGGGACCCTCCAGCGTTGCCATGTCAAGGCGATGCAGGAGTGACCGGTAAAACTGATGACAGCATTGCATGACCGTTGTTTGAAATCTGACAACAATTAAAGCGCCCTTAACAAGCCATCTGATTTCCCATGAGTCTCACATCAATACGACTCCTTCTTTAGCACACATTTATTCATTTATTCAATTATGCATTCACCTATTGACTCGTTTTGGCCCAAATGCCTCAGCCTGTCCACGCGTGTGTGCGTGAATAAATATGTGCCCCATGCATAAGTGTTTTTGTGTGGCCATGCACGTGTGTGTATGTGGTGTCAGCATATTGGAATATTTTAGAAATATTAAGTGATTTCAGTTAATGCAGCTTATGCATCAATTCCCATAATGACTGGTCACCAATAAGAGAACACAAAGCTTGTGATGGAGGACGATTGACTGGACACACTCCTTTTAACTATTTATTTTGGTTAATATTAAGATCACAATTATTTACCACCATTACTCATGCATTTATTGAACTTTTTTTAAAGTTTATTTTTAACAGTACATTTCCTTGAACTATAAAGTCATCATGAAACGGATGTTGTGATAGTCTTTGCTTCCCTATAGTGATGGCTTCCTGAGTGAAACGGCTTCTGGAATCGATTTGATTTTGTGCTCGAAAATTGATTGGATTGCAGGACGTTGGGCATTCCTAACAAAATGAGGCAGATCTGAATGCCAGTTTGCGGTCAGTTTTGGAGGATATTTAGTCCTACCTTCCGCTGGTAGGAATTACCATTCTTTATTAATTAATTCTTTATTCGTCACAAAGAAAGCAGATGCCATTCAATAGGGCTGGGCATTGACACAAATTTCATGATTCAAATTCAAATTTTGATTTTCTAGCTTCCTATTTGATTCGACTCAATTAGAAACAGAATCAAACCAGTGACAATGACAAATTTCAAACTCTCAACTAATTCTGTATACTATAAAGAGAAATACAGTTGGTGTATTAATATAATATTAAAGGTAAAAAATTACGGATTTGTAGGCTACTTTACATTTAAACTACAAAAAGACAATCAATATGTAATACAGTGCATATATTTAGCTAAATTCTCCTCTCTATATGAATTTTTTTCTTGCCAACTAATTAGCTTTTGTACATGAATGGCCTTGAGGTAACAGTACATGGCTTGTTATTGACATCTTTCTACACTTATTACACTAATACTGCACTATTTTCCTGAATATAACCCGCAGGTTATACCAGATTTTACAAACCCCGTATGGGGGGTGCGGGTTAAATAAGGGTGCAGGCTGTATAATTTACACGTAATAATATTTCTTTTTTTTCTTTCTTGCAAGGGTTTGTTGTCTCTGGCGCTTGTACTATCACTCTGATAGTTGGCGCTGATAGGCTGTCTGACCTGTCAATCAAGCAAGAAAACGTGATTGGCTGCGCTGCCATGAGGGCGTGCTCTTCTCATCTCATCCGATGATCAACACATGTAGAATCGCTTCTTAAGGGACGTGCTGCTGCACAGCGGGAGAGACTGCTTTTTTGTTGTTGTTCTGATTCTGACTTGTGTTTGTTTTCTTATTGTTTGAATTTCGCGCACAAGCACTGTGTACCGAGCCTGAACAGTTATGGATAATTGACGTCATGTGAGTAAAATTTGAAATGACAACTTACATAAAAATGTTTGTAAATCTATGGGTACGAGTTATTTTTTACACAAAACCCGCGGGCTATATGAGGGTGCGGATTATCTGCGTCTGCAGGTTATATGCGGGAAAATATGGTACTTATTGAGTAATGATACATGATACAGATTTCGATCAGTTGTACTGCATCTTTTAAAATACCTTCTAATGTTCATTCATGTTTATTTTGTGCTGTAACTAATAGTAAAGCGAATGAGATGGACTGAGGTGATACAACAATCATCGAAGAGGACCAAACTGGTATTTATTGTTTAAATTTTGTGATAAAATTGATAGAATTTGACAGCTGACAGCTTTTTTAATATCAGAATTGCCCTTGGTTTTACCTTTTGGATGCCTGATCATATACACGTCTCAAATACGTATATATATACACGTAATAGGGAATGAGACGCTGTGTCAAAGCGCTATGGGAACGCCTCTGCGTGAATGCGTCATGAAACACGTATGCAATCCAACCAATCGTGTGAGAGGATGTCAGAGCGGGTGACGCCACGAACCAGGAATCTATAAATGCATGTCATGCCAAACAACCAGCAGCTAAAAGTGTCTGAAGTAGATGCTGTTGGATTGCATACGTGCTTCATTCCCATAGCGCTTTGACGCAGTACCAGTTCCCTTGAAAGGGAACTACACCACATCTCAAAACAGGTCACATGATGTTTTAGAAATTATATTATATTATATATTATATAAGTATATTATAAGCTACATATATAATTTAGTTTTTCCCTTAAAAGGAACTGAAACTGAACTGTCAAATTTGCAGTCATTGGATTAATGTAACTGGTTGTATTTATTCAATTCATTTTAAAGGTTATAAACTAAACTTAAAAACAGCAAATTCAACAGCCTTTTCTCAGTCCAAAACCAATCTTCCATGTCGCATGAATGAGGTAATAGTGTTTTTGAGATGTTTACCCTGTGAAGTTTCCATCTGAAGTCATCTTCTGTAAGCCATGAGGTTGCTGGCTCTTGTTTACAAAGCACTTTACGTGATATTTTACATTTTCCGACAATTGGGCATATCCTCTTGTCAAATTTTGGAGAGCTGAAGGTGTTCCTTGTAGTTAAGGACTGATGAAAGCTTTCATTACACGAGCCAAGCATTGCTTTTTAATCAGATCCCTTTTACTTAAAATTGTGGTGGTGATTGTATCAAACAGATGTGCACTAAAACCAAATTTTATATATTGTAAATGTCGCTGTGTACATATACAGTATATGTATAGTATATTTTTCCCAGCAAAAAAATACTCAGTTGTCTTAGACAGGACAATCTTTATCTCATGGTTGTACTTACTCTTTAAACAGCTTTCACCAATCTCTCTGTTTGACTCTTCCCACTGACTTCTGTTCCATTCTGTCACCAGCCTGGCTCATGTAATGGTGAGTAAGTACAAGGCTGATAACAGTCCTGTCTGTCTGTAAGAGCAGAATTAGAAAAGAGCTCATTTGCTCAAAATTATAATCATCCTGTCGCACCAAACCGCACAAAGGCGAGAGTTGAGTTTGAGAAGGCCTTCAAGCAGGGCCAGCAGTGCCATGACTCACTCCTGTTGAGTAACATGTGTTCCTGTATACAGTATGTGTTTACATATGTTTATGTAAACTATGCTGTTTTTCATCTTATAACCTGCACCTGCAGCAAAATTCTGTTTGTCACATATGTGGTGTTCAGAATTGTAATAACTACAGATAATAAATACTATCACCATTTAACTCATAGCATTATACATATGCTAAGAATTGAACGATATTAATACTAATTATATTATACAGATATTTAAAAAGATCCATAAAAGTAAAATATACAAGGAGTTTTTATCAACTTTATTAATCCAATATTTATTATTATTATTAATACATTATTTTTCTATGAATATTTCTGCAAACTCAAGTTTGAAAAAAAAAAACGGACACATTTTATGGTTGCTATAACTGATGACAATAACAAAAATAATAACAATAACAAAAATAATAGTGAATACATGTATTAAAAACAATTATAATGTTAAATAAATGTTGAAAATAATAATATTTACTGAATTTTACATTGTAGTCTTTATAATGTTGCCAACTATTTTCCTCACACAGTACAGTACAGTAAATGGGACTTATGTTTATAGCTGAAATTATATTTTTGGAATGGGGCATTCGGAAGTATTATCATATTTGGGGTCCTTACTCCTTTGCATCAAAAACCTTTGAAAACTTCTGTTCTATGAATGAAGCAATGCTGAAGTCTTCTATGTGCATGAATAGAATTGGCTATTTTTGCTGTTGCGGCATCAGAATGATGTTTGAATGATACAATTAATACAGTACAAGTTTGAAATATGATGGTGCAAAGTTGCTAGAATGATGTTTACTTATTGTGTTGCAATATCCAAAATGGTTTGCTGCTAGATACAATTGAATATTAAGTATAACTGCCTGATGAAGGATATCCAGAGCAGAGAAATTTATTTTAATACAGAGGACAGGTTATGCACTGCTGCACTTAAGGAAGAGATTCTGTGATATTGATGACGGGATGCCATGTTAAAAACTGATTGGTTACTAATAGAAGATCTATGGCACACACAGTCCTGATTGATTAATTTATCGAATGTTAATGATTATATCTGCCCGTTTATTGATCTTAGCATCTGACTGCAAAAGCAGCTTCTAGTGCGTTTAAAATCAAACAAGCACCAAGGCATTATTGAGCCATATACATGACTTAAACACACATATACACCCTTTCTTCATCACACACATGCATACAGATAGAAAGTGTATTTTTCTTTAGTTTTTAAATGTTTTGTACATGCACAGTACTGCTTAAACGTTTGGGGTCATTCGATTTTTATGCATTTTATACAACATACAGCCACATCTCAACACTGTCACTTTTCTAACCATGATCTTCACTGCACTGACATGAAAGCCATTTGTTGGCCATTCCGATCTTTAACTCTCTCTCTCTCTCTCTCTCTCAAACACACACGCACACACACAGAGTGAAGCTCTTAGAGAATGCAATGGTTCTGTACAATACGACAATTCAATTCCGAACACAAGAGCTTTCAGCATTCAGATGCCCTATCACTCACAATCTGCGTTGCTAATGTGGCATATGCAGCTGTATCCCACACACTAACTCTGCATCTTATGATCTGAAAGCTTGTTACATCAAATGCACATGCGCATAAAAAACAAACAAACCACAAAAGTCGGTTGTCTAAATGATTGTTTCCAATCGGGGGTTCCTTGTCTGTTTTCTTTCTTCCGCCCAGTAACCTGTGACTCATCACATCTTCCAAAAGGATGAAGTGCCCACAGGCACGGGAAATGGCCAAGCAGGTCACAGGAGGTCAGTTGGGGTCAGGCAGCGCTGATAGAAGGTTGATGGCAGGTTATTAACGCTCTAATGATGACTAAATCTGGCTTGTCTCCATGGCGCCTTGCAGTTGGGGTTAACTTAACTTGTGTATTTTAACACGGTAGAGTAGTTCAACCATAGACATCTGTTCTTGAAATTAGTTCTCCATCATAGGTTAGATCAGAAATGCAAAGGCTGTTCGAAAAATTATTATAATAATTAAAAATGTTTAAATAATTGTATTTAAAATTGTTTAAAAAAATTGTATATAATGTATTTCAAAAATACATAAAATAACAAAAGTATATATAAGTATTACAATTATAAAAATATATAATTAATGACTTGATGAAATATACATATTCATAAACACACACACACACACACACACACATAATATATAATTATATAACATAATATATATATGTGTATATTTACTGGGATAATTATTAAAATTTTGTATGTTTTTTATTTAAGAGGGTTTGGAATAACTCACCATTATCATACTTTAATGGTGTTTTTGACATACATGTACATTTAAAAACATGCTTTTATGAGCTTT